>CM030943.1:1304977-1607477 GCA_018136815.1 Isochrysis galbana | reverse complement strand
CTCCGCCCACCGAAAAATAGGAATAGGTAAGCCCCGCTGCCCCACTCCTGTTTACGGGATAAGTCGGGACCGAGGCCGCCGCCTACGCCTACCCGAGACACAAGGGGAAGGGGGGGAAAGATCAAGATATCAAGATCAAGGGGGGGGGGGGCACCGGACCATATCCATATCTGAGCTCTTTACTCCTATGTAGTGCACGGGGGGAGTCGGCAGATGGCGGGGGGGGGAAGAGCCGGGGGAATGGGAGTGTAGACAATTTGCTGCGTTAAACGTTAGTGGGTCCATGGCCGCATGTGCGGTAAGGCTTGTTCATATTTTTTTTGGGCTTTTTGGAGATTATTACTTATTACTAAGAAGTTTTTTGTTTTTTATGGTTTTTTGTATGCGTATGCATACCGTATGCTCTACAAGTGATAGGTGTACACGTCGCATCACGCACATACTACACAGTGGGTTGTACTCACACCATCGCTCCCGCAGGGGTTCACTCTTGGTCCAAGCGTACGCAACCGAGACGCAAAGGAGAAGGGCCCGCACCCGCACATTGTGGGGTAATATAGCAAACGGCAGCATCAGCATCTCTGAATTACGTACAACCATGTACGACCAAACTGTGCCTCGTGGCTGGCAACGCACGCACGCTCGCGGGCATCGAGGAATAGCTCAGCGGTGAGAGTTCACATTCGACGCCCCGCCCGCAAGGCACCCGTCAACATAGGCGCACGTGCACGTTACTGGAAAGCACATGGATGATGTAACCCCCGCCGAAACTGGGTGCCATGCGCCGAAGCTAATGCCTCTACGGTGCGGCGGCACCCTGCGTCAAGATCCACGACCTTATCTATGGTGAGAGTTCACATTCGAGCTTCAACACCGCCGGTGACTTGCCACTACTGTGCCTCGCCCGCTCTCCGGAGCGTCACCTAGACGACTACCAGATCCTCGTCAGGATCGGAATCTAATCCCTCGCGCTCCTCAGCTCCGTCCCGCGCCTCGTAGGCGGGCCGTGCCCCGGCGACACTGAAGACGGCGAGAGGGTCGCCGACGAGCTGCGCGCTCTGCTCACAGAACGCCTCAAAATCCGCCGCGCTCGCGAGCAGGAAGCCGAGCGTGAGAGAGGGGTCGATGTCGGCAAGGCGCATCGTGCGCACGTTGCGCGCGTAGTGGCAAGTCGCTAGCTGCGGGCAGTCCGCAGAGAGGGCAGGCTGTACCTCGTGCGGATCGAGAAAGAGCAGTCGATCGCCCTGAACGCCAACGAAATAGTATGAGGAGCGCGGCCGGCCGCCGATGATACCGAGGCACTGTGGCAACTGCATCGCCGCGAGCAGAGCAGGCGCGTACGCATAGTTGAATCTATCGAGGCCGAGGCGGAGGGGCACGAGTAGGAGGAGTGGCCTCCACACGCCGTCCTCTGCCGCTGCAGCCGTGACCACATCGTCGCGGTATATTGTCCCGTCCATCGCGACGCACACACGCAGGCCAGGCACGCCTGCCGCTCCCGCACGATGCTCAGCCAACGAGGCGGCATAGCTCGATCCTTTCGCGCTGGCGTCGGAGTCGTTGCCGTACACGCCCGGCACATCTGCTCGCGGAGTCACAGCGCCTCCCCGTGCGGACAGCTGTGCGAGCACCTGCGCGATGGACGCTGGACCCATCCAATTGCCAATCGCGATGCCCTGCTTGGCCCCCTCGAGAGTGATCCTCATGAGTGAGAACTGGGCGTCGAGCGAGTCGGCAAAGAGGCGGACGATGGCGGCCTCATGCTCGGTGCCGAGGTCGAAAGGCAGCGCCTCGACCTCGTCTATGATGCTTCGCATAGTCGGCGCCTCGGGGTCCTCGGCTGGGGCCTTTTCGGCCAGCGCCTCATCGGCCAGCACCTTTTTGGCCGGCGCCTCTTTCGCCAGCGCCTCTTCGGCCAGTGCCTGCACAGCCGGCGCCTCTTTGGATGACGCCTGCGCGGCCTGCGCCTGCACGGCCTGCGCCTGTGAGGCTGGCGCTTGCATGCCTTGCGTTTGAGCGGCCGGCGCCTGTGCGGTCGGCACATCGGTGCCCTCAGCTGGCTCCTCGGCCTCTTCGACCAGCACCCCCGCCCTATCGGCCGGTGCCCTAATCTCTTTGGCATACGCCTCAGCTGCCGCCCTAGTGCCCTCGGCAGTGTCCCGCTCGGCCGCTGCGAGCTCTGCCCGCTTGAGGCGGAGCAGCGCCGCTCCGACGATCATCTGGCCGCTCCGCATCATGCACCCCCATCCAGCGTCAGAGGTGAATTGTGTGGCGGGGATGGGATCGAATCCAGACCTATAGGTAAACCAAAGGCAGCTGCGCACTGCCGCCTCTGCATGCAAGCCCGAGGAGAACGAGGAGGAGAGGACAGAAGCCTGCGGGGCAGAGGTAGGCAAGTGAGGACCCATGACTTCATCCACCCGCGCGTAGCCAGCGCCATAGCCCTCGTCGGAGCGGGCTCCACAGCTCCCGACTACATCAACACCCTTTGGGTAACTTGGCAGGCAACACATCTGCTCCGTGCCCAGCCCACCCTCCCCTGTTGCGCCAGGCCAGGCCCAACGCCTGCCCTTACTGAGCCGATCGGCAAGGAGGGCGGCACCACATACAGCTATTGGGCACGTAGGGCCACGTGCTCATCCCCGCCGGATCGTTTGCCTCGGGGCAGACAGGGCCTCTCGCACCACACCCACTGCAACCCGCTCTTTCGCCCATAGGACCACTGGGCATGCCAGACCTCAGAACCAGCGTCCGTTTCCAGGCTGTGAAGCACGCCCTTCCTTTCCTTTGGGTTCACATTGCATCAGTCTGGGCCGTGCGCGCGCCCTCCATCAGCCTGCCCGGGGCGTGGGCTCCCTCTGCTCACCGGAGCCTCGTGGCGCAGTGTGTCTCCGCTATCTGGCAGCAGCCTGGCGAGGCGGTACGAGGCTTCGCGCGCGGCAGAAGTAAGCCAGACGACGGTGGGAGAGTGGAGCATAAGACGAAGGGGAGAAGGGAAGAAGGGGGAGGGGGGGAGAGGGAGCGAGAGGGGAAGGGGGGACGGGCGGCGCGGCCGGGAGGGGAGATGAGGATTGGGGCTAAAAGGTGCAAGAGAGAGAGAGGAGAGAGAAAGAGGAAGAAGAGTAGTAGGTATTCCTATATCAGAGGGAGGAGAAGGGAGCGGCTGCGAGAGAGAGAGAAGAGAAGACACAAGAGAGAGAGAGAGAGTAGGGCTCCTCTCTCTTTCTGGTGTGGGCGGGGGGGGGGGGGGTTCTTAGCTAGTCTAGCAGTCTCCAGCGAGAAGAGAAGAAAGCGAGGAGAGAGAGGAGGAGGAGAGGAGAGAGAGAGCGAGGGGCGAAATCATTCGCTTTTCATCTCTAACGAATCGTTCTTTTTCCCTCTGTGGCTTTCTCACCACATGTGTGTGTGTGAGGAAGCACAAACCTTTGAGACTGACTGTCAGACTACAAATCTATCCATTTTCTCTCTCCAACAAATCTGTAATCCTTCTCCTTGCGCCTCAAAGTGAGAGAAACGTTGGCGAGGAGAGGGAAGAACAAGAGGACAAAGAGAGACCCAGAAGAAGAAGCTGGGCTCCCTCTGTGAGGACGGTAGGAATTAGTTTTGTTTTTGTCGGAGTTCTCTGGTCTGTGCTGGTTTAATCCTAGTGCTGCGGGTCCGAAGCCCTCGAGGCTAGGGACTAGGAGAAGCAGTTAACTAGTTAATAATCTAACTGAGCATTAGTACCACTACTCTCACTAGCCCGGTACTAACACGACAGCCCTCAGCGCACCTGCCCGTACACGTACACCTTGGCGCGTGTTGTTGACACAGATACATACACCTATGCACCCCTCCATATCTCCCGCCCTCGCATGCCCCCGGCTCCCATTCTAACTCCCCACAAGTTAAAATGAGGGAAAACCCATTGAGGCGGACCGACCTACGTCGGGCGACTCTCCGGGAAAAAGCACCGGGGGGGGGCGGGGAGGAACCTCTCGTCAAAGAAGAAGAACGGCCCTTACCAGCTCACGCCGCGAGCGGTTCTCGAGAAATAATCAACTGCGCCCCGAGGATACCTGCCATAGGTGTATCCCAAGACGTCTTGAGCCGCTCCCTTCCCATCTCCCTCCTGTCGCCAGCCGCCCCTCTCCGCCCGTTTGCTAATGCAAACGGGTCTCGTTTCTCACCGCACTCCATCGGGGGGGGTGCATGCGTGCATGCAAATCCCCCCCCCCCCCCCCCCCCTCTCCCTCGTTCCATTCTCTTCCGCCCCGGTCCCTTCGGCGCGTCGCCATGCGGCGCGCCATGGCCTGCTCTCAGAGGTCCTTCAGGGGCGCCTAGAGGGCCAGCAGGGGCAGCTCAGGGGGCAGTGGAGGCTGGGGCTCAGCCCCTGGCCCCCCCTGCCTCTCCCTCGCTCGCCTCGCTGGCCTTGGGTGCCGCCCTGAGTCCCCTGTCTGCCTGGCGACCAGGGATGGGGGGGGGAGTCAGTACGAGAACTGGCCCATGCGGGCTTGGGAGTGCGGCTCGCGGCCCGCGCCCACTAGGGGTCTGGGCCAGAGTGATGATTGCCCAAGCCCTGCCAGAGGGCAGGGGCTGAGGTTGAATGTACGGGCCCACCCCGGGGGGTGTCCGCGATGGAGAGAGGGGGGCGCGAGGCCCCCAGTGCGAGGAGTGCGCGGACGACCTGCGCGAGCTGCTGCGCGAGCTGGTGGAGACGGCCGACGAGGAGTGGAGCTCGACTCAGTCGGTGCAGGAGCTCGACCTGGCGCCGCAGGCCCGGTACATGGCGAACGCGAGCCGAGCGGCGGCGTACACATGAAGATGCACTGAAGAATATGCAGTCTGATGGTTGGAATACTGATCTGCTCAAGAGAACCCCTGTGAGAGGACACAGTCTGCGTTTCCGGCCGGCATACGGGTAAAAAACTGTTCGCACACACCCTTAGTGCTGCACGCAGCACCTCAACATCCCAACCAGTTTGGTGTTTATGTAGTTGTCGGCCTTAGAGGAAACGCAGAGGAAAAGCCTTGACACGGCGTCTCCCTCGGGGCGCGGGGAAAGCAGAGAAAAAAAGTTGTTCTTCTGTGATAATTTTAAAACAATTTAATTTCAAAGTTTAGTTTTAAACAATGCTCCATTATACAATTGTGGACATTTGATCGCTCAATTCGACTGGTGTCCCACAATTGACGGAACGACACCTTGGCAGAGACGGCGGTGGCGGTGGATGTGCGGGTGCTCCCAGCGGCACGCGCGGTGGGAACGAGGGTGGAGGAGGCGATGGGGGCGGTGGGGGCGAGTTGGGTGAAGGTGGCGGAAGTGGTGGCGGAGGTGACGACGGCGGCGGGGGAGGAGGAGGAGAGGGCGGTGGAGGAGGCGCCGAGGGCGGCGGAGGCGGCGGGGACGGCGGCGGCGGTGGATGTGCCGGTGCTCCTAGGGTGCAAGTGCGCCGAGCAGCTGGCAAACTCTACATGGAGAACCGGAAGGCCGTCCTCTCACGCATCACGGACCTCGCCATCCAAGATCAGCCAAGCGACATCGCCTCCTGCCAGGAGAACGACATTGACAATAGGATCGAGGATGAGGGGTGTGAGAAAAAGACGACGAAGATGAAAACTCAGCATGCGTAACTGGGGTTGCTAGGGGGTGCTGCGCAAAAAATGGTAAATTGTGGCGGGGTATAATAATTAGCTTGTAATCATAATACTCATTGGAGGAATTGTTCAGGCATTCCTACCTCACGCTAGACATTCTGAGTGAAAACAAAACTATCACCTGGCCCTCTTTTGATGGAACGCGACTTCCTCTCAGCGATCAGCGATCAGCGACGAACGCCGATAGCGAGAGACAAAATATTAACGTCGTAACACGCACGCCAGCACATGGGAGACGAAACGGGCCACTCAGAGGCACAGGAGGAAGGCGAGAACACTCCACTGGGGACCGGTGCACCCCGCCCAAGCCAGCCCCCCCCACTACCAGGGCCCCTACGTAGAGCACAAGGGGAGATGCCGCAAGGCGGGGAGTGAGGGAGAGGAAGGGAAATGGGCGTGGCTACTGTAGTTAATAATCCCAAGGCCACGCGCGGGGCGAGATTGTTAAAAGGTTCTCTTTTCTAAGCTCTAAGTCTAAGCAATGGGCAGTAGTGCCACGAGGGGAGTTCGCCGCAACCGCAAGGCAAGGGGGCGAGGGAAGTTGTATGTAGGGGTGAGATACCGCAAGTAAGGGTTGAAATAGGTTCAAAGCCCGAGCGCAGTGAGACGATGAACAAGCAAATCAACTTTGAAGTTGGGGTGAGTCGATGCGTGAGCGAACGTGAGTCATAGTGTAGAAAGAACGAGCCGAGTTTCTTGTCGTCAAGTGATGAAAAGAAACGGGGCCCATTGACTGGACATCCTTGCCTTTGCATTCTGCATCCCTCCTCGACGTCCGAATGACTACATCCGAACACCACCAAGCGTCACATCACGGACATCACGAGAGACAAGAGCGGTTGCAGCTCGTCGCCAAATCTCGTGTCGTAATAGTGGTCGCTCTATCGCCGCTGCCGCAAGTATATCTCGATTCTCATCGAGACGACGGAATAGCCAAGGTAAAATCTGAGAGAACTCGCCGAAAGGCAAAAGTTTGTAGGCATTGTAGCCAGTGAGACCAAGCGTATATGTGATGTCGTCAGCCATGCCTAGGAGGGGCGGACGAGCCAACGGTGAGTCCAAGCGCAAGCAACCGTTGACGAGGCATCTTAGGCAATGAAATGCACCCAACCAGGTGGCGTGGCAGCGTTCAAGCCGAATCTGGCGAGGTCGAGGCACGGGTGGGTTACGAAAAAATCGGGATGTCATGGTGGAGTGCTTTTGCTTTGCTGCACAGCGGGTAAGTGCGCCTGTCCGTGTGGTGGCTGGCCAATCATGTTCTCACCGAGGATTTGGGCAAAGTGCACCCCCTGGTGGTTCAAGGGTTGCCCTAGCGTTAACAGAGCGTCAGCGACCGCAAATGTCGAGGGCCGGTTGTGCGTGGCAAGAATGAGTGAAGCGGTCGTAGGAGACGGTGAGCTGACCGGTGTCTTGATGGATACGGCCAATGATGAGAACCGCGCTTCAGCGTTCGGCTTCTCCACCGCCTTGCTACTTCGAGATTTTTCGAGCTCGAAGCAATGGAAGGGATCTCTGACAAATGGCGCTGTTGCGCTGCTGCACACTTTTGGTGCAAGCGGGCGGAGCGCAGCCTCAAGAAGCAGCGCTGCGCAACGATTATACTCATCATCGGTGGCTTCCTTACTCGGCTGCAGTCGTGTGGAACCTCTTGCCATCTCGGTCGCTCGGTATGCACCTCGGACGAGCTTGACGCCCAACGTGTAGCCGTGAAGTTGCGCAAGCTCGAGCTCTGCTTGGATGCGCTCCCGCGTGCCAACAAGGTAAGCTTGGTGTGTGTCGTAAACAACTGTGAAGGCCCCGCGATTCCATTCGCGCATGAGAAGCCGAGCGATCAAATGAATCGCTGGTTGCCGGTGGGTTTGCTCTGCGTCGAACAGCAACCCTATCCCTACGGAGGAGGCTCGACCGCATAGTGCATGCAACGCATCGAATGAGTCCTCGAGATCAGCTCGCTCAGCAGGCAAAAGCTGTGCCGCATCTATCACCGCTGGGAGATCGGTGCCATTGCCGGCGAGCAGTGGCTGGCCCTCCACCACGGCGGCGATGCGCTCCAAGAGCGCAGGTGACACCAACGCCGTCAGCTTGACTGGCATGAAGGCGCAGCGCTCGTCGAGCTCGTGGCTCACCGTGCTGAGCATATTGAGCTTGGCCTGAAGATTGAGTGCTCGTGCGCTTGCGGCCTCCGACTCCTCGGTCGAGTGATCGACAATACAACGAATGCCCGAGACTTTCAGCTCCTTTGCAGCGGCGGCCACCTCCGCCAGGCTCTCTCCAGCGACAAACTGGCGGAAGACGGTGGCACGCGCGAGGCGCGCGGCGGCGAGACCGACGAGCGGCAGCGCGCGCGGGCCAAGCAGCGCGCGCACGCCGCCAAGCAGCAGGTCAGACTGGCAGGCGTGCAGGACAGCTGCCGAGCGGAGCAGCTGAGGGGCGGGAAGGGCCCTCAGTCCGCAGGCCGTACGCATGCGTGGGGATTAGTGGGGGGAGGGGGTAGAGGTGGGGGGGGGGGCGGGGGGGAGCAGAGAGAAGAGGGGGGCGAGGAGAGCGCGCGCCGCCGCGCGGGCGGGCGGGCAGGCGCGCCCTCGCGGGGGAGGGCGGGGCGCGGGGTGGGGGGCGTGGGGGATGGAGGAGGAGGCCGGGGGCGGGAGTCGTGGGGGTCTAGGCGCTGTGCCCTTAGACCGTCAGAGTTTTCTTGTTGCGGTAGTACAAAGTTGTCGAGTCGAGCGGAGCCGGAGGGCTCTGAGCCACTCCGTCGCGAGCAGCACCGGCGGCTAGCGCGGCGCTTTGGCCCTCCTCCCCACCGGGAGTCGGGTGAATGAAATTCTGGACTGGGTCGGGCAACCCCATTTGGGTGTCTGGACGGGGAACGAACGGCGAACGAAGGGCTGTGGGGCGGCGAGGCGCTCCTAGCGGCCCTAGTGTGTTGGGTTGTAAGAGATTGTTAGACCTACAAAGAACTCTTCCCTCAGGGAGGGAGCCTAAGCTGCTTGAGTGCAGCGACGCAGCGAACAACGACGGACAACGGAGCTGAGAACAACAGGATACACCGACCCACGAACACACCGGAATCATTCACCCAAACAAAGCAAATTATCAAGCAACCGCGACCCCAAATCACCGATTAACTCAAACACGTCGCGAGAGACGGAGAGAGAGAGCGAGAGAGAGAGAGAGACTCCGCAGCGACGGCCGGAGCGTGTCTCCGTTGTAACTTCCCACGTAGCGGAGAGTCCGAAGGGGAGCGTCATGTCGCGCGACCACGGCGATCACTTTGGATACAGATCGCAACGAGATGTCTTCACGACAGAGGAAATCTTGCCGTTGAGCGTGAACCTTCTAGACGCTTCTAACGAACAACCCTGAGTAGCAACCAAGGGGAAGAAACACCAAAGGGGCCAAGGCTTGCATGTAACTTGCATCAAGGGGAAAGATTCCCTCACCTAGGAAGCGAACCTACACCGGTCTCCAAGGGGAGATGGCAAATTAAACCTCAAATCTCGAGCGGCTAGAGCAACCGACTCGCTCGCCAAAACCTTGACCGAGAAGAAAGAAGCAAGGACCTACAAGCCAAGGGTAGCGGACCTAGGGAATGTGAGAGGAAATTTCCGAACGCCAACGCCAAACGCCGAACGCGGGAAGGCAACGAAACCCTAACCAGGCCAAGCAGAACCTACGAAGAACAGGCCTGGACGACAACGAAAGTCAGCAGGTCCCAAGAAAGAACCGGAACCCAACAAGAAACAACAAGCCTTGCAAGAAGCTAAACAAGCCTTCACAAGGTAACCTGAGAGCCTGAGACAAGCGCGCAGCGAGTGACAGGCGACCTGGCTCCTTTGGGTCAAGATTACCCGAAAGGAGGAAACCTGGAATCTAGACCTGACAGACAGGCTAGAAGGAACGAAACGAGAACTCGAATTCTAGATCGCTAGGGACGAACCCTACCAACCTAGATGTACCTGAGCTTCACCGTGTGGCCGCACGGCGAAGGACCTGGAAACAAGAGCCTGGAAATCGCATCATCTAGGATGAATGCGACACCCCCCGACTAAGATCGAGACGTCTCCCGATGTCGAGCGGTGAACCTGGAAACAGAGACCTGGAAACTGGAACCTGAGCTGACCAGAGGTCAGAATCGGAACAAGAAGCAACGGAACATAGCGAGCGAAACGTGGAGACAAGAACACCCTTTGGATCCAAAGCGAGCACGAAATCGGCGGCTTAACGCGGCGGCCTCTTTCGTACGCACTGCCCCACCCACTTCTCCCTTTTACAGGAGCTTTGCTCGGGTGTTGCGCCGGGTGTAGAGCGCAGGCAGCACGCGTTCAGCACCTCCATGATTCGCTCTGACAGAAATTTGAACTCGGAGCCCTAGCCGAGGCGTGGGGCTAGCCTAGAGGGACGGGTCCCTTACCCAAGACATGGGATCAACGAGAATGGAGCCTGGATCGAGTGCGCGAAGACGGCGCATCGAGAACGGGAGGAAGAGGAGTATTCCTGGCCGACGAAGAAGTTGCTTCCGGGGACTCAACATCTTCTGGACAAGTCTCTTCGACGGAGCGATCATAATCATCAAGCAAATCAGAACAACGACGGAGCAACTCGGAACGAGGCTCCCAGGTGGCTTCTCGAAGAGAATAGCCACGCCACTTCACGAGGTACTCGGTGGAATCGCCATGGCTACGACGATCGAGCAACTTTTCAACGATGTACTCGTCGTCAGCCAGCGGCTCTTCATCAACGAAAGTATGATACGGCCGGAGGTTCGAGATATGCACCTCCTCCTTGACTAACCGGTTCTCCAAATCACGGAGTCGGTACCTAGTGTCGGACAGAGCCTCTACAACGCGGTAGGGACCCGAGTAGATGAATTGCAACTTGTTGGCATGGCCTGGTAATCGCAGGCAGACGCGATCCCCAGGTTCGAAACGAGCTGGTCTTTGAGACTTGATCGTAGCGTCACGGACCGACTCAGCCTGAGCGGCTAGGGTAGCCTCGAGAGCGCTGGACCAAGAGAGGCGGAGGCTCGCATTGAGCCTGGATGCGTACGAGCGAACGTCGGCGGACGCCGCCTCGAGAGCAGTTGGCGAAACAGACTTCGGATCAGAGAGTTGAGCGGGCAGACGCAGCTCACGCCCAAAGATCAAAGACGCTGGAGACCGGGAGGTGACACGACCGGAAGAAGCCCTCAACGAGAGGAGTAGGAACGGCAAATGGTCGACCCAATGACCGCCACCCTCGTTCGAGGCGCGCATCAAACGAATGAGCGTTTGCTGAGCGCGTTCGACGAAGCCTACACCCTCATGTCGATACGGCTCTGTACTCGACAAATCAGTCCCGGTGAGCTCCAGAATACGCGAAACAAGAACCGAACATAGATTCGAACCGGCGTCGGTTCGAAGCTGCCTAGGGACTCCATAACGCGTCACAATCAAGCGGATGAACATGTCCAAGGCCATCTCCGACGAAGGATCCCCATTCGACGGCTCAGCCTCAATCCATCGAGTGAGCGAGTCGATGAAGACGACCAGCTTGTCGTAACCCGAGACTCCAGGCACGAAGTTGTGAGTGGGAGCTAGCGAGAGCACGTCGCAGTAGACCACATCAAAGGGGTAGGTGCCCACGGAGAGACCGGAGGGCGACGCTAGAGCCCTAGGTAGCGGCTTGGCGAGGGTGCACTCGTGGCATTCCCGGACGTAGGATGCAACGTCGGAAGACATGCCAGGCCAGTATACCCGAGTACGAAGAAGACCGGACATACGAGAAACTCCAAGGTGACCGGAGCGATCGTGGTAGGCAAAGAGGTAGCGAGACCGCAACGAGGGCGGAACATAGAGCACTAGCGAGTCCGGGTCGGTGGAGTCAAGGACGGTGCGATAGTAGACGAGCCCATCGTGAACGACGAAACGGCGAAACATCTTGGATTGCTGAGCGGGAACGGGAGCGACAGAACTGGAACACGAATCATCTTCGGCAATGGGGCCTGAGGCGGCGGCCGGCGGAGGCGACCCTAGGCCTGATGGCTCGTGATTGACCGTCTCTCCTGAGCCTAGGAGTGGCTCTACGAACGGATCTTCCGCCAGGGCCGCTCTCATCTCTTCGGAAGTCGGCGTACCCGGGGCCAAATAACTGGACTGGATGGCGGGCCCGGAATCGGAGGCTCGACGACGAGATCGGTCCAAAGCTTGAAGCCCTCGCGCCGTAGCTACGGAGCGCGTGATGGCAGCCACCGGATGAGACCGTTCATGCTCGGCTAGAGACTCTGAGCCAGGCTCACGTACCGCTAACGACGCTGGGCCGGCGAGTGGTTCGTCTTCGTGTTCCGGCTCCAAGGATGCTAGCCGAGACAGCCCGTCAGCATCCTGATGAACAGCTCCTGGTTTATGTTCGACATCGAACCGGTACTCAGCCAACTTGAGAGCCCACCGAGTCAGCCGAGAGGCTGGCCCACCGGCTACTTGATCCTTCATGGTATGCAGCCATCGCAGCGCGGAGTGGTCGACGACTAACTTGAACCGACGCCCCCAAAGGTAGGGTCGCCAATTTCGGATTGATTCCAGGGCAGCCAAGAGCTCAATCTCGGTCACCGTCCAGTGGCGTTCGGCCGAGGTGAGACTGCGAGCGTAGTACCCAACGACTCGTTCACGGTTATCGTCTCCTAGCTGCGAGAGGATGCCGGCGATGCCCAACTTGCTAGCCCCATCGGTCTTGACGATGAAGGGCCGATCATCCCTGGGTGGAGTCAAGACGGGCTCCGAAGTGATCGCTGTCTTGAGCTCTTGGATAGCTCGGCGACACTCCTCGGACTGGGACTCCTTTGCCACGTCGCAGCCCTTCCGCGTGAGGGCAGTGAGAGGAGCAGCCTTAGCGGCGAATTGGCGAATGAATCGACGATAGTAGGAGCAAAGGCCGAGGAAAGATCGAACCGCTTCCAAGGAGTTGATGGATGACGGGTCGATGTCGGCGACAGCTGCGACCTTCTTCGGGTCCATCTTGAGACCTTCCCTCGAGACAACGTGACCGAGGTACTCCGTAGAGGTGGCAAAGAAGACACACTTGGACATCTTGCAGGTCAGGCCGGCCCACTCTAGCCGCTCGAGAACTAGGTCTAGCCGGTGAAGCATTTGCTCGAACGAAGCCTGTGCCCTGGCCTCTTCGGAAGGACCCACGCCCGTTGACCAGATGCCCACATCATCGAGGTAAGGCATGCAGATCTCCCACGCTAGCGCACCGAGAACGATGTCCATCAAGCGGCACATGTAGGAGGGACCTGATTGGATGCCGAACGGTAGAAAGTTGAACTCGTATTTGCCGCGGTGGGTGGTGAAAGCGGTGATATGTTTGTGCGACTCTTTGATCGGGATGCCCCAAAAACCAGAGGCTAAATCGAGAGTACATAAAAAGAGAGAACTGAGCGGCCCTTGGCCGGACGCTAGCCTATCAATAGCCTCTACAATGAGGGGTAGAGGGCTATCCTCGACGCGTAGCTTGGCGTTAGTGTCGCGGTAGTCCACGCAGAATCGAACGGAGCCATCTTTCTTGCTGACCAGGACTACTCGGGAAGCCCAAGCCGAATTTGACTTGCGAATAATGCCGGCGGCTTCCATCTTGGCTACCTCCTCTTCTATGATGAGCTCGCCTGCGCGGCCCACTCTAGACGGAGCATGCCGGTGAGGAACAGCGCCGGGGTTGAGTGGCAACTCCACCTCGAGAACGTGCGTATGGTTTGGAGCCCCCGGGTGCAACGCGAAAGCTTTGATGCGCCGGGCCAAGAGTTGGCGTACTTCTTCTCGTTGATCGTCGGAAAGAAGCCGGTCCGGATCGATGGTGGCTGAGTCGAGTAGAGATCGTTGCTCCTCGCTCAGCGCGGTGACAGGGTCACCATCCCCCTCGCTTCCAGTCGGAGTCCAGCCCCGGTGCAACTTGAAACGCACCTGGAGCGAAGCTATCGGATGCAGAGACGGCAGGGTCAGCGCATCGACTCCGGTGTGGACGATCGTCACCGCGATGCGGTGATCGTCCGTGGGCGTGACCACCGTGGGCATTACGAGAGAGGACGAATCGAGAGCCTCGCGATTTGGTAGGCGGTCGACCAGCATCGCGCAGTCCGAATGATCTCGGAGAGCTAGCGGAACCCTGACCCAGATGGTTGCGCGGTGGAAGGCAGGAATCGTCACCGCTTGCTCCGTGTAGAGAAGATATTCGGACGAGGTAGACGCCGGAGCTTTGGCCGCAAACTCGTCGGCAGACTCAAAGAGAGGTGTATAGAGTGGCTGTCTAGCATCAGCAGCAGCCTCACCCTCCGATCCGCCCGGGGTCTCTCGTGTTCCCGTCGACCTCTCCAGAAAGTCGACAGTCAGCGGCTGACCGGGTGACATCGAGATAGCTCCGACGAAGCCGGAGTCCGCGACTGGGGGCGGCGCCGTGGAAACTCTGACTACACATTCGGAAAGACTCTTGAAGAGTCTTCTGAATCGCCAGAGGCCGGACGGAGGCGGAGGCTTCCTTCCGAGCTCGCGGCGTCGAGAGAAATGGTAGCGGAGTGGGCGGCCAAAAAATCGTTCCCGAGCAGAAGCATCGCGTTTCCTTCGATGACCGCGAACGAATGACGGAAGAGGCGACCGGACAAGGAGAAGACGAGGCTAGCCCGGCCACTCGGAATGTCGAATGTCGGCGCAAGTGGAAGCGCGAACACAGAACTCACCTTGCCCGAAAAATCCGACGTGGTCTGCGCGGCCTTAGCTTGAGAGGGAGCCGACGATGCTGGCGGGGCTGGGGCAGGTGATACGACAATGGGCGGCTGCCAGCTACTCACCCATGTGCCTTTCAGCGATGCCATTGCGCGGTCCTTCTCGGAGCTCATGTCGTCGTCTTGGAGCCCTGGGAACTCATACGTCTTGAAGCGCGGGTCGAGGAGAGTTGCGATATCAAATTCGTCGCGCTGCGAGCCCGGCATTTCGTCGACCCATCGCCGTTGAACATCATCATGGAAGAAGGTGCGTGCCGCCTTCACCTCTGGAACGACTTGTGACATTGGCATCCACTGCTGCGCGGGCGGCTTCCACATGAGGAAGATGCTAGGGCTACTAAGACCCTCCAAGAGGCGGTAGATGCTCGGAATGACGAGAGACACCGTGACGTAATTGGTGCCCTCGAGGAGTTTAGTGACATGCGCGGGCGCTTGTAGAACCGCGAGGCTTTGCTCAATGATGTCCCAGTCGTGATGGTTCAGCCGGTTCGCCTTGTATGCATCGTTTCTTTGAGCCTCAGCGCCGTGCTTGACGTCATACAATTGCACTGCCTGCCGCTGCTCATGTACGATGAAAACCAACGCGTGGCGACGTCCTGCACGGGCTTCTTGACAAGGAGATTCAGATTTTTTTGGATTGCGGCCAGATCCATAATGCCGACAGTGGAGCGATGGAAGTAGCTCACTATACCTTTCGCTTTTGCGAATGTCTCTCGTACGCCAGGCGCTGACGTGAACTCCTTGACCGACAGCTCTAATGTATGAGCAGCACAAAAGCCGCCGTTAAAGCCTTTCCAACCCTTTGCCATGTTTGAGGCATTATCGGAAACTTTACCGTGGATGGCCTCGTAGACGGAGCCTCCCTCCCGCCATTGTATACCATGCCGCTTCAACGATTCCATGGTGACGTTGTCGATAGCGTCGCCGGTATGGCGTGTCGCGCCAAACGGAGACGCTGCAACCATCCACTCGCTCATCTTCCAACTGGAACTGATGCCGTAGATCAAGATGCCGAGAAGAGAGCAACCCTTGTGCGACCATATATCTCCGGCTATCGACGGCTTGACGCCGTCCATGACCATCGTCTCGAACCAACGCCTCACCCTGCTCTCGCCAGTTGCTGACATCTTCAGTATGTGAGAATGAACGTTGCGACGATTCGGCGGGATCCATGCGCCACGGGCCAACTTATGGATGAAGTAGGGAGGGGTGCTCCGGCTAGCGCAGGTAGTAAGCTAGTGAAGAGCTGGGTGGCATAAGGGGGAAGGGTGCTTGCGCTCGCCGCGGCAGGGAGTCCTGTCTTGTGTGCGCGCTAGTCCCGTTCCTTTGCCGCGCCGCGACCCATAAAAATTTGTTAAAAATTATTCCATCTCAACTTGCAACTGGCGCCAGCTCGCCAGTTCCGAGCTCCGAGCAAATAATGAGCGATGTATATAAAAATATAAGAAGGAGCCACGGGCCGCCCCCGGACGACCCCCTACGTTTTGGACGTAGGAGACAGTCCGGACTCGAACACTCGAACCGTGACCTCGTGACCTCGTGACCTCGCGACTCGTGAGTGACCTCCAACGTAAAAAGATGATGCTCTATCTCAATACACATTAAGCTGCCAGGGTGTTCTCGACTTCTCGACATCGAGAAGTGGGGAAACCAAACCATATATTGTATAATTTGCAATTGGCGTCCTTTCTCCCCCACCCTCTGCCCTCCAACCTCAAAAGCTGGCGGCGCTAGCTGGCATGACTAGCTCTTCCCACCAAAGATCTGGCGCCAGCTGGTAGACCGCCGATAGCCTACACCAGCTATTGGCTACTGGCACCCCAATGATAGCTCCAAATCGGTGCAAGCTGCAAGCCGGAGCGCTGTTGCCCCAACACTGGCGCCGCAACCGCCGCGCGCAAGATTCCAAGAGACCTACCGAATAAGACGAGAGAAGTGCGACGTGCCTAACTAAGGGCTAAGGGGAGATACAAAGAGGTCGCAAATTAAACTCGATTGCCCCCAGAAGCCAGGTGCAGGTAAAGAAACGCGAAACGCGGGGAAGATAGCAAATTTAACCTGCTATTTGTGAGGGCGCCTGGGAGGAAGAAAGGTGGGGAAACTTCCCTTCTCCTCGAGAGAAAGAAAGAGAGAGGGCGCTCCACCCACAACCCAAGATCCTATGCGTCCACGCGAAGCTTTTGACCGAGAACGAGAGAGGAGAGAAAGCAGAGAATTACAGCACGATAAATGCCCAACGATCAAAGATGAGAGAGAAGAGAGAGAAAAGCCTAACGAGTGTCGATTCGCGAATGCGACAAGCTGTTACTAACAGCTAACAGTAACAGTGTACAGTGTAAGTGCGTAAGCTTATATCAGATATATCAGATATTATCAGTACTGTTATTGTGTTATTGTTAATTGTTATTGTTGCACAACGTTTTGGCGCCCTTGGTAGTCTACCAGAGCCGGACCCCGGAAACCAAGGGAAAAGGAATGGAGGGGGGCAGGGGCAGGGGAGGAGGTGGAGGGAGAAAAAAACCCTTTTAATATTCTCGCCTCACACGTGGCACTGAGTTGCTACACGCTCTCCTCGTAGCCACACCCATCCATGCTCCTTCCTCACCCTCACTCCCCGCCTTGCGGCGACTCCCCTCGTGCCCTCGTGCTCTACTTAGTACTTAGGGGCTCGGGTCGTGTGGGGGGTCTGAATTGAGCGGGGTGCACCTGTCCTCAGCGGTATGTTCCCGCCTTCCTCTTGTGCTGCAGAGTGACCTGTTTACTGTTTATACTAGATACGTTGTAGGATTCCGTCGCTGTTGTGTGCTTATGATGTTTTTCGTGCTGTGACAATTGTCGGTCGCACGTCCGATTCATCGGTTGGAGCGGGATGTCGCGAGGTGGAGGGACGGAAGATAAGGGCGATGTCGGAGTAGCGATAAGGAAACCCGGACCTAGTAGGTGTGTAAAAGCCCAGAATCTTCAGATGTTTTTTGGTAGCAAGCGCAAGCGCGACCCTGACCATATAATGTTCGTTGTGGTGATTTATGTCCCTGCACCCCTTTCTGTCTTCCTCAAGCCAATAGTCCTAAGTATGACTAGTGTAGTAATGGGTAGAAAGCAGTACACAATGTTTACACAAGTGCGGTGCCCTATGAGCGATCTCCCTTGCCGTTGGTTTTAGCCCTTGAAGGCGAACCGCTGGCCTGCACATTCATATGCATGTGGCTGGCAGTGGGCTTCGCTCGTTGCCAGAGAAGACGTCTCTCATAGGTGCTGCGCATGACTTTTGCCCAAAGCGCACAACACGCCGCGACTGACTCCCCACTGCAAGCAAGCCCGAGTGCGCGGCCGGCACAAGAGAGAGGTTTGAGCGAAGAGTTATGAGAGAGGTTTGAGCGAACGCGAGCTGCCGCTCCGACGGGAAAGCGAGCAACGTCAGCAATCAGCGCACCGTTCCCTAGGACTGTCACCAACATGCACCCCGTACGCATCGGCCGAACCGAGCGCAACAGCCCGCTGCGAATCACAACCTCGCACCTGCGTCCCATAATCATCGTCGACGCCCGAAAGTAACAGTAGTTGCCACGCCATCGCTTCTTCGTATGAACACACTCACTCTATCTCGAGCAATCTGCACCACCACTTCACCGACTGCGGTCTGCACGTGTCCAACGTGCGCGGTCAAACGCCGAGTAGTGCAAACCACCCTCTCGGCCGCGCCGCACACACGCATAGTGATCTGGCATGCGCGGAACGGGACGCCGCGGCTGAAAGACGGCTGAGGGACTAGGCTTCGCCCGCACGTTGTACAGGACACGTAGGCTCACGTTGTGGCACACGCCCGACAACGCCTTAATCTGACAGACCTACTTGCGATGGCTGATGCCGTGGCCTAAGAAGTTGCGCCATCTGTGGCCGAGGTGTGCTTGGTCTGTGGATGTCGGCCGTGCCATTGTCCCTAAACTCGTTATCCTCGGAAATGTGCACTGTGCCTCCTGTCGAATTGATCGTTATGCCTGACCCTGAGTTGTCACAGATATGGTTGCCCTCGATGGTCATGTGCGTGTTGTTCCAGGAAGAGATGCCATCCCCTGTGGCCCCCTGGATGCGGTTGTCGCATAGCACCATCCGGCCGCCATTGGCGACGACATTGGCTCCCCGTAGCGAGAAGGCGATGGTGTTGTTGACGGCTTCCAGCTCTCCGCGGTAAACCTTGACGCCTGGCCCCATGGTCCCTGCGATGATGCTGCTCCTAAGTGACACTTGCGATGCAGCGCCTATCCATAGCCCGGACTGTGGCCGGTCCTGCGTCGGATCATCTTGAAGAGAGATGTTAGCGCTAAGCGTGTCGGCCAGGGTAGTGGCAGGTTGGTCCGCGGACTGCTCGGGCACGATGGGCTGGCCCGGACTGGGCACAGCCTGAAATGTGCGGAGGGCGTCATCAATCGAGCTAGCTGCACCGCCGCAGGTGATGCGACAACCTTCGACCTTCAGACGCCCCGCCTCCGCAAAGACGACCGCGTTGGGGTAGCCGGGGCTGGTGCCCATCCGACAGAAGGTGAGGCCCTCGAGCCAGGCCTCGGCGCGCGTGCGGAGCACTACGTGCTCGCCGTAGAGCACCGCTGCCTCGCGGCCATCCTTGGGGCCAATCAGCTTGATTGGCACTGTGATCGCCACCTCTCGTGAGAGACGGTGCACTCCCGGGTCGATATTTAGCGTGACACCGGGGCCCGCCGCCTCGACCGCGTCGAGGAGGGCGTCATCTTTAGCGGGAACGCGCACACACCGCCGCTTATAATTCTCCAACGCAGCTTGCCGCCAGGTGCGGTTGGTTGCCATCGCGTTGAAGAGATCTGCCCAGCAAGGGTCGCGAAACGGTGAGCACAAGAAGGGACACGCTAAGCCGTGAGCTGGCGGGGGGCAGCCATGACGGGGACGGGATACGCGGGGTGGGGTGGTGCGGGAATCGCTGCTGGCCGCTTACCGGGGTAACACAACAAGAACTGGAGCACGTGGTCGAGGATCTCGGGAGGGAAATCGAAGACGAACTTGGGAGGCCCGTATGTGAACTTGTCACGGAGCGAGTTGCAGCCGAGTGGCGAGGCACTGGAGCACTTCCTGTGCAGCGAGTCGTCGAATGGTCGGAAGGGCCAGTCGGAGGCGAGGAAGCGGTGATTGCAGTCATAGTCTTCGGCGTACCCGCCCGTGCCCACCGAGGAGGGGAAGACGGAGCGGTAGACTGGCTCCTCTTCATACTCCTCAAACGGTGAGTGACTTGACAAAGGCGCCGCGCCTGGCTCTTGGAAGATTGAGCGGTAGATGGGCAGCTCGGCATAGTGATCGTGATCTCTCTGGTGGCAGAGCGGCGGCGGAGCCACCTCCAGATCGCTCAGCTGCGCCGAGAGAGACTCGACATCTGCAAATTCGTCCATCACCGCTCTCTCTCTCTCTCTCTCTCTCTCTCTCTCTCTCTCTCTCTCTCTCTCTCTCTCTGTGCTGCTGCTGCTGCTGCTGCTGCGCGATGTGACGGGGGCTTACTGGAGTGACATGGGTGCTCTCTGAAGACTCTGTACGTGTGGTGTGGGGGAAGGGGGGTTGGGGAAAGGGGAAGAGCTCAGGGGAGGGGGGGGGGGGGCGCAAGCGTCTGGCGAGGGCCCGCCACAGCGGTCTCCAGTAGAGGTGGAGAGAGAGAGGGAGAAAAGGAGCGGAGGGTGTAGCGTGGTGGGCGAAGTGGGCCTTGACGAGTAGTGAAGAAAGTGAGCGAGGAGAAAGGAAAGAGTGTGTTGAAGAGCTCCGTGTGTTGTACAGGATTGACGAGGTAAGGGACGAACGAGAAGCAGAGGTGGATCGAGCACGCACAAGGAGTATGAGGCGGTGGGGAGAGAGAAGAGAGAGAAGCGAGCCGCCTCGAATCGAGGAGAGCGAGCGAGCTGTGCGCGCGAGAGAGAGGGGGGAGAGAGTCCAGGACGGGGGCCCTCTCGCGTGGGTTGTTGGCGATCTCGTTTCTGATAGAGAAGAGAGACTCGGCCAGTCGCTTGGGGTCGATTCTACGTGTTAAACCCCCCACCGCGCGTAGACTGGCGAGCGCCTCGGCGTGGACGGGGGCCGGTCAGGAGCCCCAAGAGAGGGGGCGGAGAAGAAGAGGAAGTGGGGCCGAGGCCCCGGGGGGGGGGGAGGGGGGGGGGGGAGGGGGGGGGGGGGGGGGGGGGCGGCGGGGGGACGGGGGCAGGAAGTACTTTACACTTTTACCGGGAAAAGGCGATCTCTTCTCCTCGAGTCGAGAGGGTCTCTCGACGCCTCGTCCTACTTTCCTGAATGTATCTCTCTACTTTATTGGTCTCGCGCCGGTTGGTTATTATGGGACGAGGTTGTATGAGACGAGAGAGGGAGGGGGTGGTGGTGCGAGTCTAGGGGCCAGGGGGTGAAGGGGGGCGTGTGAAGCCAGAAGCCATAGCATGCCTAGTTGGGAGATACGTATTCACCGTATTTGGCCGATGGCCAAATACAGACCGTATTTGCCGTATTTGAAACCCCCTCCATGTGCCCCTCCGTATTTGGACGGTAGCGCGCGCCCGCGCCCGCACACGCGCGCCCGCGCCCGCGCGGCTAGCAGCCGCCCGCGCGGCGGCGCGGCGCGAGGCATCTCACCTCAACAACTTCTCAACGAGCTCAGCACTGGGACTCACATTCGCATTACCAACCCACTGCTCCTCCCCATCCCCATCACTATCCTCATCACTCTCCCATGGCACAACATCAGGTTTCCAACCAGCACTCTGGGAACGCATCTGCACATGCATGGACTCATGACAAAAAACCAACTTATCCGCCACCTGATGGGACATTCGCGACCGAGCTTGAGAATGTATTTGGCCATACACTGACCAATTGCGTTCGGCGGCCGATGCAGCGACGGGTTGGGACAGAACTTGTTGTGCAATCGATGCAAGCATAGGGACATGCTTGCCATACATCATCCACCATTGCGACGGTTCCATAACCTTGGCGTTCTCCAATGCTGAAGGCCGAGAGAAAGCACCACTGCCACTTTGGAATACAGCAAATTCTCTCTCCACTTGGGCGATTCGTTGAACTACTTCAGGGGAGGAGACGGTGCATTCTCTCCAAGCTTGCTCTGGGTTGGGGGAGGCCAAGATCGTGTCACGTAAACAAAGGCGGTCAACAATTGTCTGCAAGCCCTCCGTCGTCGCGTCATCCAAGTCACCTACCGTCTGCATGTATTGTGGGTCCAACGCGTAGCCCGCGGCGTGCATAGGCGAGTGGAGGTATTCCCAACGTTCGGCGTGAAGCTTTGCCAACTCCTTGAACCAAGGGACCCTATCTTGCATGGCTTCAATGCGTTGGCCGATCGAAAACATCTTATCGTACACTTTCCCCATACAAAACGCGTTGCTGTCCATCAGCCGGAGCAGTTTCACAACAGGCATGGTCACATGCAAAATCAGAATGAGAGGTTTCCAAAAACCATCATCGTCGAGCACAATCGCCTTCACCTTCCTTCCAATGTCTGCATCCAAGACCTCGTCATTGTCGCAGGTGGCCGACCGCCCTCTGGAAGTAAATCGGTGCGCTGTCGAATCCAGAGTATCTCTATACTCAAAGCGGATTCGATACTCGATAGTGCGAACGAATTTTGTTTTCAGGGCTTGTCTCGATGGTTCGCCGCTCGCTTGACATATTGAACACCGAGGCTGCACATCGCTCGTCAATTCATTTGTCTCCTTCTTTGTTTGTTTCGAGCGTTTATGTTTGTTTCTGAGTTCTTTTGTTGATTGAGTGGTGTTAGTAGATTGAGTTTTGTGAGGTGGGCACGTGCGCCGTCGTCATGTAGCGCGTTCCCCTCCCTCCCTCTCTCTCTCTCTCTCAAGATTGTGCCCCAAATGAGACTTGACACGATCAAGCTTCGGCTTGATTCGACAGTTTAAAGACATCCCTCGCTCACATGCACGCCCTCGTCCGCGCCTCGCCATCCATCGCTTCGTACATGAGCCCACACATGCACATGGCGCACATGCCTCATTGCACACCACCCGTTGCCCGACCCCGCTCTGACCCATGGGGTGAGCATGGCTCGCGTCTCCGGCGACGAGCGCGGTCAGCCTGCCTTCCTCCGCCATTTCCTTGCCTCTCGCCTCGCCTCCGCCTCGCCAAGCCTCCGCTTTCCACTGCCCCTCATCCTTTCCCATGAATGACACCCACTCATGTATGTCTGTTCTCTCTCTGTCGTTCTCTCCACCGCTCCTCCTACCTTTGAGCATTCGCCGCTTCTCCTCGCGTGCCTTCTCGAGGCAGCGCCGCAACTGCTCAACGTCATCCGCCCTCCCGCTCCGCTCCGCCGCTCGCTCGCGCACCTTCCGGAGCTCCCGCCGCAGCTCTGATCTGTGACCTGCTGCCGCAGCTGCTCGATGGTATCCTGGGCGCCACCTGTGCGCCCGCATCGGATTCGGTCGAGTGCGCTCTCGCGATTCTCGGTCTCCTGCATTGCCCTCGCCGTCGCCTCCCATGCCGCTTCCTTCTCCTTGATGGCCTCGGCTCTAGCCTGCCGCAGCAACTCCGTGTAGGCTTGGCCCCGGCGCCCCGGCAAGAGTTTCGCTCTAGACCCACCCAAATTTCGTTTTGATATTTCGCGTCCGTTGGAGCAAATTTTGAGCTTCACCTACCCAAATTTTGTTGATATTTTGAACGAAATTTTGATTGTTGAAGGGGGGCAGCAATGACGCAACGACGGCGGGACGCGTACCTTCGAGCCAAAATGTTTATAATACATAGCTGTATGCTGTATGCTGTATAGATAGGTATAGCAATGTATTGCATGTTGCATTGGCATTGACAATCATTAGTATCTAGTATCTGTCCATCATCCATCATTGCTCACAAGCTGCTCACATGTGCTCTCACATCTCGCGTTGCACGCATCCACAACCAATAAGAACCGCATACACACCCGGAATCCATCAGCCCACAACCCTCTTGTTGTACCGACTCATCAAGGACACTTGCAGATGGTCAGACAGCACACCAGATTGTTGCTCACCATACATCACACGCAACAGAGAAAAGACACGCTCACACGAGGCAGAAGTTGGAGAAAAAGCGAAAGCAACTCGCGCTGCTGCCGCCCACGCAGGAAAGGCACGGCCATTGGTGCGCCACCATTGGAGCACCGCATCGGAGAAATCATCGACGTCCATCGCGTTGACTGCGGCATGGGCAGCGGCGGCCAAATAGGCAGGCAGTTGAGCCTTCAGAGTGTTGGCATTCATGCCCCCCTCATCATCAGGCATGCCTAAGGGGGTGATCGCTGCCAAGGCATCCACGGAAGCCGGCGTCGCATGCTGAGCCGCAAAACTCGGGTCGAAAACTTGCACGACCTCGCGAGTGAAACCATCGCAAAAATCCTCTGATATCAGTTATAAGCTCGAGGCGAACTGAGGAGTACTGATAAAAGTGATATCAGTACGGATGCACCATCAAGGGTGCATGCGCATACGACCAGGATCTTTGGTAGGGAGCTTGTTTAGGCCCTCGTTTGCCAATTACAGATGGTGCCCGTGAGTGACCGGGCTAGTAATTGAGAGACGCCAAGAGCCGCCATGTCGAGCCAGACACCTTGGAGACTTCTCCGCGCCGTGTTGAGCGTCCGTCGGAGGTGGGAGAGGGTTTGCACGCTTGCACCCGGATCCTGCCTACCCGCCACTGCCGCCGTTCTGGCGCGGCTCTCTGTAAGTAAGATCGTATCTTCCGCTGTGGAGATCGCGCCTCCCCCGCATGGCTGATTCGACTCGAGGGACTTCGATCCCTCTGAGAACCCCTTACTTCATGCATAATTGCTGCAGCTGTTGGCGATGGGATGTGCCTGCCCCCAGTTGAAGCGGAGAGACGAGGAGAACTTGAGGAGAAGAGAAAAGACGGGCGAGGATATGTTGAGAGCGAGAGAGCGGCGGGCGGTGGGACAGCAAGAGAGGGTTGAGTGGTTCTACTCTCTTGTCCTTGGTGTGGGTTACGTGTTACGTGAGAGAGTGAGAGATAGGACATGGGGGAGAAGAAGAAGGGGGAAGAAGGGGGGAGAAGGGGGAAGAAGGGAGAAGGGGGAGACGGGGGAGGAGAAGGAGGGAGGAGAAGGGGGAGACGGGGGAGACGGGGGAAGAAGGGGGCCGGAGGGTTCGAGGAGCTGAAGTTGGACAAGGGTGGGAGAGGAGAAAGAAGAACGGGGCAGGACTCTCTTCTGCGTGTCTTCGTGTGGTTGTCTGGGGGGAGAAGGGCCAAGGGCTCGCAGGGCTGCAGCGGCGGTGGACGAGGGGCATTGTGAGGAGGTGCTGCAGACCCACGTGCGCGCCCCCTGACGGACGTCGAGGCCGCGGGAGGGTGAACGAAGGGCACGGCGCGGAGGTACTGGAGCTGCCCTAACTCTCACGTGGCTGCGAGTCCTCTGGGACCGCTCGTGGGTTTGAGGTTCACACTTGGCGGCGGCTGACGGCGCGAAACTGAGGGTGAGCGCGTAGCCGTCAGCTACGCAACTGCAGCAGCCCTCGGGCAAGGCACGCTCTCGAAGCAGAGCCATGGCGACACCCTACTATAGTGTGGGCCAGTTGCCCGCTGTCAGCCTCTCCATATTCATGGGGCTCTGGCTGATCGGGATGTGTGCACTGGTTGGACGCGTGCTCCAGCTGCACCTGCGCTACAAGAATGGGGCGCCTGCGCCGCCCATACCACCACCAGAGGCGCGAGAGCCGCTCGAGAGACTTTGTCTGTGCCTCAAGCGTGCCTACACCGCCGAGGCGGTTCGTCGATCGCGCATCCATAGCTTTGGCTACACGCTCCTCTTTGCCTGCTCCGCGATGAGCACGGCACCCGCCTTTGCTGCATACATGGGCTTTTTCCTCTCCGATCACTTACAATCAGAAACTACCAGCGGCAATTCAGACGAATGGTTCGCCTCGTTCATTTTCGCAGCTCGCGGCTGCTGCATATTGGCCCCCATTCTGATCCTCCGGCCAACCGATCGCCGTGCGCTTCATATTGTGCTCGCCACCATCCTTGTAATGGTCATCGGCATTATTGTAGAGGTGCGATCTCTTGCCCGGCTGTATGGAAGTGTGTTTGATCTAGCTGTGGTTGGATTGGATTGTGGCGAACCATGCGAGTAGAACGCCACTTGTCTCTCCCGAACCTTCTGCGCAGACTGCGACAGAGTTGACCTGCACGCTGGTGCCGCTGATTCTAGAGGGCTGGGAAAAGCCATCTGCTAACCTGAGACTCATGGAGGCGGCCTGCTGCTTCGGAGGACTTTCCAGCTGCCTCATTGCGGGCCTGATGCTGTGGCATGCACTGACACGCGTCGCCATGCGTAATCCTCGCCGCGCGCTTGCTCAGGCGCAGCGGGCAATTGCATTGTTGGCGGGTGTCACGGCGATCACCCTTTGCGTAGCGATTTTCTTGGACAATCGAATCATCTCTGTAGACCGCGAGACCAACTCGCCGTACGCCGACCTCATGAGGCAGCACCAGCTGGCAGTGTGTGCACCTGCGTGCGCATGTGTTCTTTGCGTCGTGCTTACACCTAAGAACCGTGGCCGAATCCGCCGCCTCATCGGCGAGTGGGGCTTCGAGCAGGTGCCACATCTCCACTAATGGGGACCGCATGAGTGCTAGCTTTGTCACATGTGCTTGCCGATCCCCCCAACCTCGTCCATCCTCACCCTTATGTCGACAGAGCGAAGTCGCCTCGACGCGCTCCCTCGCTGCCATTTCACTATTACTGGGCGGCGGCGACGGGACCCAGCTCGAGTCGCGTGTGAGCGAGGCGGTTGCGCGATTCCGCTCCATTCCTTTTTCTGCGCTACGCCCCGAGCACTTTATTAGCTCAGACCTTACGCCCAAAGAGCGCTTCGAGCTTGTTGGCGCACGCAGAGCGGCCGCGCTCAACGAC
This sequence comes from Isochrysis galbana, assembly GCA_018136815.1. Classification (NCBI taxonomy): domain Eukaryota; phylum Haptophyta; order Isochrysidales; family Isochrysidaceae; genus Isochrysis; species Isochrysis galbana. The sequence continues at coordinate 1,581,162 of CM030943.1, read as the reverse complement.
GTCGACGCCTTCGTTTCCCATTCATGGAGCGATGACGGGCGCGCAAAGTAAGCGGCTCGCCGTGCTGAGCTGCAAGCCTCTACCTCCGCCGACAATTGGCATCCCTCAATCACTCACCTATTCCTTCTGAACTGCACCACCACTGTGATGCCGCACGGTGGCCACCAAGAGTGATTGAGCGTACGTGGGCTGAGCGGGTCTAATCTATTGCAACACCGAAACGTGTGCCTTATGGTGTTAGGTATGTCGCCCTGAAAGAGTGGTCGGAGCGCTTTGTACAGATTCACGGTCGCAGCCCACAGCTATGGCTTGACGGCGTGCATTGACCGGGAGGACCTCGACGCCTCCCTGGCCTATGTGCCCATCTATGTGCGCGATGGGCGGGCGAGCACTTCCCGTACTTGCGTAAGAAATCATGCGCCGTGCCGTCTGTCTGCCTAGCTCCCCACTCGTCCCCTCTCACGCGCAGCCGCACCATTCCACTCATAGACAAGCGCATGCAAGGCACTTATTGTGCTGGCGGGCGACACCTACCGTCGTCGCCTGTGGTGCATTATGGAGATCTTCTCCTTCTTGGCGATGGGCGGCTCTGTCGGTGACATTATCCTGTTGGACGTGCGCACAAATTCGGCCAGGAATGGCTGCAGCCCTGCAACGCCATCCGAAGGCACTGAGCGCACGGCGGAAACGCTGCGTGTGCGCGGTGGCTCCTTCCGTGTCCTTTGGCGCTCAATAGCAGGGACCAGCACCAATGAGGACATCAATCTTGAAGCAGCGCAGTGCACCCTGCCTGACGAGCGCGATCGCATGCTCGGCGTTATCGAGGCCGCGTACGGCGACATCTCCTTGTTCGAAGGCGACTTGCAAGCCCTATTTGCAAGCGCGCGCTCCTCGCGCCGCTGGTCTCAAGAGGCCTACTCGGGCAACGTATGGCGTAGATCAGGTGAGGTCTGCTGCTCCCAACGCGACGACAACCACGCTGCGCGCACGCATCCGGCCACAAGGTTGCACTCGCAACAACAGCATTTTGAACAACAGGAAGTTCCCAATCGGACATCCGCAAGGAAGGTTGCATAGCCTGCTGATAATTCCTAGGCTTGGCTGCAGATCCTCAAGCTGGCGCCTGCCATTTTGGGTTCGAGGCTCGTGTGGGCCACCGACGACGCCGTGCGCCGGGCCGAGAACAGCTTACGTTTTCAATTCAAACTTCCTGATGGACATGGGATCCTCTTCCAATTTTCGTGCGTCCGACCTTAACGGGACGACTGCCGATTCTTGTTGTGGAGTCGTGTCGGCCCTTCCGAAACAATGAACTAACACAAGCAAGCAAGAGCACACCGGCACCGGACGGGCCTCGTGTCACATTCCTCGCACTCCTTACTATACGTCCCTCTTACTTAGCATTTTTCGGTCAGTCCTGTCCTTGTCCTCTTTTTTTCGGCCTTGTCTTGCTTCGTGTGGGCGTGTTGTCGTTGGCTGACCATTTCCCCATGAGTGATGCACAATGGAGATGCGCTGTGTTATTCGCTCCCACAGTCCTTGTGGAAATCGATAGGCTTACTTATCAAAATTGTAACCTCCCAGCAAACACGTCGCCTCCACGTGTATGTATACAGCTAGGTGTACACGCATCTTATGATCAACTATTAGTAAACTGATAGGGTCACGGAGCGCGCGCCGCTCCCCTCCCCTCCTGCCGCCACCCTGCCGCGACGCACTATCGGGCCATGCTCGACGCCACGCAATCGACGTGCCCGCGAGAGGGCGCCCCACCGACCAAGGTGAGCACGAGACGCGTCCCGTGCAACCCTCGGACAGCTGCGCACCAGCAAGGCTAGCGTGCACCAGCATGGCCCGCCCACTCCACCGCCTCCTTGCTGCCACCAATGGCCACCACCCCAGAGAATCAGAGCGGCCACCAGCCGCATCCCATAGGGAAAGCCTACATGTTGGGCCCCTACACAGCACACGCGCGAGGCACAGACCTAGCCAGTCTTTCTTCTACACCCCCTGAGGCCTAAGAGGACTGTTAGTCTAGTGCAGCAAAGTCTGCGCCAAATAGGGGTTGGCACAAATATCCACGAAAATCTACCTAAATATCCATCAAAATATTCGCCAAGTATCCGCCGAGCGAACAGCCCAAATATCCACAAAAATATCCGAGATCCGATATCCGCTACGCACGGCTCGCTCTATCTCTATGTATATAGTAGTTTAGTATTATATAGTATCACGTATTGCATCATATTGCATGTTGTGGGCTATCATGTTATCATATGATCATATGAGTCCATCTATCCATCTATTTATTTGCCCCCCACATCCCACATCTCCACACATCACATATCCCACATTACTCACACGTCACATGCGCTTGTTGCGGTTGTGTTGCAGCATATCACATATCACGGACGCCTCCACGCCTCCACTTGGTCTGCTAGAGACGCATCATGATTTGAGGCGTGTTACGGATGCCCCTCCGTCCTCTCCTACGTTTACTTTCTAAGTCCTGTGAGATTTCCCTCTCTTCACGTGAGGAGAGGCGACGGGCCCCCTCTCCTCTTTCCCTTTTCTTTCCTCTTTTTCCTTCGTGCTCGACCCTCTCCCACATGAAGTCAACTTCGGCGTCGCTGAGTTGGCCAATGAGGTGGAGGAAGGTCCCCTCCCTTTGATTCAATTTGATCCTCCTTCTCACCTTCGAGATGATGAGTCAGAGGTCGGTGAAGTTGAGGCGATCAGCTTCCGAAGCCCAGCCTACCGGGACTATGTCCCGCCGTCATCCAAAGAAAGGTCTTCTTGATCAAGAGATCACAGGGAGGAGAGCTGCGGAAAGGGGGGGGGAACCGCGGAAGGGGGGAATCGCCACACTGACCCAATCCTCCCTCACATTCACGTATTTTTCCCGGCCTGGCCCGGGAAAATCAGGGAATGGAGAGGGGGAAGGGAGGAGAGCTGCGGAAGGGGGGGGAAACTGCAGAGGGCGCGCCATGGCCTGCTCTCAGAGGTCCTTCAGGGGCGCCCAGAGGGCCAGCAGGGGCAGCTCAGGGGGCAGTGGAGGCTAACGAGGGCTCGGGGGGTCAAAACACAATTCGGACTCCGTTTTGGACTACAGAGTAAAATCCAGTGCCCTCGCGAGTCCTGCCTCGAGTCTCGCGAGGCAGCGCCGAAGGACGCTGAAGGAAGCGCTGCGGGACAGCGCTGAAGGACGCAGAAGGACACTGAAGGACGCTGCAAGACGCGCTGCGGGACATCGCTGACGGACAGGGGGGGGGCGCTGAGAGACACTGGGAGACGCTGAGGGACGCTGGGGAACGCTGAGGGACGCGCTGGGGGACTTTCGCGCGGGGGGTTGAGGGAAGAGAAGACGGCGCCTCAACGCGCGGACGCGGAAGAGAGCCGCCGTCTCGGCGCGCGGAGGGGGGGGAAGCGGCGGAGGGGGGGGGAAGGAAATCTGCGGAGGGGGGGGGAAGACCGCCGTCTCGGCGCGCGGAGGGGGGGGGGAAGACCGCGCGGAAGGGGGGGAACGGCAGAGGGGGGGGGGAACAGCGGAAGGGAAGGGGAGGAGCGGAGGGGGGGGGGGAAGGGGAGCGGCGGAGGGGGGGGGGAAGAAACTGCCGAGGGGGTTGAGATCCCAACACTGACCCAATCCTCCCTCACATTCACGTATTTTTCCCGGCCTGGCCCGGGAAAATCAGGGAATGGAGGGAGGGGAGGGAGAAGAGCTGCAGAGGGGGTGAGAACTGCAGAAGGGGGGAGGAAACTTCAGAGGGGAGGGGAAACTGCAGAAGGGAGGGGGCACTGCAGAAGGGAGGGGGAACTGCAGAAGGGAGGGGGAACTGCAGAGGGGGGCCCAGTTCTGTTACCTGCATTTCTTACCTTAAACGCGTGGACAATTACCGTAACGGTAAAAATAAAACTCAGATCTTCGAATTTCGAGACGAAAATCGGCGGACCAGGATCTGAGCCCAGGGAGAATCCGAATCTGCACGCCTGGAGCGACCAAGACGAACATAGAAGACGATATATAACGACGAAGGCACGTGCCCATGCCGAAATATTCCTGCCAGGAGGCCTGAATACAACACAAACACACATCAGCCGGTAGCCCGAAGGCACAGGAGGAAGGCGTGAACCAGGCCGTCGAGAACCGGTACACACCGTCTGCCACTGGAAACCCACTACACCCAGCCCCTAGGTAGAGCACGAGGGGACGAGCCGCAAGGCAGGTGGAGGGGGAGAGAAAGGAAGCGGGCGTGGCTGCGAAGATACTGTGCAGGGTCGCGCGCGCGGCGAGATTATTAAGAAGTTTTTTTTATGCTTCTTCGTCGTCGCGAACGACAACAAGCGCTGCTCCAGCACGAAGGAGGCAGAGCACCACCTGCCAGTCATGCTCAGAGCTTCACCTAGGCGAGTAGTGCCATCGAAAGAAATGCAAAGACGTTGGCCGGCGCCCGGCGCCGCGAGTCCGTTTCGGGCGGTGGCGCCGAGGCGCCGCCTCCGTGTGCACACGGCCGCCGCGTGATGGCGAGGAGTGGCGTGCGCCGCAGCCGTTCGACCGTTTCATCTGAGGTTGTTTCGCCCAGGTCGGGTCGTCGAGCTTTCGATTGAAACCCCCGCGATTCGTGGTGGAGCTCGACTGTGTTTTGTGGCTCGAAAGAAGGCGGTTGCGCCGTTTTGTGGCATGGCCCCCCCGCGCGGCAGACACCGTCCAAGAGACAAGAGAGCGTGTTTGGTGGCTTCCGCACTCCGCGCCGAGAGGATGGCCCAGATGTTCCACGAGTACCTTCAAGGCCGCCCATGCCTCTGCAACTCGGTTCCGGCGGCTTCCCCCGCGGAGCCGCGGCCGTCCTCGCGGGCTGCTCTCTCCCTCGCCCACTGCTCTCGCCCTACCCCCCCGCGCCGCTCACACCACCGCAGTATCGCGTGCCCTATGCCCCCCGCCCCCCTCCCCGCCCCCCCCCCCCCCCCCTTCCCCCCTCCCCCCCCCGCCCCGCTTCATTCGCTCCCCTCACTTCCCCCCCCCCCCCTCCCCCCCCCTCGTCCCCTTACGCCCTGCTCCCCCCTCCTCCCCCTCCCCCTCCCCTCTACCCCTCCCCTCTACCCCTCCCTTCTCCCTGGGCGCGGTCTCTGCTCTCCTGCCTCTCTGGCGGGTCGGGCACACACCGCGCCAACGCCCCTCGCTCCCCCGTCGCCCCTCTCCCTCTCTCTGCCCCCTTTCCCCTTCCCTTCCCCCTCGCCTTCGCACCCGCCCTCCCCTGTCTCGCCCCTCTCCAGAGCCGTCTCGCGAGCTCGTGCGTACACAACTGGCCCCGCTCGCCGCCCCGTGGATTCGCCCCGCGCAGCGGCCGCTCGCCCTCTGCCCATCGGGCCGCTGCGATGAAGTACTACGCTGCGGCCACAACCTCTATGCTCTCGTGGTATGATGTCCTCCTCATCTTTCCGCTCATGTTGTTCCTGGCCATCGCGCTGATCGGCGTCAACTGGTCGCCGGGGCGACAGCCAACTAGGGTGACGCTAGGAGGTGAGGCCAACGAGGCCATCGAGCGGCTGCTTGGCGGGCTCTTGCGCGCCGCGAGGGCGGAAGAGCGCCAGCGGTGGAGGGTCACCACGGCCAGTACTGTTTTGCTGCTCAGCTGCGCCATACCAGGCTTCGCGCCGATGGTGCTCGACCTCATTCGCTTCCTCAGAATGCGTGTGTTTGGGTCTGTCGGGGCGGGGTCGACCACTCTAAGCGTCGCGCAGGCCGCTGACGACTCCGAGCCAAGCACCGTCCTGCAGGCTCTCTATGCCTTGGCACGCTGCGGCTGCGTGATGGCGCCCATTCTGATCCTGAGGCCGACCGACCGGTTCGCCGTACGCGTCTTGTTGGGGGCACTATTCGCACTCACCTCCGTTATTTGTGTTGAGGTGCGAGCTGCCCTCAGCACCACGCGGCGTCCGCGCCTACCGCGTGCATGGGACTCACTCTCACCCCCCAACCCTCCAGATGACTTGCGAGTTCGCCTTTACGCATATACCGATCGCTCTCGAGCTCGCGCGCCAAGGGAAGCCGTCGGCCCGCTATGCGTTCGCCATATGGCCCATGATAAGCATTGGGATCTTTGCCTACCTCCGCGCCGCCCATGGCCAGTTCATGGCTCTCTTCTTCAACTCGCACCAGAACCCGCGACGTGCCCTTGCACGCGCACAACGATTGGTGACCCAGACTACGGGTCTCATCACAGTGCTCCTTCCCTTCGGTTTCATGCTGGAGAAGACGGTTGTGAGCCTAGACGGCGAGGAGTCTCCGTACTATTCCCTCGCCCCTCAGCTTTACATGGTTCTCCTCGCGCAGGCGTGCATCTTCTTTTGTTGCGTGATGCTCACGCCTGCCAACCGCGGCCGGCTCCGTCGATTCGTCGGCGAGTGGGGTCTCGAGAAGGTGTGCGCGCGCCCAGCGGCCCACAACATAGCACATCTCTGATTCCCGTCCCGCTCGGCACTTCTCGTCATATCAGCTCACTCGTCCCACACCTTCTCCTTCCAGAACTCGCTGGGCGAGACGCGCTCGCTGGCTGCGATAGCGTCTCTAATGGGCGGGACGGACGCCCTGTGCGATAAGCGCGTGCGCGAGGCGGCGGCGCGCTTCCGCGCCATCGCGTTCTGCGACCTGAAGCCATCGCACCTCGCTCGTTCTGAGCTTAGCCCCACGGAGCGCATCGAGCTCATCGCGGCGCGCAAGCCGGCGGCCTTGAACGAAGTGGACGCCTTCATCTCGCACTCATGGAGCGATGACGGCCAAGCAAAGTGCGCGCGGCGCACCCCCAAGCTCGGGGCCGACACGGCCTCTATGCTTCCAACCCCACCTGTGCCTCATGGGCGACGCGACGCGGCCTGCCCTTGCGTATGAGTGCACGAGCCCACGCGCGCTCGCCTCGTTCACACCCAGGTATGCTGCTCTAGCGCGGTGGGCAGAGCGTTTCAGGCACATCTATGGCCGCGAGCCGATGATGTGGCTCGACAAGGCGTGCATCGACCGCAAGGACCTCGATGTCTCGCTCGCCTATGTGCCCATCTATGTGCGCTGCGTGGGCGCGAGAGGGTTCCGCGCGATACCTACACCGCCCACTCCGCGTGCCGAGTCCGGTCCGCTCATATGGCTTGCTGGGAGCTTGCCTTGCGCCGTCGCCGACTGCTGAACTCCACGCAGTCCGCGGGCGCCTCGCCAAACCTGCTCTCTCCCACCGACCCACCTATCCCATCTCCCCAAAGTTCCACCCGCCCCCGACCTGGCCAACCCTGTTCCCTCGCCACACCTCCAGGCGAGCGCGTGCAAGGTTTTGATCGTGCTGGCTGGCAACACGTACTGCCGCCGCTTGTGGTGCATTATGGAGATCTTCTGCTTCTTAGCGATGGGTGGCTCCGTGGGCGACATTATTCTCCTCGACGTGAGGACGCACGCCGTTCAAGCCGATGACAACGTGGAAACGGCCGGGAGCCCGCACGTTCGTGTCCGCGGTGGCTCATTCCGAACACTGTGGCGCTCCGAGGGCGACGGCGCCGACGCCTTTTGCTTGGAGGAGGCACAGTGCTCTATCGACATGGAGAGGGACCGCATGCTCGGCGTCATCGAGGCTTCGTATGGCGATCTGTCACTCTTTGAGGCCGATTTAAAAGAGCTTTTCACCGGCACACGCAGCTCCCTCCGATGGTCGCAGGCGGCCAAGTCGGGCAATCTGCGGCCGGACGCAGCGATCGCCGCACAACGCCGATCCAAGCGCGCGGATAGCCATGCTGAGCGTGCCCGGAAGCAAGCCACTTCCAAGGTGAACTGGTTTTTCGAGCGCGACCAAGCCCTTCGGAACGGAAACCCGCCTCCGAGCCCTCGCAAGTGAGCCGAACCGCGCCTCAGCACTCATCCGGCCGCCTCGCGCGCCTTGCACTGGATCGCCATGGCCTTTCAGCAACCCTCAACCGTAGATTACACCCAATGGCTCTGGCCCCGATCAAGACAAAGACTCGGTCTCGAGCGCCATCATCTCGGCTCTTTTTCCGCAAGGTTTTGTCTGCGTCTCCTTTATGCATTCTCCTGCGCGCAATACGCAGCCCCATATTCCGCATCAACTCGTTGTATCGGCGCCAATTTTCATCTATTAAGGCCTCGCCTCCTCAAGGACATCCCCCGCCTTGCCCGTGGCTTCGTCGTGTGCTCTCGTGGCGATCGGGCCGGCGCACCACACCCAGGCAAGAGGATGGCTGACGCTTGCCTCCTGCCTCCCCGTTTCCTCGGCTGTGGATTCTCTAGCTATTCCCATGCTTACATTTTAGTTCGACTTGGACGGGCCACGACCGCTGCCACACAATGTCTTGCCCTTGCCAAAATGTGTCAATGGACGGACGGGTGGTTTTCTTCCGATGGGAGTATATTTCGGATATAGTCGTATGTTGGAGCTCCGTTTGGTTATTGTTGCTGCCTATTGGCGTACCTTGCCGTACATGTGGTGACTCCCTGCGTTGCTGCCGCGGGCCTGTCGTCTCATGATTTTCGCTCGCACTAATCTTGATATATATGAGCGCTTGGTCGCGCCATGGCGGGGGGGCTCGCGCAACCCCCCCCCCCCCCCCCCCCACTTTCTCGACCCCACTCATGTGACAAATCGAGCTTTGACTTAGGTCCGGAGGGCGATGAGGCGAAGGCGAGAAGCGTTCAATCACCGCCCACCCGCACATGTGGATGTGGAAAAGCGTTCAATCATCACTCATCACCAACCCAACATGCAACATGTGGAAAAGCGTTTGATCACCAGCCCACCCAACATGTGGATGAAAAGCGTTGAAGCACCACAACTCAACATGTCAACATGCGTTGTATTCCTGCCCGTCTGACATCTGCATCTGAAGGCTGCAAGCATGATTAAATTAAACCTTTTAATAGTCTCACCGCACACGCGGCCGTGGACCCTCTACTTTCTACTCACGTAGGAAAACTTTCTACACCCCCACTCCCCCGGCCCTTCTCCCCCCGCCATGAGGCGACTCCCCCCGTGCACTACTAGGGGGATAGATAGGGGTGAAGGGCTTAGATATGGTCCGGTGGCCCGCGCCTCCCCCCGGTGATCATTCCCCCCCTTCCTCCTGTGTCTCCGAGTGGGCGGCGGCCTCAGCACCGACTTATCCTGTAAACAGGTGCGGGACTTACCTATTTTTCGGTGAGCGGAGCTCTCGCTCCGCCCACCCCCTTCTCCGCGCTCTCTCTCTCCTCTCCTGCGGCACGCGCGATGGCGCGCCTGCGGCAGGCCTGCAGCTGCCCCTGGCGCCCCCTGGAGGCTCCTGAAGGCCAGCTCTGGGGGCAGAGGAGGCTGGGGCCGGGCGCCGGGCCCTGGCCTCCCCTGCCTCTCCCTCGCTGGCGCTCCTGAGCCTCTGGGGCCCCCAATCTGCACCTGTCTGCCTGTCGAACAGGGGGGGAGGGGGGGTTGGAGCGATGGGCTGGCCACAAGGGGCCAGGTAGAGCGAACCAGGCGTGCCTGTCAGTGGGAGAGTGGGTCAGCAGGGCGGTGGCTAGGGCCCGGCCAAAATATGTAATTATTTAGGAACATATTTGGGCCAGTTTTTGTGAGCGAGCTATTTTTACATATTTCTGCATATTTGGGCGAGCCAGAGCCCCCCCCCCCCCCCGCGCTCCTCCCCCTTACTCGAGGACACCAGGCCCCCGCGCGGCAGCGACCAACACAAGCACAACATGCCAAGAGGTGAGTCAGAGCGTGCGTGCCTCAGCCGCTCTCCTTGCGCGCGCGCGTGAGTGACCGTGGTGGGCATCAAATCAAACCGCCAAGTTCCCTACGTGGGCCCTTGCTGCAAGGATTGCCTTGAGCCTTTCTCCCAATTCTGCTTCACATGAGCGTGTGTTTTCCTTGCTTGGCTTGCATGCATGTTCCCCTCTGTTCGGGCCACTTCCCTTGCAAACCAAATGCGGCGTCTGTCAGCATGCTGCGATACAACAATCGCAACATCGCAACAAGCGTAAGGGGCAGGAAGCCTGCGCCTGAGTAACTTGATTGAAGTGAGTGTGAGTGTGTGTGAGTGTGTGTGTGTGTGTGTGTGTGTGTGTGTGTGTGTGTGTGTGTGTGTGTGTGTGTGTGTGTGTGTGTGTGTGTGTGTGTGTGTGTGTGTGTGTGTGTGTGTGTGTGTGTGTGTGTGTGTGTGTGTGTGTGTGTGTGTGTGTGTGTGTGTGTGTGTGTGTGTGTGTGTGTGTGTGTGTGTGTGTGTGTGTGTGTGTGTGTCCGTGTATAGCTCCGTGTTGCGTGTAGCATAGCGTTATTTTTAGAACGTGATGATACGTGGCATAGCGTCGTATAACGTGATATTTACAACATATTTGGGTGGCTTTTTTGATATTTTTGACATATTTTTGCAACATATTTGGGCTCATTTTCCTACATATTTTGGCCAACCCCTAGCGGTGGCCTCCTGGCAAGCCATCAGGCATGCCAGGAGGATGGGTGGTTGCTCCCCCACGGCAGGGGAGGAGTGGAGAGAGAGGGGGGCTCCTGCCCCCCCATGGCCCCATGGGCGAACCAAGTATAAACTTAGTTGATTGAAGGCTGCAAGCATGAATATTCGTGTAAGGTACGCACCCACACTTACAGCTGAACAATTCCCCTTGTTGCTGCAGGGGTGTCATTTGTGAATGTGGTGCTTGGTGGGCCACCAAGCAGGGCGTATGGGTTCACGTTGACACGCCCTCGAGGGCCCATTACAGTAGCTTGGGCAAGGTGTTAACCCATCTGGCCTCTTACAAGTGTTGACGCTGGGCACAACAAGTGTTGACACGGTGTTGACGCACTTCCACTCGTCACTGTTGCGGTTGCTGGTTGCTGATTCTGCTTGCTTTAGCGGGCAGCGCGGCAGCGCGCGCGAGGGAATGCGCGGTCAAATGACAAAATGCCTATCGGGACACGCGCGGCCCCGCGCAGGTGGAACGCGCAGGCGACGCGCAGCGCGCAGCGCGCAACGTGAGCGTCGGCCGCGGTCGGTCGCGCGCAGCGAGTGCGGCGAGCAGCCGGTCCACGGCCGCGAAGGCGGCGGCGGGCACCGCCGGCGCACCTCCGACCGCCGCCGCTGCCTCCCCACGCAGTAGGCGGTCCACGCGTGCACAAGGAGTAGCACGGTCCCATCGCGCCGCCCGTGTAGCGGCAGCAGCGTAGCGCAGCGCGCGCAGCAGCAGGTGCAGCGGTGCAGCCGCGCAAGCTCCAAGTTGGCCATGGTGCCCGTGCCGAAGAGCAACTCCCCACTTGCCACTTGGCCGTGCAGCTCCTCGTGCGCGTGCACGCGCGGCACGTAGCATCAGTGGGTGCGTGAGTGCGTGGGTGCGTGGGTGCACAGTAGTACACAGCACCGGCAGTGTGGTGTTAACCCGCTGCTGGTACCAACACTTGCAGATTGAGGTGTTAACGCATGTATGTGCCACACCTAGCCAATGGAGGTGTTGACGCAAAGTGGGTCAACACCGGGTAAACGTGAACCCATACGCCCTGCCACCAAGTACAACTGGCAACTGGATCAACATTAAAACGCCGGCAGCCCGCCCAGTCTTGGTGCAAGGTTGGGGCTTCTCGTCTCAACAATTGTAGCGCTTCGAGAGCGGCTGTTAGTAGTGATACTCATGTACATATATATTGATATTGAAGTCAATCAATCGCGCAATGCGTGTTGATGATCATGAACATAAAATGTGTAGAGACTCTGTAGAGAAGCACATTTCGTGGACTTTGTGAGTTTGTGAGCTGGCAAAGCTCATGGCTCCGTCACTAGTTGTGCGTGCCTTGCATGAAGGGAATCAGTAAAATATACCGGAGGGGGCCCGAATACTTTTTCGCGCTTGGTCTTCAATCTTTTCGTAGGTCGTAGGCTTAAAATTGGCCATTTTTCGAAAATTTTGTCGGAGGACCCCTCTTTCCCTTTTTTTTTCCTGATACTCTCATACCAGAACCTATAGAAAGCTTATTTAGGCCTCCATTTTCTCATTACCGATTTTGCCCTCCGCACCCCCCTTGTGAGTGACCAAGCTAGCGCAAGCGTTAGAACCTAGACCTAGACCTAGAACCTAGCAAATAATTTCAAATAACTAACCTAGGCCACGCCGTTCTCCAGATACCCCGAGAGATGCGCACACACGGAAACGTGAAACAAGGGCGACTAGCAACGGACGAAGCGGTTCATGTTGGCACTGATTTAGTCACACATGTGCACATGTGTTCATTGCCAGATTTTCTAGTCATTAAAAGTTCAGTTTTAGTCGGAGGGCAGAGGCTGTTCGACTAGTAGTAAAGTACAATATTTATTCTGCTGGAGTACACCGTCTGTTCTCTCCCAGCACATCCTTTTACACATTTTACACTGTGTGGTGACTCCCCTCCGCCCCTCCCCCCCGGCCCCAGGGTGTGGTTCTTGTTTTGGTCCACCTTCCTCCCCGCTCCCTCCCTCCAACCCTCCCTCTTTTCACTATCATCCCTTCTCTCTCCTCCTCTCTCGGGCTGCCCCCCTCTCCCCCACCGCCTTCATCCCCCCTCTTTCTCGCCGGCGCGCTCGGCCCCTCCTGCTGGCCGCTCGGACCGCGCCGATGTGGTGGACGCTGCTAGTCACGATGGCTTCGGTGCTCGCGCTCGCCTGGCTGCGGCGCAGGCGCCAGCTGCAACGAGTCGATCCTTACCTTGCCCAACCGCTCCCGTCCACGCTCCGCATCCATGACATCGAGCGCTTCCTTGCGCAGCGCGATGAGGCGGAGGGGCCGCTGCAGCCAGGCGTTGGCGCTGAGGTGCGATGGGCAGCGGGAGAGGGGGTGAGAACGGAGGTGGCGGTGGTGTTTGTCCACGGATGGTCCACCTCCCCAGAGGAGATCGACCCGGTCGACCGCGAGATCGCCCAGAGACTCGGCGCCAACTTGCTGCGAATACGGTTGTCTGCACACGGGTTGGCACCCGCAGAGCGGGGTGGACGAGCGCTCCGAGACATGGCGACAAGAGACACGCTCCTATCTGACGCGGCCGTCGCCTTCGCCTTGGGCCAGCTCATAGGCAAACGAGTCATTCTCATTGGGTGCTCTACCGGCGGCACACTCGCGGTTTGGATTGCGGCGCAGAGGTGGGCTAGAGGTTCGCTCTCTGCCGTAGTTCTCATCTCGCCTGGCTTTGCACTGTCCATCGCTGGACCGGCATACACGCTGCTCAAGTGGCCCGTGCTTTTGATGCCCTACTTTGCATCTCGGGCTCTGGTGCATGCCATCGCGGGCCCCGAGCACCACGTGCCGTATGTGTCTGAGGAGCAGAGACGGATTGTGACAATGACGTATCCATCCGAGGCAGTGGTCAACCTTTGCGAGTTGTACACAACTGTCGAGGTGGGCGTGGATGTACGTGCCATTGGTCGTGCGGGGCTCCCCATGCTCGTGTTTGCTAATCCATCCGATCCAGTCGTCTCATATGAGGCCATGCGCTCCACGCTTGCACCAGCCGCCAACTGCGTCGAGTTTGAGGAGATCACCAATTCAGAGGAGCCGCACATTATCACAGGTCGTATGTACTCTCCTTCGACGATAACGTACTTTATTGATCGCACGATGGAGTGGCTTGAGTCACGGCTGACATGAAAAAGTGGTGCACTTCCGATCCATGGCCATCTTTCGTGCTTCACAGCATTCTCAGAATCGATATGAGGCCTTGAAGTCCGAGCCGACATGAGGCCACCAACTCCCAAAACCTTGGTGGTTCTTGGGGCGAAGTTGCGTCCTCGAGTTTTCTGGTCAACACACACGGTGGGCAGTCGTCTTCTTGAAAGCATCGGCGAGGCATGGATGATTGAATTCGACTGCATGTTTACGAGACGGTGCGTGACTGTGTTGTTGTAAATCCTCGGCAAAGGGCCCACGGTCCACATTTCGAGAGCAACATGAGTACCGTCGCTTATCCATGTACTCCTGGTTCTGTTCGACCAGAAGGCGACTCAAGTACTTGCAGGCTCGAGGTACGGTGTGCAGAGGGGGTATGGAAGTCTTATGGCATACACCGTACCATAACGTGAGCTCGTACAGGCATGTGGCACCGCTGGAGGTAACACCCCAGGAACGCTGAGCGAGTCAAATGACGGCCGCAAGGCGCAGCAAAACACATATGCAGGCCTAAGAACTAAGAATGGCGGTTTTTTCTCTGATCTGTGATTGTGTGGTGTAGAAGATAAGATGGCATGAAAATAAGTTTATACTTGGTTCATCCAGGGGGGGCACAAACTCCCCCTGCTCTCCACTCCTACTCCCCAACTATCTTCAACAAGATAGGGTCATGGAGCGCGCGTCGCTCCCGCTCCTCTCCCTGCCCTCACCCCCGAGAGGCTGAGACCTGAGATTTGGTTGTTTTTTTTGGCAACTACCCCCATAATTATGGTACTACCTCCGTCCCAAAACTGAGATGTGAGAGAGCCTTTGGGAATCAAGGACGGCGCCTAGAGAAGGAAAGGCGCTCCATAGAAGGCTAGGCTATAGAGAGGGTACGTAGTACGTAGATGCGTACATGCTGGCGTAGGCTTAGCTTGACGCACTAACACCCAACAACAGGCCTGCCCGCCTGCCCCAGCCCACCCCTTGCACTTGGCCCGTAGTAGTGCACGCCCCCCCCCCCCCCCGATACCAAACACAAAGGAATGAAGGGGGTAGTGTAAGGCAGTGGGTATACTGGGGTATAGGCGATGTCCGTGAGTAAGTACCGTGAGTGCGTTCCGCGACTTCCTCGGGCGACACGATGCCGAAGAGCTTGGCTGTGGATTCCATCCGACGCTCCATCCTTGCTTCCTCCTTCGCCTTCTCCTCCTTGGCAGCTTGCTCTTGCCCATCTTGTCGCTTCCGCAGCTCGAGTAAGACAGCTGCGTGCCGCGCTTTCCAAGCGCTGGTTGGCTTGCACAACCGGATGGAGCGAGGCTGCACCTTGCCATCCAGGTGGCAGCGGATTTGGCTGGGCCCGCCCGTGAAGTGCAGGCCGCAAAAAAGGCACTGCTTCCGCTTCACGCTCCTCGAGCGGCCCGAGGCCTCGTCGACCGTCGACCACTCCAGTGCCGTGCCTTCGAGCTCAGCCACCGCGCGTCGCCCCCATACGCATACGCGCGCATCCCCTTCATCGTCAGTCTCACCGCCCCCAGGGACCACCTCATCATCAGCGCCGCTCAGTTGGCCAAACAAGCCGCCGGAAATCATCATGGGGGTGGCTCGCGCTCCGCTTTCTCTCCCTCCTCCCCTCTCGCTCTCGCTCTCGCTGCGCGCTCTCCGCTCTCGCTCTCGCTCCCACTGCCGCTCTCTCTCCCTCTCCCTCTCCCTCTCCCTCTCCCTCTCCCTCTCCCTCTCCCTCTTCTCTCCCCTCTCCCTCTCCCTCTCCCTCTCCTTCTCCCTCTCTCTCTCGCTCCCCCTCTCGCTCCCCCTCTTCCCCCCACTTGCGAAAAGCCCCCCCCCAAATAAAAAACTGCGACTACCACATTCTAAACTTAGTCATTAGTCATGAACTGACAACTGATATCAGTGATTTGGCAAAATCGAGCTGACACTTTTATAAGTAGCTGATATTAGTACTGACGCAACATCAGTGCCGGGGGGGGGCGCGGGCCACCGGACGGACCATATCTAAGCCCTCCACCCCAATCCCCCTAGTAGTGTACGGGCGGAGCCGCCTGATGGCGGGGGGAGAAGGGCCGGGGGAATGGGGGTGTAGAGAGAGAGTATGCTACGTGCTACTTGTAGTGGGTAGTGGTTCCATTCGCCGCGAGTGCGGTAAGAATATTAAAAGGTTTTTCTTAGAGCGAGGGAAAAGGAAGGAGTGAAGGCGTGGTAGTGGTAGCGTGGTAGCATAGTATTGGCACACTGCCACGCGCGAGGCGAGAATATTAAAAGGTTTTTTTAAATGCGTGTGTGTGTGTGTGTGTGTGTGTGTGTGTGTGTGTGTGCGCGACCCTTGAGAACCAGCGTGCTGCATTACCAGTGACCTGTGACCTGTGCCCCCTCACCCGCTCATCCTGCGCGCTGCTCGCGAGAGCGCGAGAGCTCTATGGTCTCTGGGCTCTCCATGGCCACCACCTCCAGGTCATTCTTCAGCCGATCGCGCGCGATCGAACATCGCGGAAGCTCCGCATCTCTTAGAGTGATGCGCCAGACATTCACCACTCTTATTCGCTCCCGTGAGCGACCGTCCCAATCTCCCAAAATAGAAAGCCACGCGCGGGGCAAGGGAGGGGGGGGGTCCCGCACGCACAGTCTGTGGCACAGACGCCCGACTCCATTGCCAATGCCTTTCGTGGGGTGGGAGGGGGTTCGTCGGAGGGGGGAGGCGGCTGGCGGGGCAGGTAGGGGAGGGCCCTGCGAAATCCTTGGACACCCAGGGGAGGTGAAAAATACGGGTAAAAAAGAGTGAGTGACCGGGCTACGGCTACGACTACGAGGGGGTGTTTCAAAGGTCAAAGGGTTACATGTTTGTCTTTGTCTGTGCCGAGGCAGCAACACGCATCAAGGTGTACGGGCAAGTGCGCTGCGGGCCGTCGTGATAGTGCAGGGCTAGTGGCAGTAGTGGTACTAACTCTCAGACTAGGCAGCGGGTAGCACAGACCATAAGCTCCCACACTAGTGCCATGCTCCATAACGAGCTACGAGCTTTCTAAGCCAACCTGGCGGTTGTTTCCCGGTGCTGAAACATCCCGGTGGAGCACCAACTTCTAAGAAAGCTTCACCGCAATCACTGTGCCACATGCAATCATCGCCTAAGGGGCGGGAACGATCTCTGCCCACAATTGGCGCTGAGGAAAGAAGAGCTCACTTGACACAAGACGCAAGCCACTCCAAACCCTCCGTGAAACCAGTACCCTGAAATACACTGCACATGAAGAGCCGGATCGGTCGGGTAGCCTGCGGGCCACCCTGCTGCGCAAGTTCATCAAGACCGAGACTGAAGTAGAGCTCTTCCTCGCGCACGGCGATGGGAAGGTCCACCTTGTTCCCGAGAACCAAAACGGGAACATGCGGTGGAAGGGCTCCCGCAAGAAGCTTGTGCAGCTCTAGCGCTGCCTCCGGGAAGCGCTCCCGGTCCGCGGCATCCACGATGTACACAACTGCATCTGCGTCCTGCGAGTACTCGCGCCACATGCGCCGCGCGATCGCGTGGCCCCCCATGTCGACGGCACGCAGCTTCAGGGATCCAACCTGGATCTCATCCGAAACAGGTTGGTGCGTTGGCTCGTGCTGGACCACCTTGGAGCGGACGAGCATCGTGAGCAGAGTCGATTTCCCCGCATTGTCCAACCCGATGACGAGCAGCTGGCCCTTCTTGCTCCAGATTCCCAGCTTGGCGAGCGCACCCCGCAGCCAGTCGCGCCACCAGTCGAGCGCGGAGGCCCCTCCACGCAGCACGTGGAGGCACTTGATCGGCTGGACGCGAGTGGTATGGGCGGGCTCGAGAGGGATGACACGATCCGGACGAGCCAGCACATTGGCGTCCGCCGGCGTCGCCACCGCGACCAGCAGCGCCGCGGCGACGAGTCTGAGCCAAGCCCCCCGCATGCCGTCGAGCACACCACCACGTCAGAACACGCGGCGAGGGGAGATGCGGAGCAGCTGAGGATATACCGACCGGGGGGGGGGGGGGGGGGGGGGGGGGGGGGGCTCGCTGGGGCACCTGTTCTCCTCTGCATGTGCGTAGTACGTAAAGAAGCGATGCGCGGCCTGCCCGATTGGCGTGACTGTGTGACTGTCCGGGCAGTCCCTGTGTATTTGAGGTCTGGTGCGGCCCCCTATCCGGATAGATCGTCGAAAACGGGCACGCACCGCGCCCGGTCTCGATTTGAAGTTGAGCTTTTATCCCTTTGCGACTTCTCTTTATTAGCGTCTTTTGTCAATATTTGCTTTCATTTGTCATTTGGTTACATGTTACAGCTACGTTTTGTTGTAGGTGTGGGGGTCAAAGGGTGGGGGGTCTGGGTCCCAATGGGCCCCGGATATATGTGCTTGTTGGGTGCATCGGGAACTTTTTCTACTTAAAATATCCTCAATCCTAAAGTTTCCTAAACTCTAAGATGGTCATTTTTACCCCTAATATGAAAACCCCTGTTTGTAGGGCGGTCAAACACTATTTTAACTTCTGAGGGTGTAAAAACCCCTTCATAATATTCTTACCGCATGCCCACTACTTTCTACACGTAGCATACTTTCTACACCCCCACTCCCCCGGCCCTTCCCCCCCCCCGCCATCAAGGCGGCTCCCCCGCAACAGTGATTCGATTCGTCTTGTGGCTTGTGGGGAGGGGTTAGGGTCGGTCGGCCGGCGGCCGCTCGCTCGGCTCGCGCGCTCGGCGCGCAGAGGAAGGAGGCGGAAGCGGGAGAGAACTGGAAGGGGAGGAGAGAGTACGGGAGCGAACTCGGGAGGAGAGGGAGGGGTGAGGCGGGCGAAAGACTACCCGATGGCGCAGGACGACGTTGAAGCCCTCTTCCGCAAGCTCTCCAAGCCGGCGGAATTCTCGAAATACTTGCCAAGCCTTGAGATTGGAGCGTACGACGCTCGGCAGGCGCTCGCGTCTGACGAGTGCTTCCATGCGTCGGACGCCGAGCTCGATGAAGACGATGCGAAGGCCTTGGGCAACGCGATCACACAGGTAATACGCCCCCCCCCCCCCCCCCCCCCCCCTCGCCCCGCGCTCGCGACACAGCTCTCACTGTCAGTCTGACTTTGCAGGTTGCCCCGTCTACGCTCATCGCACTGTACCTTGGTGGGAACGCGATAGGCTCTAATGGGCTGCATGCTCTCATCGCTGCACTGCATGCGGCTCCATCGCTAGAGACGCTTTGGGTGGCTAACAATCAGATTGACAATAATGCAGCAGCGGCATTTGAGCACTTGGCCCGCGCCGATGCGGGCTGCATGTCATTAAAGCACCTAGCAATTCAAAAGAATCGTATGGGCGACGAGAGCCTGCAGGCGCTCGCTCGAGCGGTATCAGGTGGTGCTTTGCCGCAGCTCCGCTGGTTTTATGCAGGCGAGAATGAAATCGGCGACGAAGGCGTTGTCGCCCTTGCCGCTGCACTCGAGCATGGGGGTTGCAAACAGTTGCGCCGTCTAGGTCTGCAACACAACTTGTTTGGGGACGCTGCTCTCGGCGCTTTAGGGAGCGCCCTGTCAGCTGGGGCAATGCCTGATGGAGAATTCGTCTACGTCCTCGGAAACCGGTTCACGCCCGTGGGACGCGCCGCACTTTCAAGCGGCATCGCCGAGTCTGAGGTGCAGGTGCACTTTGGCTGGCCACCACCCAAGACAAAGAGCTTCTTGATCACGCCTCCGGATCTGCTCGCACCGCACGATGATGAGGTGTACAGCCAGCCGGCGTCCCAACCACCGACAGTCAAAGCTTGACAGCTTACCCTCTTCTCTGATGGTTGACGGGGCTGGAGCAAGCGAGCGCTGATGACACGAATGTGTGGGTGGATGTGTGGTCGCATGCTCCACCAACGAGCGCTCAAAAGGCAACAAAAACTTCGTATCATGGACACGTCGAATGCGTTACCCCCCCCCGCCTGCCGTCCCTCCAACCCATTCGTCTCCGTCACCTCAGGACTCAAGCCGCATTCCTGCCGGCGTGTGTGGATTGTGTGCTTCGGCCGGGAGTGGAGGGTGGAGAGCGGAACTGACTGGATTTTAGACAAATGTTTCGGGTTGCCATGCTGGTTGGCTGGTTGGACAAGCACGCTAGGCGTTGTGCGGGCAATACAGTGTGAATCCCTACCTTGTATATCCCTCACCCCATACCTACGATCCGTGCTTCTCTCATTGGTCACATGTGTTGATGCGATTTGCGCCAAAATATGTTACATGGTAGTATGACATTTCCGTGCCACGTTACACGTTACACATTAGCGCTAACGTCGCGAGTTGCAGTCCGCCTGCAGCTACGTCTCTGGTGCGCTCCCTGGTTGCTTGCCGCACGCATTCCCCCCCGACTCACTCGCTGTTGTTGATCCCAGCTCTCTTTTCTTGTTGCTTGTTGCTTCTCCTTTTCTTTTTGGCGTTGGGTTGTCAGTTGTCAGTCTCCAGAACAAGATTCAACGGAGTACTTTTTACTACTCTATCTTCATCAGCCGGTCCTCGCGGAAGGGATCGGCTGTCGGACGGTGGATCATGATGAACGGAAAAAGGGGAAAGGGGGGAGAGGAGGAGAGAAGGGAGAAGGGGGGGGGGGGGGGGGGGGAGAGAGGAGAGAGCAGAGCAGAGCAGAGAAGAGAGTGGGAGAGGAGAGTGGGAGAGGAGAGTGGGAGATGGCAGAGAGCAAGAAGAGGAAGTGTAAGGTGAGGAAGACATGAGGAAGAAGAGGAGGAGGTGGAGAAGGAAGAGAAGAGGGACCGTGTGGAGAGGGAGGGGAGCAGAGCGCGCGAGAGCGGGAACGGGAGAGGGGAGGGGACCCAAGGGTGCTGGAGGGGGACGAGGAGCGTCGCGATGTCTCTGCTCTCCACTCCGGTTGCGGACTTGCCTGGCGAGTGCGAGGATCTTCGTTGTCCAATCTGCTTCGGCCTGATGCTCTCTCCCTGCCGCCTCCAAGGCTGTGTCGCCCAGCACCTCTTCTGCTACACATGCATCACGATGTGGCTCGAGAGCTGTGGAGCCTGCCGCACCTGCCCAATCGACAGGAGGCATGTGCCAGCGGAGGAGGAAGTGGAGCGGGTCGGCCGCCGTGCGCCGGACCTGCTGGTCCGCTGTCCCAATGCCGAGATCGGCTGCGCACACGTCATGCCCGTTGGCGAGGTGGGAAACCACCTGGCCAGATGCGAGTTCCACACGCTCGACTGCCCACACTGCAAGCGGCCGACCAAGGCCGCCAACCTCGAGGTGCGCGGCACGGCATGCCCACAAGCCCAATTCGCGCGATCCACCACCGCGATATGCCGCAACTCGAGCTGCGGTGGAAGGCTGGGCGAAACGTGCAACGGCCGCTCAGCACATCTGCGGCGCTGCACCTCGGAACTGCCGGCCCTTTCCAGTTCGGTAGCTGAGGGCCCGAGACTGTCCTGTGGTAGGAGCACGCGAGAGCGTGCTATCGCGAGTGCGACGAGTGCGGCGCGTGCGTCTCGAGCACGGGCCTCGACCACCATCGATCGGCGCACTGCCTCGCCGAGGCACACCGAGGTTGGCGATCGGTCAAGGATGCTCAAGCATACCGAGACGAGAGACGGGCTGCGTACGCCGAGGCCGGCTGGCTGGTGGCACACTGCACCCACGTCAATGACTGGCCGCGCCTGCGGCGTGCCGTTAGGGTGCACCTGCTTCAGCTTCCACCGTCGGCGCCAGCGAGCGAGGTCGAAGCGGCCGTTGCATCTCTACAGATGGCCGCTCCCACGTGCCTCCGCCTAGCAGTACTGTGTAGCGCGCGCGGCTGGCGTGGCTTCAGACTTGCCTTATCGCAGCAGGCCGTGGCGCTGATGCCTCAGTCGTATGAAGCTCGCCTCGAGTACGCTGCGGCACTCCTGGAATGCGAAAGGGCCTCTGAGGCTCTTGAGGCATACACCGCTGCGGAGCCTCTATATCACACCAAGGGCGAGGCGGCAGAGGCCATCTCGGGTAAGGGGGCTGCCGCAGCGGCTCTCGGGAGGAAGGAGGCCGCAGCTGCGACGCACGCCATCGCCGCGCGCCTGCCTGCAACGCTGGCGCCGCCCTTGGGTCATGCGCGCATGCGTTGGATTAGCGCTGTGGCCACATCACGCATGGCACTGGGTGATTTAAATGGCGCGGAGGCGCTTTTGCGCGATGAGGACGTTGACACCGATGCATCGTCTGCTGCAGTTCTTGCCCAGGTATGCGACCTCCACGCCAGTTGATGCCCACATGTGTTACGTCCGGCACCCGCATTTTTGTGCTCGCCTGTGTGTGGGTGAGCAAGCCTTGTGCATCACGATGGTTGTGATTAATGAGCGCGACTTTTGTCTCCTCGCTTGTGCCTTGCAGGTACTCACTGCACAATACTGCGCCGAGCAGCATTCGGCAGGGTTGTGGGCCTCGGTTCCATTCAACAAGCCGTCGATGCATGCGCAAGAGCTTTTGGAAGCCGCCCGGGATGCGTCCGAAGTTGTCCTCCGGAATGAGCCATACAGCAGTACCTGGTCGCTCCACGCAGCTCTAGTGGACATGGAGCTCGCAGCATGTGCCAACGGGGGCGGATTTTCTTCTGCACACAGCGCCATCAGCCCAATGGCGACTGGAGATGCGGTCGGCTGGTGGCGCAGCCCCGAGCCCCGACGCGACGAGGCAGTCCCGCCAAGAATGGCGCTCGTAGAGAGTGGCAGCCCTCTGAGCGGGGTGCTCACGAGACTAGAAGACGCGAGACGAGAGTCTCTTGAATCTCCGGATCTCTTGCTGCACACCGCCGCCTGCCTGCTCAAGATTGAAGTGGCGGACAGCGCTTGTGGCCCAATTGTCATTCCTATTAATGCCGTGCGGGCTACCTCTACGCACAACGGCGCTACCGATGGAGTTGAGATGAGTGCGACGGGACTTGACGCCCTTCTCGCAGAGCAAAGATGTTCTATAAGTGCCGACGATATTCTTGCGGCGGCCATTGAGGCACGGGCGCCGTGGACACGCCTAGAATGCCCCTCTTGCCAGTCGACGAGCGCGAGTGCAGACGCGGCACCGAGTGCGGGAGCCTACCTTGCCCCAGTAACCGAGAGGCGGCCGCAGCCCTCGAGCATACGGGTGCATACGAAGCCTCCGATCGGGATAAGTGCGGATGCGGATCAATCCGTAAGTCAGCCTGCGGCTTTTTCAAAGGACACGCATATGTCTTGCCTTGTGAGCTCAGTGCTAGGTGTGCGCCCGACGTCGGATCGCTGTGCGCGTGCAATTGAGCTGTTGCGTGTCGCGTTGGCCTTGCGACCTTCAAGCGGGGCAACTGCCGCGCTCCTCGGCCTGGCCGCGGCTTGGAGCCGAGCACGCGAGACAACAGCTCACGCACAGGGCGGTACTTTGCGAGGCGGTATCAAAACAAGTGAGATTCGAGGTGGCCACAGCCACGCCGACTTGGAGGTACTTGAGTGGCTGGGAAACTGTTTCGACTTGTTGCAATGTCATGTGGACGTATTGCCATCCGCCGAGACGGGCGACTATGATTCGCTGTCAGCGGTGGATCGCCGAAGGGAGGTGCAGATGCGCGCCGACACGTGTGGCGATGGTCAGCATGCCGCCTGTAACACGAATGTAGCTAGGGAGGAGGACAAGGCGCCATTTTGGCTCGCTACAGGCACGACGACGTTGCAAGGTGCAATCCCGCGCAAAGCAATCGATTCCGGCTGCTCAACCACGCAGGATGGGCAAGCGGATGGTGTCCCTGCAAGCAAACCGGAAAGAGGAGACAAAAGGCACGAGGACCCCAAGGTTGATGCCGGCATTCAGACGAAAGACCGGACTGATCGGACGCAGGAAGAAGATGCACTCCGACAAGCCATTGTCGAGATCTGCGACGAAAGTGGCGGCGACCCTGTTGTTGCGGCGCAGCTCGTGCGAGTCGTGCGTCAAGCCTCGCGGCTGCGCGCTAGTCCACACGAGCTTCAGGCTGTCACGGAGCGCCAAATGAAGCTCCACCTCGACTCGCCGGAATTGTCTGAGGTCGATCGCCTTTGCATTGTTGTCCGTGCGGTTGTGGACGATCTTCATCTAGCAAGAGCCTCACGGGCTCCACGATCATCCGAGCGCCTGGTCGGAATCGAAGCGCCTGGATACTCTCCGTCACGGCAAGAGGAAAGCACGACATCCTCACGCCCACAGGATGCACTGACTATGCGCGAGGGGTGCCTGAGCGACCCACCGCAGCTCGCGTTGCCACTGGCGCTCCATTCGCGCGAGGGAGTCGACACATTCCTGCTATATGCTGGGAGTCTGCAGTACGGCAGTCTACTGCTCATGATGCGGCGGCTCCCTGAGGCCTGTCGCGTCCTTCGCCGCTTAGTGGGAGTGGGGCCGCGGATGCTCCGAGACACCCACAAGAGTTGGGGCTACTCCGCGACATTTTGCCGGCTCGAGCAATTATGGCTTGAGGCGTACGGCGCGTGCGTCGCCTCGATCGCAACCGAGGTGACACAAACAAGGGAGACGAGGCTGCATGTCGACGAGACGATTCGAGCGGATGGCGGAGTTGGCTGCAACCCATCACACGTGGCTATCGATGACGGCGAGGTAGTCACGTTCGGTCCAGCGATGGAATCCTTGGTGCGCGGTGACGGAGTCGCACCCGTATGTGTCACGACTTCATCGCGACAGATAGACAAGTCGCTGCTCCGGAAAGAGGGACTTTCGATGGCGCACGCGCTAGATGCACTCTTGGCGAACAGGTTGCAATTCCGGAGCCTCCGGCACTCGAACGCAGCTTGGGCGGTGCAGCTCGCGCCCGATTCGGCAAGATCAAGCTTCATGCTTGGCGACGCCATCTTTGAGCAGCCATTGTCGACGCACACCCCAGCTGACGCCGTGGTGGCGCTCCGTCGGGCTCTGGCTTTGCATAAGGGCGAGGTGCGTCGGTCGAGTGGGGAAGCGTTAAGTGACATCGACGATACGGACGTCCATGATGCACCACCTCGGCAAGGCCATAAGGTGGCCAGCTTCACAGAACTCATGCCTATTGGTGACTCACACGCCCAGCCGCAATATTGGTACACTCTTGCCCGTGCACTCGAGGAGCATCGCGGCAATGCGGCCCGAGATGAGGCGATTGCAGTGCTTGCAGACGGCATCCGATGGGCACCTCTCTCTGTCGAGCTCTACACCGCCCTCGGGAGTATGCATGAGGCTTCCGGTGCCTATGACGCCGCACTCGCGGTATACGCCTCCTTCCCAAAAGTCCCGCCGAGCCCGTCATCTACAACGCACGTATCGTATCATCAACATACGGCCAATGGGAGTGCCGGTGATGCAGCCGATTCAGAAGTGGAGTTGATGCCAACATTCGAGGAAGCGGTGATGGCCTCGTCTGCAGCCTCTCTCTTGATTGAGAGGATGCATGACTACGAGCACCCCTTGCTCGTGGAATCATTGGTGACGCTAGGGAAACGCTTGGGTGTCCTTAACATCGAGACGCACATCGCGGCGCTCGACAAAGCTGATGCAGTTGGGGTCATTCGTGAGGTCTACGTGCGTATCCAAGGCGAGTCGCTCGATCAAAGCGCCTTTTTTGCTCTCCGTGGCTGGAATTATGAGCGGAGTGTGCCTAGCCAATAAACTGGCTAAGACGCGGGTAGCAAGCTTCATATTTCATATGATGTCTACATGCTACATGCCTTGGGAACCAACTCAGTGTAGACGTGGTCGCCATGGAGCGCGCCAACGCGGCTCTTCTCCCTCTCGGGCCCCCCCGCCAAGGGAGCCCCTTGAGCTCACACGGAGCAGTCGCTGGCGATGCAACCACTCCAGCACGTCCTCTCCTCGTCTCCTCTTTCTCTCGGCTCTCCGGAGGATCCCCGTTCCAGGGATCGCCCGCCGGGGCCGCGTTAAGCCGCCGATTTCGTGCTCGCTTTGGATCCAAAGGGTGTTCTTGTCTCCACGTTTCGCTCGCTATGTTCCGTTGCTTCTTGTTCCGATTCTGACCTCTAGTCAGCTCAGGTTCCAGGTTCCAGGTCTCTGTTTCCAGGTTCACCGCTCGACATCGGGAGACGACACGACCGGAAGAAGCCGGTGCAACTTGAAACGCACCTGGAGCGAAGCTATCGGATGCAGAGACGGCAGGGTCAGCGCATTGACCCCGGTGTGGACGATCGTCACCGCGATGCGATGATCTTCCGTGGGCGTGACCACCGTGGGCATTACGAGAGGAGACGAATCGAGAGCCTCGCGATTTGGTAGGCGGTCGACCAGCATCGCGCAGTCCGAATGATCTCGGAGAGCTAGCGGAACCCTGACCCAGATGGTTGCGCGGTGGAGGCAACTCACCGCCGACAAATACGTGCACGGCGGATGCGCAACCACGAGGTCCCAACCGAGGTTTTGAATGTGAAGAGCATCTCCGCAGAAGTGGGGAATGTAGTCGATCTCCGACGGTCGTAGATCGCACGTCGCGACGTGCGCTCCGGCGAGTAGGAACATCGAAGACACGACCCCGCTAGCTTCACCGACGACTAGAACGCGGGGTGGCTCCACTGCACGAGAACCTACGGTAGACAACGACAATTTGTCCGCAGAGCGGCTCCGGCTATGGCCCTTGGGAGAGAGGTCTCCAGTGGGGTCCCGCCGGGAAAGAGCAGAAACAGGTAGAGCACCAACAACATTTTCGGACGCGGCAGCGGCCACGTCGGACCTATCCATAGAACCTAGAGCAGAAGATGATACCGAGTCGACAGCCCTCGAGGGCTTCACAACCGATTGTTTACGAAACGAAGAGACCGAAGACGCGTCGAATCTACCTAGCCCACCCCCTTGGGCAGGGCCGTCGGGGGGTGAATCCAGGGATGAAGATGCGTCGAAAGACCTAGGAGAATTAGAAGAAACCGAAGACAGCATAGTGTCCGTAGAAATAGATTCCAAGAGGGGCAGCGAGCGAGAATCGGCCCCTAACATCCTAATAGCGTGCGGAGTAATAGAAGAACTTGTAGACGTACACGAATTTCGGAGAGTCGGGTCGCGACTATCTCCGGGGCAAACCTGTTTCCAGGAGCCCGGGTCAAGTGTCGACTCCGGCTTCCGAGATAGCCGTTCGGCGGGGGCTTCAGCCGGCGAGGCGGCTCCCACCGTCGAGGACTGAATAGAGCTAGAGACAGGGGGAGAATCGCCGCGTCGACAGCTCTTCTCCCCAAGCGGCGTAGGGATCGGATCGGGATGGTGGTGGTGGCGTTCAGGCCCACCGCCCGCGATGTTCTCCGCCAGGGTTTGAAGGACGGGGACCCCGCCGGACCCCTACTGAGGCTTAACCCGGACCATCGAGCGAAGAAGCTTATGAATGTGCTCGTCCGATCCGCACTCTCCGCAGCCAGCCTCACACAGAAAGCGGATATATGGCTGACAGATGACGGGGTTGTGAGCACCGTCTCCCGTGCCATATTTCCAGGCTTCGCTGGCTGGAGTGCCAGGAGGAGCGTGAGGTCGGAAAGCGCAGAAGGCACAGCCGTTTTCGTTCGTCCATTCGGTGATTCCCCTATTGATATCGTCCGTCCGTGGAGTTTCCATTGAATTATCGGCCGGTCGGCACTTTGCTAGCGCCGCCGAGACCCTTGGGTGCTTGGCATAGCCTGCTACGGCCCAGAAGCGGGCTCGGGCCCGATTCCAAAGCTCGGGCGTCCACCGGGATACGCCCAAGTCAGGCGGTAGCCCTTGGCCGTTCGCCGGCGGATCGCAGCGACGGCTGGGCGGCCGAGACGAGCCTCCCTTTCGACCGGGTGGATCGGTTAGTATAGCCGGCAACGGTGAGTTGGAGTGGTAACTTGCCGGCGGTGCAGCAGCCCGATAATCAGGCTTCGAAGCAGGCGAGTGTCCCTGTCCGCGAAGAGCTTCAGCCACGGTGGCTTGGACAGCTGCCTGCACGGCGGCGACCATGTCCGTGGTCGAAGCGGTCTTCTGGGACGAGGATGTCTCGTTCTTTGCCTCGCCTGAGGCCTTAGTGCGTACGCTAGCCGCGGTTTGCTTCGTCGAGGTCCGGGATTGATGACGCTTCACCCGGGCCTGCTCGTAAGGGCTGAGGTACCGTTGGCAGAGGTTGACGCACGAGAGCGCCGACCGACCTAGCTCGTGGTTCTCTACGCGGAAACGAGTCTCCGCGAGCACCTCCGCAAATTTAATAGCATTGTCGACGCCGCGCTGAGGATCAACCTTATCGTTCCGAATGATTTCCTCGAACCTCTCGCGCGACATGACGCTCCCCTTCGGACTCTCCGCTACGTGGGGAAGTTACAACGGAGACACGCTCCGGCCGTCGCTGCGGAGTCTCTCTCTCTCTCGCTCTCTCTCTCCGTCTCTCGCGACGTGTTTGAGTTATCGGTGATTTGGGGTCGCGGTTGCTTGATAATTTGCTTGGTTTGGGTGAATGATTCCGGTGTGTTCGTGAGTCGGTGTATCCTGTTGTTCTCAGCTTCGTTGTCCGTCGTTGTTCGCTGCGTCGCTGCACTCAAGCAGCTTAGGCTCCCTCCCTGAGGGAAGAGTTCTTTGTAGGTCTAACAATCTCTTACAACCCATCACACTAGGGCCGCTAGGAGCGCCTCGCCGCCCCACAGCCCTTCGTTCGCCGTTCGTTCCCCGTCCAGACACCCAAATGGGGTTGCCCGACCCAGTCCAGAATTTCATTCACCCGACTCCCGGTGGGGAGGAGGGCCAAAGCGCCGCGCTAGCCGCCGGTGCTGCTCGCGACGGAGTGGCTCAGAGCCCTCCGGCTCCGCTCGACTCGACATTTCGTCGCGGTTTCGATGAAAGAAAGGAAGAACGAATGGCACGCGCCTCGCGTCTCGCGTCTTGTTTCGTCGCCCCTTGCTCGTCGCTTGTCTAGAAGGTCTCTCCGCACATCGCCTTCTCCCCCCGCGCGAGTTTGGATCTCTCCTCGACCCTCCGCGTTGGCTTCAGCGGACGAGTTCCACTTTAACGATAGTTCGAACCCTTCGGTGGCGTAGTTTTGCGCTCTCTTTCCGTATTTCTTCGCGCATGACGAGCGATCGCGACTTCAGCCTTCGCCGCGCGGGGAGGGGTTTGTTTATCGTATGATTCCGGAGTGTTTACGTTAGTTTTCTGAGCCCAAGGACTTTGGTTTTTGGTTTCTTGTGAGTGATTTTTGTAGCAACTTCGTCGAGTCCCACCGTGTTCCCAAGCGAGTCCCCCCGAGTTCCCGAGTCTATACCCCGAGTCAACGAGTCAATACAAGTCAAGCACGCGCCTGAGCCAACCCCCGGTCGCCTGCCACCACCTCCCACAAGCCTCCTTCCACACTTCCACGCCCTCCGTGCGTCGTGCGTCGTGCGTCGATCACCATGCCCGTAGTCACCCCCGAGGAAAGCTCCATGAGCTCCCCGCAAGAACCGCACTCCGCGCTAGCTGCCGGCGCGCCCTCGCAGGCCATCACCAAGAGTGAGATGAGCCTTGCTCTGACAGGTGCCCTAGTGCCTTTCTGACCCATTCGCCAAAGTTACTATCATTCCTCTCTTCACTTCGATTCTGTTCTTTCTCATCTCTACCTGTCACACACTATTACCTGTTCTCTTACGATAGCTTAATGTGTGTGATACAGGCTGAAGTGTTTTGTTGGAATCTCATGTGGCACAGTGGAGATTTGCTTGGTTTTTGTCCCAAGGTGGCCCTCAGTGCTCGGTTCTATCCCCATCGCTCACCTGTCTGTCGCGATCCCTCACAATGCTGGTAATCCTTTTTGCAATCCCTCTGGTCCACTACTGGGTACCAGTACAACAAAAACAAAAAACTTACGTCAAAGCCAAGCGACAAGCGAGGAGGCGAGGGCGGGGGAGGAGCCGATGTGTAACTGTTACTCTCCCGCAGCTCCACCTCCTTATTTATTCAGTTGCAAGCCCGTGATACGCATGGGCTCCTTGGCTTGTGCTTGCAGAGTGCCCTTAGAGGAGAGCCCCACACATGTGTTCATGTTCACAAAATGTCCGCCGCCAATTGGCCGGCAGGGGGTGTGCCAAAGAACTGCCGGAGGGCATGCACCTGCATGACGAACGAAGGAGGACATCTGCGCGGCGGGGGAGCGGGCGGGGCGGGGCGCGGGGCGGGGCGCGAGCGGCGGGGGCGGGCGGGGAACGGGCTTTTGGCGCCCCAGAAGATACCTCAGACATCAGAAAACTAAGAAAACCTAGTAAACAGTAAAGACCCGGCGGCTTCTAGGAAACTATGAAGGTGTGGGAGTCGGCTTATGTAGAAAATGTAGAAATGTAGAAGGCAAAAAAAGGTGCACCCTCACCGTCGTCAGAGTGTCACGGTCAAAAACTGGCTCTCATTGGGGGGGGAGGGGAGAGGAGGGGCTTAGGGGGAGGAGAGGAGAGGAAGAGGGAGGGAGGGGGGCGGGGGGGGGGAAAGAGCGGGGGGGGGGAGGGGAAGAGGGGGCGGGGAGGGGGGGGGGGGCCAATCAGCTCCGCCGCGGGGGGGGTCAAATTGGCCTCCCTTCCCCCCCCCCCCCCCCCGCGGCCCCCCCCCCGCCGCTCGCTCCCCCTGCCTGGCTCCCGCCGCCAGCTCTCTTTCCCCCCCCTCTCCCCCCCCCCTTCCTTCTCTCTCTCTCTCTCTTCTCTCTCTTTCTCTCTCTCTCTCTGCCTCTCCCTCTCCCTCTCTCTCTCCCTCTCTCTCCCTCTCTCCCTCTCGTACCTCCCGACGCACTGGCACGCCTGGATATCCGCCGTGCTCTTTCCTCTTACCTCGGCCCGTCTTTCTTCTCTTCTTGAGATCGTCTTGGCCTGACGATCCATCTCAACCTACTCCTCGCCCACCCATGGCTCTCTCGCTCGCCTCCCCGCTCGCCTGTGGCCTCGCTGCGCCCGCTATGGTGCGCCCGGCGGTCCAGACGCGCCATGTCATGATGAGCGCGGCTGACGGAATGTAAGCCCCACCAACGCCCCATGCCACAAGCAAAGCGCCGCCACGCAAAAGGAGGAAGTCTTTCGTGCTGGTCTGCCGCATCTCTCCCTCGTCTGTGCAGACCTGAGGGACCCAGCCCCTGCTGTGCACGGCGCGACACCGTGAGACCATCGTGCAGAGTACTCAACCTACTCGTTTCTGATGTGGCTGCAGGGAGGGCATCTCGCACGAGACCGGCATGAAGACGTGGGACCCCCTCGGCCTTGCCGACCTCGGCTCGCCTGCCACTCTTGCCTTCTTCCGTCATGCTGAGCTCAAGCACTGCCGGGTACGTGCGCATGGGTTTACTGCAGTAGCATGGCAACCGCTGCTATGGTGAATATCGCTTGGATTTGTGACCTCGCCTCTGTGCGGACTGCCTTGCTGCCCATATGGGGTGACAGCTCCTCGTGGCTACTTCCTTAGGTTGCCATGGCTGCATTCGTTGGCTGGCTCGTGGCGGTCTCTGGCGTGCACTTCCCTGGCCTCTGCTCCTTTTCGGAGGGCGTGTCCTTCGAGGATATCAGCAAGCTCACCCCGCTCGAGCAGTGGGCTGCTGTGCCAGCCCTTGGCAAGGCGCAGATCCTGCTTGCGATTGGCATCATTGAGCACAACTCCGAGTGGAAGATCAAGCCGCACTACATGGCGGCGGGCGGCAAACCTGGTGATCTGAAGGGTCTCAAGTCTTTCTGGGATCCGGCGGGCCTCACCTCGAAAATGTCGGCTGCCAAGCTTGAGCGCCAGCGCCTCTCCGAGCTGAAGAACGGCCGTGCCGCCATGATCGGCATTATTTCCGTTCTCATTGCCCACAACGTCCCGGGCTCCATTCCCCTCCCGATTAACTTCCCCGCTGGCCCATCCCTCATCCTCCCTTTCTAAGTGTTCAGATGGCCTTTTGCCATTTGCCCTAGGCACCATCGTCAGCGTCTGGGTCTACGACCACTTCGTCGCCACTCTTCGGTATGGTGCACCGTAGCCATGGGATGTGTTTGGCGCGGACTGTGACGAGGCAATGGACACTGTATTGTCTGCGCACTTGCTGAGTGAGCGTGCGCTGCTGCAGCGGGTTCGCGGCTCACCCGCGAGCTGCCCACCCATATTATTCTGACCTGCTGACATGTGTACGTGACCTAGGAACACGAGATTTTCATTGATTGCCCTAATTGTGGCCCGGTCACTCATCACACACTCTTTTAGCCCTAAATGTTTCAAACTCCCTTGGGTGTCAAGGGTCACCCAAGCCCTACTACCTGTAGCCCAGTGGTCACTCTATTAAATCACTCTTTTCCACCTGAAGGTGTCCAAAAACTCAATGGTCACTGGAGACCCCACCCTAAGAGTAAGAGAGGGAGACTTGGGGAGGTACAAAAATGCAAAATGCGCCGCCAAATGGAGGTTCGTTGCCCGATTCCCGACCCAATCACCAATCTTAGAATTCCACTCGCCAGATCCCAGCGGTGGGGACGAGGGCCAAAGTGCTGGTGCCCCTCGCGACGGAGTGGCCCAAGGGCCTTCGGCAACGCTCGACTCGACGGTGGGGTACGGGGGCAAGGGGGGGGGGGGGGGTCGTGCCGTCCGCCAGGCCGGCGGCTAATGCGCGCGGACGCTCCGTGCATGAAAGTCTTAGGCTGTGAGTGTGTGCAACTTGTGACTTGTGAATCAAGGGCCTCACCGCGCGCAAACCTCGCAAATCTCAGTGATGGCGCGCGGGTTCCGATCGCGACCAAGCTTGACCGCGAGTATTATTCACATTGCTGGATCACGTGTACATTATTAACACAGCACACTCACTACTCAAGCTTGCAAGCGCTGAACCTGAAATGGTTGCGACATTGCGCGCTAAAATCGCCGCTCGCTTTCGAAGCGCTTGTGAAGAGCTAAAAGCATGCGCGCCGGAAAACCATCGACGAATCTGCGGAGAAGTGAAGACATGTGTAGACTACTTCTCACACGATCACATCATTGTCGCGCGCCCACTTCTTAATCACGCGGGTTAGATACTCGACCTGAAAGGACAAAACACGGATTGAGCGCAATAAGAAATGGTTGCTTTTGGCGAGGGTCTCATGCACGGTGGTGTGGCGACCTGGATAAGTCGACGTGACGTGCACGTGTCGGTAGCACTGGCTAAATACAATGCGTTGAGGCCGTGCTGACGGCCACGAAAAGATCGTACGCAGACGTGTGCCTGCCTTGCAAGGGGATGGAGGCGCTACCTGCGGGTTTCGTGTGGACTTCAGGATGTTCACAACTTCGCGGAGCGTCTCCTTCCGCTCCTTCTGCGCGATGATTTGCTGGAATGCGCCCACACACGCACCTCGCTTGCCCTCCCAGTACTCTGAGCGTGGTTGAAATGTGGGGAATGTCGGAGTAGGGTAGATGCACGGTCGGTGGCTATCAATTTCATCCATACGAGGCCGCATACACAGGTTGCGCTGATTGTATGGCTATTTGACATGACTCTTTCGGTCATGGACTACGCACCTGGATTTGGATCCAGGCGCTCGAGCGTCTCGAACGCTTTGGCAGCGTAGAGGAAGGCGCCGGCACGGTAGCAGTCGTTGGCGAGCAGCTGCAACATCGCGAAGGACTCCTGAGTGCCCTCGATTTTGAGGTACAACTCCCACGCTTGACGCGCTTTGCCATTCATCACCAAGACACGTGCAAGCCACATTTGGAAGATGAAGTCGCGCGAGAGTGCCTCGGCATCGCTGCCTGATGCGAGCGCAAGCATCAATGGTTCGGCCTGGCGTGGGTGGGGACGCGCATGGAATGGGGAAATAAGACAGGAGTGGTGCTCCAACGGAGCGCCACAGCCGCGCAACTGGAGCTGATGAGGCTGGGATGACCAGTGAGTTCACATGGTCAACGAAGATCGATGATAGGATGGGAGCGCTGGATCGTACCTCGCTATACTTGCCTGCCGCGGCTTTGGCGATTGAGTAGTTGTAATGGAAGGTGACATCGTTGGGGAAGTAAGCCTCGATGGAGGATAAGTATATGAGCACATCGTCAAACTGCCGTCGAGAAGGTAGGCTCCAGTCATTGGCAACCCGTTATCGTTACAAGCCAAAGCCAGGTGACTGGCACGCAGTGTATGGGGAGGGCAACGCCCTGGGGGGGGGGGCACTGCCAGCCGAAATTCCGGCTGATTTCCGGTTTCGTGACCGATAGGAGTCTCACCTGACGAAGGATGAAGAAGCATGATGCCATGCATTGGCGGCCGGGAATGGTGTCACACTCGGAGGCGGAGGCGCCAAGCAATTGGAAATATTGCTGAGCGACCTTGAGGTGCTCGCGAGAGTCCAATTGCTGTCCAAGAGCCAAATTTGTGACTCCTTTGAGGATGTATTCCTAAGATTAAGAGGAGGCCAAATGGGGGGTGGGTCGAGTGAGCAGACTACTTTGCATCAGCGGTGCCTCGAGTCACGAAGGTGTGTTCGTTCCCAAATGTAGTCATCACCATATCAGCTCTCGTCACATCTCACTGCTCATTAAGCAATCAAGAGGTTATTGCGTGCACCTGCGGGCTCGTAGGCTCGATATCCTTCATCAACTCAAACGCCTCCTGTACCTCATTTTGTTGCATGTGATAGATGACAAGGTTAAGCCGTGCCTCAGGGACGACGTCAACCAATTGCGGGAGAACCTGTTGACGCGCAGGGAGGTGGACGGCGAGAGTCGAAGGAAGTAATGTAGGCGTGCAACCAAAGTGCACCATATGCGATGGAGAGAAAATGGGCGAGAAGCGATGTGTCATCAGAACTCACGAAGTGCGGGCAGCCAATGACTCCTTCACCAAACCGCATAAGGGCTGGTTGGATGCCACTTGGCGGCCAGTGGGTGATCCCGTACTCACCTGCAGAGCCCGCTCGCCATTTTGAAAGACGACCATATTGTGCCTCACAAGCTTCGAGTCAATCTTGTCAATCGAAGTGGCCTCGCGAGTGAGTGGCGCGAGCTCATCCAGCGCCGCCTTACCGTCGTAGAGACGGAACTGGTTGCACGCCTTCAGGTTGAGCGCGATGGCCGAGTCGGGGAAGGCCTGACATAACAAAGGTGCGCCTCTTGTGGCTCCAAATAGTCGATTGCATGCGCAGTCGGGCGGGATGTCTAGTGCACCGCTCGCCTGAAGATACGCAGCGAGAATCTCAAGCGACACGTCATAGTAGTCCAGCTTGTAGTAGCAGAGAGCGACATACACATTCAGAGCCGCATAGTCGCGATTCTCGAGAAGGAGTCGCTTGTAAATATCTGTCGCTTCCTGCGGCAAATAACAGGGAATACATATGGCGAGCTTACTCCACAATCTAAGATGCTGTGGCGAAAGTAGCCATTGGGCAGGGCCATAGGGGTTCATGATGTGGATCCGCTCCGCGCCCGACCAACCAACATCATCACTCACTTGGAAGTGATTGCGAAGGTAGTGGATCGACGCAAGTGAGAGCTGGTCGAGTGTCGTATCAGCAAGTTGCTGATGATGGCTCATGAGCTTGGTCTCGTCATTGATGCGATGCGAGATGTGGAAAAGAAGGCGGTTTTGTAAGGGACACGCCGGTCCCTGTTGCGCCTTCTCCTCTGCCTCTGCGTACCATCCAAGGCCGAGGAGGCAGCAGCCCATATAGACATACAGCATCTGCGCACATGGCAACCGCCGTCGGACTCATCAAGATGCGATGAGAGGTGAAAGATGTGCATGAGGGTGTGGAACGAAGTGGTGCACCATCCATGTCCATGCGGAAGCAGCTAGCTATCCCAAACTAGACAACGGACCACGTAATAACTGCCTCATGTATCTCATACATGGCAACGAGGCGCTTCGCAAGGAATGTGCGGACGCCAAGAAGGAGGACTCAGAAGATAGTGCTCCGTCAATGCTAACGCCTCGTTTTTGTTCCTATGCGTTTGAATCGCTCATATCACGTCGCAGAAGAGCAATGGTGCTTTCTTCCTCGCGCAATGGTCTAGCGCATGCAAAATAGTGCTGCTCACCTGGTCAAGCGAGCCACGGTCGATCATGCCCTGATAGGTGTCCAGCGCCTTCTTGTAGTCTCCTAGATGAAAGGCGGCGTACGCAAGCCATAGACATTGCTGTTCATCGTCCTTCCGCTCCTGTTCGGTCAGCGCCTGGCGCGAGCCTTCTACCCAATCAAATCCATTGGCACCCTCTCGCCAGCCCGATGTGTGCTTTGCGTCGAGGAAAACCTTGCGATTGAACTCGATCAGTGTGATTGCCCCCGTGTAGTCGCGCGCTTCGAGCAGCGAGTGAAGATCAGGCACCTTACGCCGCTCCTTCTCCTTCTGGTTGCGGCGGAGGTGTGACATCGATCCACCTGCACCACAAGCTGGCAGCGCGGAATGAGCCCACCCTTACAGAGAGAAGGTAAGAGAGGGATGTGGGGAGGGAGGGAGAGGAGAAGGGCGCGGGGGGAGAGGGAGGGGGGAGGAAGGGGTGGAGAGGGAGAGAAAGGGAGGGAGGGAAGGAGGGAGGGAGGGAGGGAGGGCTCCCCTCCACTCACCTGGCCGCAGAGGGCGAGAGTTGCGCCCGGCGGAAGGGGAAGGTGGTGCCAAGCTGTGCTGCTGTTGACTTTATAAAAAAGGCCATGTGAAAGGGAAGAGGCTGCGGGGGAGATGAGGTGAGGGATCGCGCTGCACTCACCAGTCGCAGCCAAGCGAGCGGGGTCCCAACTGCTTGCGGGGGGTTAAAATAAAACGTCTACAAGAACAAGAAAACTGAACGCAGTTCTTTACTACATGCTACATGGCTCGGGCGCCCGCTGGCAGGCGGCGGCATCCCTAGATGGGTAGATGGGAAACACGGCTAGTAGGGCGGTCAAACAGGGTTTTTATTAGAGGTAGAAAATGACCATCTCAGGGTTGAGGAAATTTGAGGATTTTTTCAGTAGAAAGTTCCCAATATAGACAATCTCTAGTCTCTAGACCCAACTACCCAACAAGCAACAAGCAACAGCAGAACAATATTAATAATAATCAATGTTATATCCTAGATCCTAGCCAACCCCACTAGCTCATTGGACATAACTTTTCCGTCCCGGAATCCCGCCATGCCTGACGGGCCAGGTGTCCGAGTGATACCGGGGGGTGGGGGCACTGCCCCCTCCCCTCTAGCCTCTAGGGCCAGGCAAGAGTTGCCGGCAACTTTTCGAGCAACTTTGGGGTGTTTGAGCGTGCGAGCAACTCCGAGCATCTTTACCCCTAGAAGAGCAACCTCGAGCAACTTTGAGCAACTTACCGAGCAACTTATACTTATACCTCTTAAAGAGGCCTCTTATTGCTCAGCTATCGTTAAAGAGCACTCCCGGCTCCCGGGTTTGCTATCTCCAAGGGCGGGAGGGGTGGGCTCATCTTCTCCTCTCCCGCGCAGCTAATCTAAATCAATCTCCAAAGGGAGATAGCAAACCAAGGACCAAGGAGAAAGATTCCCTCACCCAAGCAGCGAACCTAAATCGATCTCCAAGGGGAGATGGCAAACCAAACCTGATTGCCCCCAGAAGCAGGTAAAGAAACGCGGGGAGATAGCGAATTAAACCTGTTTGCGAGGCGCTTGGGAGGAAGAAAGGTGGGGAAACTTCCCTTCTTTTCGAGAGAAAGAGAGAGGGCGCTCCAGAACCCTAGATCCTAGGCGTCCACGCGAAGTTTTTGACCTAGAACGAGAACGAGAGAATTATAACGATAAATACCGAACGAAGAGAAGAGAGAAGCCTAACGAGCGTCGATTCGCTAATGCGAC
This sequence comes from Isochrysis galbana, assembly GCA_018136815.1. Taxonomy (NCBI): domain Eukaryota; phylum Haptophyta; order Isochrysidales; family Isochrysidaceae; genus Isochrysis; species Isochrysis galbana. The sequence goes on along the minus strand of CM030943.1, from coordinate 1,543,851 downwards.
ACCTCACCCCTACTCCATCTGAGGTTGGCACGTTGAATGCTGGACGTCGGTGATATGGTCATGCTCATCGGGCCGCTCGCTCCGGCAACGGCTCGATACGGCAAGCACTCACCAAGGTGTAAGGCGGCATGGCCAAGTGCGCTGCAGTTTGTCGTCGTGATGGTACCGAGCTAGTAGCAGAGTATTACCGGTATTAACACTCAGATGTTTCATCATTGATAGTAGTAGCGGTACCGCTGAATAAGAGGTCGGCGGTAGTTTTCATATACAAGGGGTGGGGGCAGCTGCCGTGCCTCGCCAGTGAGGGGGGAACGCTCCGAACGACGAGTCGAAAGAGGATGGCGATGATGAGAAATAAACATGCATTACTATAACACCACGGGGCGTTGCGTATAATGAAATTCCAGCTCGCTACTTCGTGATGGAAGTGGAGCAACGGATATACCTTTGCACCATCCCATCTTCACGTCTTGTGCTGCATTAAGGATTTAATCTCTCTCCGCCCTTCTCAATTAAGCGCATGAAAGTACGCGTTTTGCGTCGGCTTCCCAAGCAGACGCCGTTGCAAGAGCCCGCTGCGCCATCAACTGGCTCGTGCCACGTAGCAGTAGGGAGACGCGAGCACAAAGTAAAAACTCCTCTGGGATGGTGACTATCGGGTCGATGCGGTCCAATGCCCGGAGCGCTTGCGCGGGCGTTAGCCGCCGTCCCGCCACACTTGGCGCGTCAGAGTCGAAAAAGAAGCGAGCAAGGCCCAACATCCCCTCCGTCGACATGCGAGCAGTGCGGAAGCCCAATGCTTTGGCAGCGGCCGCCACTGCCTCGTCCGCCTCCGGATTTGCACCGGACCTTCGGTGCTGAGCAAGCGCGACGATCAACTGGGCGAGCATTTGTCGTTGGCTCCGATTGAGAGTGACGCATTGCCCATAGTCGATAAGTGCGAGGCGGCCGTCAGGCATCAACAGAACATTGCCGGGATGAGGGTCTGCGTGAAATCTGCGTTGGAGGTGGTGACGCATGACCATGAGCGTGCATATCCACACGCCCACGCAACTCGGTGGAGCCCTCACCTGCCATTGATCAACATCTGATGTCCTAGTTCGTCCGCAAGCAGCCTAAATCTCGCTCTTGTCCGCCTGCGCACGAACCACAACTTTGGGAGCGCTCGAAGTTTACGCCATACGGAGGGTGGCCTCGCCGCCTTTGGAGGTTGGGTACCTAATGCTCGCGATTTGGCGAGAGCAAAGCCAGACTCCCCGATCGCACCAATGATGGCGGAGCGAGTAGCAGACAACAAGGTGACACCTATGGGAGGCGGGAATGGCTGAGTCTCTGGGAAATGTGATGCACATGTGGACCGCAGGCTGGATACAAGGTGTCCTGGCACAGCCCTAGCACATCTTCAAGCAGTTCTGGGCAGGCTCACCGGGCACGTATTCCATCACGAGGACTGTCTTTGTCGTTAGGCGGTGGTATGGGGAAGGAACGAATATGCGGTGCGATCGAATGCCCATGCGCACCGCTTCCATATCCTGCGCTTCGCGCACGTAGTCAAACTCCAGCATGAAGCGGCGGCGAGCCTCGAGCACGGCCGGGCGCAGTGCAGGCAGCACGATGCCAATGAGCTTGGCCGCGTTGCCAAAGTCTGTCCCAAACTTGGAGCGCGAGCCGGCATACTGCATCTTGAGTACCACACGAGAGCCGTTTTTTAGTGTTGCCAGATGCGCCTGCCCCGTGCTCGCTGCACCAAGTGCAGTGGCCTCGACCTCCGCCAGCTCAGCGTGCAGGCGAGGCGCCTCGATTGGCAGCCGGCGCGCCATTGCGTGCCATGGGCGCTGGGGAACAGAGTCGTGGAGCGAGCCAAGCGCGCGCACGTATGCCTCGGGCAGCACGTCCGCCCGATTGGCGAGCACTTGCCCAATCTTGACGTATCTGATTCGGATTGGCAGGTGGTGGATGAATTTTCGTGCAGGCGGGGGTGGCATGCGCGCAGAGAGGTTGGTGGTGCGTGCATGCGCGTACCCGCCGCCGAGGCGCGAGATGAGCCGGAGCGCATCAGGGGCGCACTGCTCGTGCAGCTCGTGAAGCGTCTCCTCACGTTGGCTCGGAGGTGAGCGGAGCATCCCGAGCGCATAAGTGGTGGCGATCGGGACGCAGCCTCCCCAGAAGCGCACGCCGCGCCGTATCCAGGACTGACTCACGCTGAAAAGAAGTGCGACCAGCAGCAGCACCGGCCCGAGCGGAGGGGGAGGAAGAGGAGGAGGAGGAGGGCGCTCCGGGCGCGGCGGCGGCGGCGGCGGCGGCGGCGGCGGCGGCGTGCCCAGCCCCTCCGCACCCTGCACCCCGGTTGTGCGCGCCCAGCGGCCCGTCGCAGAGTGGCAAGAGGTTGCGGCTGCGAGCCTTGTCGCAGTCCACCGCATTCGCGCTCCCCCCCCCTTCCCTTCTCCCGCTCGCCCCGGCCGGTGCGACGCAGCTGCAGAAGTGTCAGAATTTTCTTGTTGTACTAGTTTAATCCTTAATCCTAGTGCGGGACTGTGCCTTAACCCTAGTAGGTGCCTATAAACCGGAATTTAGGTGCCTGCATTCGGGTGATGCAGGGGGCAGAGCAGTCATATTTTTGGCTGGGTGGCCTGCATATAGGCAGGATAGAACCCCCTAAGCAGCATGACTTGAGTACAGAATGTTACAATGCAATGCATTTTCAGATTTTCAGAGCGGCGAAAACGGCGAAAATGAAAATGAAAATGTAAAACCAGCCAAAAACAGCCAAAAACTCCCGACTACTCTAGAAGACATCGGTGACACGCAAAAAAACAAGGAATGTGGTAATAAGCGCCCACTCCTGCACGACAGGCCAAACATTTGAACTGGGGCCTGGGGCCGCTTTGGTTTCGCCGTTTCGCCACAGCACACTGAGCATAGCGCATAGCCACACACTCCCTTTTGGGGGGACACACGGACGGCCTTCTTCTGCGGGCCACGGGAACCGCCTTGCCGCCTCACATCTGCCACTGTCAGCGCCACCTTGCCCATGTCAATCAACTCATGTTCGGCGCGCCGCTGCACGTGCGTGCAGGGACGCAGGGACCAGAGTCTGTGATCTAACAGTAGACTGGTGTTAGACAAGCATGTTCTAACACCAAAATCGGCAGGTGATAGACAAAGTCTAACACCTGTCTCAGGAGGTGTTAGACACCCTCCGAGCCGCAAAAGTCTAACAGTGTCTAACATCGCGAAACTAACGTTAAACGTCGGTGCCCCCTCCGCGAGAATCGCGAGGAAGAACGGACGAGATGGAGGCAATCATCGAAGGAATCGTGAGAGGAATCGAAGCGAGGGGGGGGGAACAGTGCGCGGGGGGGGGAACGAACGACGGCCGGAGGAAACGAACCGCGCGCGGAGGAGAAGAACCTCGCGGGGGGGGGGGGGAATAATATAACGGCCGGAGGCGACGGATGGCACGCCGAGAGGAAGAACCTGCCGCGGGCGGGGCGAGGGACCGAGGGCACGGCGGGGCAGCGTGGGAGGGGGCGAGGCCAATCTCGGAGCGAGATCGCGTCCTTTCCCTCGCAGAGCGCAGAGAGACCCCCCACGAGATATCTTGGGACTGGAGAATGTTTTGGACGAATCTTCCTGCCGTCGGCCGAGGAGAGGCGGACGGAGAGAGAGAGAGAGAGTCTCGCAGAGCGACTGCAGAACGAGAAGTCGAAGTCATGCCGGTTTATTACCTTAAACGAGCCAACAATTATAGTAACAGCAAAAAAAATTCGAATCGCAAATTTCGAGACCAAAACCTGCAAACCTGGACTTGAGACCATGGGGAATCCGAATCTGTGTGTCTTGTGCGTCAGTGGCAACACGGGGAACTGTTCAATTGTAATTGTGAGCGCGTACCTTACACGAATATTCATGCCTACAGCCTTCAGATGGGCAGGAATACAACATATCTAAGCCCTTCACCCCGATCCCCCTAGTAGTGCACGGGGGGAGCCGCCTGATGGCGGGGGGAGAAGGGCCGGGGGAGTGGGAGTGGGGGTGTAGAAAGTATGCTACGTGCATGTAGGTAGTGGTTCCATTCGCCGCGAGTGCGAGTGCGGTAAGAATATTATGAAGTTTTTGAGATTACTCGATACCTTGTAGGGTAATTGTAATTATTGGATGATTACCCGGGTGACCAGAGTAATCATGGCATGAGTACTCCGCCTGACGTGTAATCACTAAAAATTTGAGTATTGTAGGTGAGCCTTGGCGCCAACCGCGTACACGCCCATCGCGGGGTAGAGGGGCTCCGTGGCCGTTGATGGGCTATGGTCCCGCATCACTAAGGTTATACTAACATAACCATACAACTCTGACGCAAAACATCTCCCTGCTATGTACTATAAATGAACATATGTGCATGGATTGTGTTCTCTTGGGAGTTTTGTACTCAACACTCATCGAACCATCTCACGGCCACACTCTCCTCTCCTCCTCGCTCTCTCCTCCTCTCTCTCTCTCCTCCTCCTACTCTCTCCTCTCCTCCTCTCTCCTCTCCTCCTCTCTCTACTCTCCTCCTCTCTCTCCTCTCCTCCTCTCCTCTCTCTCCTCCTCCTTCACTCTTCCGTTTCTTCGCTGATGGCCGAACCCAACCATCATACAAGTAGTATTATATCTTTCGCCCGACCCTCTCTCTCCACAACTCTCCTGGTCTCTCTGTTCACGCCCTTCACCCCCCCCTCCCAACCATTTTCCCCGTTTCTTTATCGCTCTGGCATTCCACTTCTTCTCTACCCAAACCACAAAATCCCTTCAAGACGAAAACTCCTCTCCTCTCTCTCTTCTCTCTTCTCTCTTCTCTCTCCCTCTCTCCATCCCTTCAACCCCCCCTTCTCACTTCTCTCTCTCTCTTTCTCACTCAAACTTGTTCTTCTTCTCTGTCCCTCCTTCCAGCTGAACGCCACAGTGAGGGCGCCACACAACGCCGGGCGGGCTTCCACTGAGAGCGAGAGAGAGGGAGGGAGGGAGGGAGGGAGGGAGGGGAGGGAGGGGAGGGGAAGGAGGGGGAGACGGAGAGACGGAGAGAGGGAGAGAGGGTCCCTGGCTGAGCTTCAATGGCGGCCGAGTCTGCTCTCGAGCCTGAAGTCCAGCTGCTTCCCTCGTATGCAAGCCGACAGCAGGCGCAGCTCGCTCGCTGGCGCCGGCTCAACCAGCCTCTCCCTAGGGCGAGGGTGGGCCCTGCCCGCTCGCACACGAGCTTGCGCGCGAGCGCAAGTCACGCGCCGCCCAAGCGGGCCGACCCCGAGGCGCTCGAGCTTCAGATGATTGCATCCGAGCGTAGGGAGCTCATGGCGAGGCAGAAGGAGCACTCAAAGGAGATTGGCAGGAGGGCGCAACACATCGTACAGCAGCTGCAGAGGGAGCCTGTGAGGCTGCACGCAGAGATGTATGAGGAGGAGCATGAGATACCCGTATGCACGCCCTCGCCCGATCAGCTCTACCGACAACCCCGCGCCTTAACACATGACCATACGGAGGAGCTTCATCCGGGTGGCACCGGGGGGTCACATCATTCTCACAAGAGGCGTTCGCTCTCTTTCGGTGGAAGCTTCGGGGGGCGCAGCTCGGGATCATTCTCGCGCTACGGAAACTCGGGTCCGCGCCGCTCCGGTTGGTTCACGCATAATGGGTACGAGCAGGACGGGTACGACTCTCGAGACAACATTGGCGTCGACTCGTACAGTTTGACCCGAGACTGGGGCGGTCCAGATGAGAGCGACGGAAACAGCGCAGGCAGCTCGACTGAGGCTGGCGACTTTTCCGATGGCAGGCTTCCGGAGAGCTATGGCAGTGGTCCGCGCGTGCGCACCGGTGCGCATGCTTGGGAACTCACCCCGCGTTCGCTAAGCGTCCTCCGCCATGGGGCAAAAGAATTTGCTACCATTGTTCCTGAGCACGAGGATACAACGAGCGTGCCCACTCGAAGCCGAGGTTCCTGCAGCCGCACACGCCTGTCCATCCGATAAAGTAGACCCCTTAATCCGTGTCCCCCCAGTCGTAGGCGCCAACGCGAGCACCAGTCATCCTCGTGTTGGCCGCGGCGCAACCTTCAACAATGCCGCCGTCGCGCGGGCACGGGCGGAGCGGAGGAATCACGAGGAGGCCAAGTCGCGGCAGGAGATTGCAAGGCTGCAGGAGAGTCATGCCCATTTACAGTCCCTGCCATCGTGTCCGGGTTCGGCGAGCTGCCTGCTCCAAGCTCAATCTTTGCCGCTCCCACCGTGGCGTTCCTCACATGCGGCCTTGCCACTCCATGCAGGGTCTACTCGCAGATGCCCTGGAGGGTCAACGCAACGCCCTCGCACAGGTCAACGAGTGGAAAGCCACCGCCGAGGCCTCTGCGTCTTCAGCAGCTGGCACACATGCGGCAACGAAGTCACGCGCGCACCGCTCGCCTCTAGCAGACCCTGAGCGCACCCATCAAGCCACTCCTCGACCCATCAAGTCAGAACGCGGAAATAGTCCGATGGGATGCACAGGCGACAACGGAGGCCCTGCCCTCTCCGGCACGCAGACAGAGGAGACGCGGGAGCTACTTGAAAATCTCTCGGCGGCTCAACGGTGCGCGCACGACTGCACGCGTTGGAACTCGCCGCCAGCCGTGTGTCTGGTCACCATGTGGCAGCTATTCCTGATACAGCGAAAGCGCCTCGCTCTCACCATCCACCCCTCCCACTTGCAGTCGTGCCGATCTACTGCACCATCAACTCCTGGCCGAGCGCGACCGCTGCTCCCGACTATCGGCGCGCGCTGCAACCGCTACGAGCACTGCGCAGGCCGAGCGCGAGGCGGCTAAGGCCGAGGCGGCCGTTGCCCTCGAGGAGGCGCGTGCTGCCAAGGCGTCCGCCGAGGCACAGCTCCAGGTGGTGACCGCCGAATCGCTGACACACCGGGAGAGCAGGGCGGCGGCCGAGGACGAAGCAGCACGTGCGCGCGCCAAGCTTGCGGCGGCAGAGGCCACGGCGGCCGCCTTCGAGGCGCAAGGCAGGGCGGAAGCAGAGGTGGTGGCACGACTGCGCGAGGCGGGAAACGAGCTTGACGCCAAATTGCGGGAGCAGCAGGCAACAATTGATTCGTTGCAAGCGGAGGTCGAGACTCTCAGGCAAGCTATGGACGAGGAACGTGGAAGTTGGGCACTGCAGCTGGAGGAGGCAGTGGCCGGTGCACGCGATGCGGGAGCGGCACAGGCCCGGAAGGAAGTCGAGGCGCAACGGGCGAAGGATGCACACAGGGAGGCTGAGACGCGCCAAGAGGCCGAGGCCCAGGCACGCGCGACGGCGTTTGCCGAGGGCCTAGCAAAGGGACGAGCTGAAGATAAGATTTTTCGTCGCCATGTGACGAAAGAGCTCGAGGCAGCCGTACAGGAAGTACGGCGGGCCATCGCTGAGGCAAAGCCGGTGCCACCCGCCCCGGACACTCTCGTGACGGCCGTCGGTCCCAACGCGACCGCAAACGGCGTCTCAGGCTGGATTGGCTCATTCCTCAAGGTGTGCATCACATCTTGAGCTGCGTTTGCTATGCCTGAATCTTCAGGAGACCTCGGCTTGCACGTCTCACACTCTTTGGCGGCATGAGAGCTCTTGCACTACAAGGCGCATTTCATGCGCCTCCGCCCATGCCTAAAGAGGTCTTACGATCCTCGAAGCCCACACGCCAAGGGCACGTCTAACCGCACACGCCCGCCCTAAATCTTGTGCTGCAGTCGGCTTCGTCTCCTCTCGAGAGAGTGCACCCGGAGATTGGAGGACGCGTGCCGGACACCTTGCGCAACGCCGCGCCACTGCGCCATTCCGTCCACAGGACGTCTAAGGACCTCGCACTTAAGGAGCCAAAGGGAAAGAACGCTGCGAAAGCGGCCGACGTCAAGGTGTTCGACACCAAGCAAGGTGTGGCCGATGCTGAGCTTCGCTCGCAACACGCCGCGGCAACTCAGGCGGCGGCGGAGGAAGCGGCGGGGAGAAAGCACGCTGAACATCGGGCCGGTGTACTCGCAAAGCGGCTTCAGAGCGTCGAGACATCATTGTCTGAGGCGCAGGCGGCGGCGACACAGCTTGCGGCAAGGGAGAAGGAGCTCCAACAGCAGGTGAGGATGTGGCCTGGCGCGTATGTCCCTACATTCTAGCTCTCACCCGCAATTCTTGGCTGCGACCTCGCGGAAATGCGGCGACACTTGCTAATTTACCCTACGCCCTTTCCTCCTTCTCAAGGTCACTTCTTTAAACGCAAGTCTGGAAGAGGGCCAGGCTCGGGCCGTCGAGCTCAATAGTCGATGCGAAGAGCTTGATGCTCTCCTTCAGCAACGTGCCGACTCCGCAGCGGCGCTGAACGAGGCCGAGGCGCGGGTAGCGCATCATATGATGACCGTTGAGCTTGCTCAGGAAGAGGTGGCCGATATGCGTGAAGAATTGCGCGCGGCAAAGGAGCGGATGGAACGCGCCGAGGCGGCGGCGGCAGAAGCGGCAGCGCGAGCCGAGGCGTCGGAGGCGCGCGCCGAGATGGCGACGCACTCGGCAGCCGAGGCTCGCAAGCTCGTGACCGAGCTGGAGGCTCAGCGTGACAAGGCGGTTGCCACAGCATCCGAAATGGAGGAGCGTGCTGCCGCGGCGAACGCGATTGCGTCGGCAGAGAGATCTACGGCGGCGGATCTTGCGCAGCGAGCAGAATCATCGATGCCGGAGTTTTACAAGTCGGAACTCCGTCTAGCACGGGAGCGCATAGCTGCGGTCACGGCAGCACAGGCAGCTGCAGAGGCTGCGCTTGCACCAGCGACTGCCGAGGCGGAACGCGCACGCCAAGCTCTACAAGATGCCGAGCGACGGGCCGAGGAGGCAGAGGCCAGAGCAAACAAGGCAGAGGCCGAGGCTGCCGCGCACGCCCGCGAAGCAGCCGTCCTCGCTGAAGCCGCTTCGTCGGCACGCGGCGCTGCTTCTGCTGCTATGTCAACCGCGACGGAGGGCCCCGAAGCGGCTTTCTTCTTGTCGGAGCTTGAGACTATGGAACGCCTGATCGAGGACATCGCCGTCGCCGCAGCTAACCAAACCACACACGATCCTTCCGTTGACCTCACGCAGGCTGCCACGGGAGACCGCCATAGCATAGGCGAAGATGCGTCGGGAGGCGGCACACCAATATGGTTGCGATCAGCAGGTTCGGCACTGCGGGCCATGCCTAGACGCCTTGATCTTTCGGATGGACAAGGCACGGCTGCTGCATTAGTGACCGATCGGGAAGCTGCGGCTGCGCCCTCTGAGGACGGGCGCATCGAGTCGCAGTGGTGGGAAGCGGAGCGCGCGAGTCTCCACGCCACACTGGCGGAGTCGGAATCGGCGCTACAGTCCATGGAGGCACAGCTCAACGCGGCCCTTGAGCTGGCGCGCAAAGCGACGAAAGAAGGAGCAGCGTCGCAGCAGCTAGACTCGATGGGGCTGAGCGCGGCGGGATTGGGCAAGCACAATGCACAGCTCGCCGAAGCAAGAAGCCTCCCTAGACAGCGATCTGCAATCACCGCAGCAAGCGAGGATCGTGACGATGACACCTTTTCGTTTGGGTCCCTGTCGACGGCCGAGATAGAGGAGCGGGCGGAGCGCGTCGTCGGAGTGAGTAACTCCAGTAGCACCGCAGGGCTCGCCACGAGTCTGGCGGAAATGGAGTCGATGGCTGAGGCCGTCGAGAAGGCACTGCGCCGACGTGGGGTTGTCGGCGAGCGATCTGACGTGGGCAGCGACGCTCCACGCAGTGCGTGGCGCTCGGCGTTGGCGCGCGTGACGGAGTCAGAACGAGAAAGCCGAGATTCCTCGCCGTCGGCTTGGGTTGCAGCCGCATGGCAAAAGTCCGTAGGAGCATTGACGGCAGTGCTCGCGCCTAGGCCGCCGCCACCTGTGGGCACACTCCTTGTAGACGGACGCTCACCGGATGAGCTGCTAGCGGAGGTGACAGCGATTGACTTCCGTGCCCAAGCGCGTCGCGAAGAGGCTCAGCTAGATGCGCTTGCGAGTGATGGCATGGCCGCCGCGAGGGAACTCGAGCAACGACAGCATGCTGTCCGTAGCGTCATCGATGCGTTAGTGGTGGGAAGGGCTTCCGCCGATGCACAAGCAGCAGCTACACGGCGTGCCTTGCAGCTAGAGCTCGATGAACGAAGCCTCGAGTGCGACCGGCTCCATAGAAAAAACCGGGAGCTCGAGGCCGAGCTCGAGGACCATGGGGCGTGAAGTTGAAGAAAGATGTCAGAGAAGTGCCGGAAGATAGGCCTGCGGCGACGCCACCTTGTAAGGAGAGAAGAAAGTGGAAGCCCGAAAGTTGCCTGCGAAGTCTTGTGCATTGTATAGCGTCGTCTCCCGTCGGGGTTGAGGATGTCATATGCAAACCAATTCATAATGAGTGTGGTAGGCAGTGTGGAAGAGCTGTGTCGATGGGAATGCTTCTATGTATTTTGTTGGAGCATCTTTGTCTTTACGGTGGCCTTGCATTGATGCACACCTTGTAGATGTTCAACGCAGCACGCTCCCCGCTGTAGTGCAGTATACCGCACTTTTTTGGTGTTGGCCGTCTACTATTGCACGCAACCCCCCCCCCCGATGGAGTGCGATGAGAAATTGGCCCCGTTTACGTTAGCAAAACCTTTTAATATTCTTACCGCACTCGCGGCGAATGGAACTACTACCTACAGCCGTAGCATACTTTCTACACCCCCACTCCCCCGGCCCTCCGCCTCTCCCCGCCATCAGGCGGCGCTCCCCCCGTGTACCACTAGGGGGATGGGGGGGAAGGGCTTAGATATGGTCCGGTGGCCCGCGCGCCCGCGCCCCCCCCCCCGGTGATCCGTTCCCCCCTTCCTCCCACGCCTCCCGGGCTGGCGGCGTCTTCAGACCCGACTTATCTTGTAAACAGGTGCGGGACTTACCTACTTTTCGGTGAGCGGAGCTCTCGCGGCGAGAGTTGTAAGGGGCCGTTCAAACGAGCCTCAGCCGGAGATCATAATCATAAACCACATTTTATGATCTCGGAACGGGCGCAAAGTGCACAATGGCATCGACAATGTCAAGAAGTGGGAAACACCGTCCATTCGCTAATCTGGGTACTAGAAAGCACCAGCTGCAAGACTTCAATCAACTACAGCAAGCCCAGGCCGACACAACCACCTACAACCGACTTACTACCGCCGCCATGCTAGCTAGCTACGTTCTACGTTCCCGCTGCGCCGGAGCCGCCGCACACCACCACGAAAGCGAACGCGTTGGGGCACTAGGAGCGTGCGGAGCGCCGGCGCTTCTCCGATCCTTGCTCGCGGCTACGCCGCGTCGCTCCTCACGCGCAGCCAGCCGAGCCGCACGCGTCCTCGCCCGCTTTGCCCGATCATTCTCGGCTTGCTCTCCCCGGCGTAGCGCGATTTCCACTTCCTGAGTGCGGATCATCGCAGCAGAGTCGGAGCTATCCTCATCGCTACAATGGCACATAGCAGCAGGCCCACCGCCGCCACAGATCCCGCCGCCGCGACAGCTCCCGCCGCCACTCCCGTCGCCGCTGCGGCGACCGCTGCGGCAGCTCTAGTGGCATACGTGAAAAAATCAATGTACGACCGACGCGCTTTCATTTTCACCGCGAAAGGCGCTGTGACGCAAAACAGCTCCGAGAGAGTTGGCAGTGTATGTTTGCTGTACCGCGCGAAAGGGCTTAACATGGACGGAGTTCAGTACGCCGCCGCGACGGATTGCGGCCTGCTGCACGTCAACGGCACGGTCATCGGAGTTGTGCGAGCCACGCTCGCCGCAAAGGGCATCATTGACGATCGCATCGAGGCCTTCGGCACGTGGCAGGAGGACGTACATAGGAAGCTCGGCTTGCCGGTGTCGGACATGCAGCGGCGGCAGTGGCTCAGGGATATGGAGCGCCGTGCACGACGAAGCATGTGGCGACGCACTGATGACTACAAAAAAAAGCGTGCGGTGATGCGTCGCCAGCAGAAGGCGCGGCGCAACGCAGAGCGCAAGACGGCCTCACAAGAGCACACATACAAGGAGAAGGAGGAGGCAGGGCATTCATCAGGGGGCGGGAAGGGCGAGGCCGGTCGTTGTGCGTGTGGGAAAAAGGCCGCGTGTTTGAATCGTTCGTGTGCGTGTGTTCGTGCCAAGGTGCCTTGCACACCAGCGTGTCACGGTGGGCACCCGGCTGTGAACTGTGTGCGCTGCGCCCCCGACGCGTCCTTGGGCCCACGACCGGAGAAATGTCCTGAAAGTGATGGAAGTGCCTCTGAGTGTGGATCAATGGAGGGATCAGTGTATAGCTGTATGCCTGATGAGCCTGTTTGATGGAACTTGAACTACTAGGCTCACGCACGCGTTAGCCCTCGATAGCAATTATAATTGCCGTGCGTGCGCAAAAGCGCCCTTGCCCGTAAGCGGCATAGGAGTCGCCATGCTCGACTTATGATGCAACGCTGCCCACACAGACCTGAATCAAGACTTTCGTCAGAGATCTACCGTCTCAGAAAGGCAGTTTCATGAAGTTATTCCTCCCCCGCGCCACCTTCTATACCAAAAACGTGAGCGCTTCCTGTATGGGGCCGCAAAGACGAGATTAACGCAAGTATTGAATGAATTTTCGAAATTGGAGACACTGAACGTTGACATATAGTCTCATTACACCCATGTATGCCACTGCAAGCACTCCCTTTCACTCACAGCCGGCCCTATTCTTGTGCTGAGCACCCCTGCCCCGGACCTAAATATCACTCCGAATATCCGACTACCGAACGGTCGCACAACTGCTGAATCTTCGCCTCCACACAATCGGGTAGCTTGGACCTGTGGCCCTTCTGGGTTCGGGACAGTGCCCTCACTATGCCCAGGCGCGTGCAAAAGCGCCTGTTCTTGTCGATCTTGTTCTTGTATCCGGGGACCGGCGAATGCATCTCCATCTAACAGTCCCACGCGCTGGCCTTCTGCATCGAGAGGCACGCCCTCGAGCCACTCTCCCGAAAAATCCGGCACCTTGCTTTGTGCCACTTCCTGTGCCACGAAGGCCGCCGCCTCAGCATCCCTTCCGGGGTCACACAGCGGGCACACCAGCGCCGATGACGTCGGATTCTGGCCACGCTGGACTTGAAACACACAAACGCGCTCTGGAACGGTCTCGGGGCCCGCAGCCCCGCCGACAGAGACTCCCCCTGGTGGCCCTGGGGCGAAGTCCAGCGGGTGCTCCAACACTGGCATGCCATATAGCATGGCTGTCAGCCTCCCTCTGCCTGGGAGAGCTCCTCGCTGGCTCGCGCGCACCCGCCGCTCACCCGCCAAGTGACCCCCTCATAAATCCTAGGGAACCACCTTAACGGGTTATTCAGGGGTGTTAATACCTACAATTATTGGCCGTCAATGGGTTAAAACCATTACAAGGTATTCGACATTATTTTATTCGGGGGGGCTAGAAAGGCGGGGCTTGGCCGAACGCGCCTCCCGCTCTGGGTTTCGAATAGCGACGGCGATGAAGAGCGCCCCGAGAAAGACGAGTTGGAGTAATATTTAGAGCTGGCTGAGCGTGTGAAGATGAGAGACAATATTCTCGACTGGCGATTTGTGGCGTGCTAAGGCTAGGAGGCTAGCATGTATGTGGCCAACCCTTAGCCAAAATGCTGGCGAGGCAGTTCCTAGCCTAGCCTAGCCGCGCTGGCGTCGACCGCAGGGGTGGAGGGGTGGAGCGTGTGTTCTCGGCCGCAGGGAAAATGCAGTGCGATCATTTGCAAAGTGCAAAGGAAACTACCTAGGGGTGAACGCACGGCGTGCACCTCATAGGGAAAAAGTTGCCATGCGCACGCACGGCGTCCCCGCGGGGGGACGCGCCACTGCACATCGCGCCCGGTGCACGATAGTGAATCTAACGAAAGCTCGCCTGGGGGCGGTGGGAGAGGAGGGGGGGGGGGGGCGCTCTCCATGACCCAATGTTTGCTTAAAGATAGTTGAAGGCGCTAGAAAAGAAAAACGGATGGAGTCTCACGTTCACGTTCGAAATCGGAAACCTGCAGTTTCCCTAATAGCTAGTTGACATACATAATTAAGACTCGGCGGTGACGCCAAGCGATGGCGACTGCCTTGACCGCAGGCTTTGGGCTCCCTCCCCGCATGCCGCTAGAGAACAACAGCAACTTCCTTCACTTTCAACCCCTTGCCAAAGTGACGAAGCGTCCCTGCGGCAGAGAGAGAGGAAGAGAGATTCGTGTGGTAGCAGATAGATGACATCGTTCGTGCCCCAGGACCCAAGAGAGGATTCCAACGACACTTGAAAATCGACAAACAACTCTAGTATCGGTGGTGCAAAGGTCTCCGGGAGTGGGGGGGGGGGGGGGGGTTCACTTGCCACCCCGTCGTAGACCCCACCTTATCATTCTCACTGCTCGATCCTTGCGGTCCGCGCCTCGGCTCAGGCTCTACCTCGCGAACAGCTCAGCATTAGTGAAGGCATGTGGTGGCGCTTTTTGTGTTAGTGGGCTATCGCTGCTTATCCTTCATCGGCTTTGCCAAGAACTTCACGAGGCCTTGTATGGCCAAATTGAACCAATACAGATTCAGCAAGAGAGGCAGTGGCCCGGTTGTCCATGAAATGCCGCGTTCGAAGGGCGTGAGGTGCGTTAGGCCCGGGATACCACGAACAAGGAGGTAGGCAAGCATGGGGAGAGGTAGGATACGGACGATGAAAAAGGCAAGAATGAAGAAGACCGAAACCGCCGTATTCACCAAGCCTCCGACTCCAAGCTTGATGAGAATTACACGTGGGATCAGGGCCACATTGGAGGCCTCCGAGAGAAGGAACCTGCGTGGGTTGAGAGGCTCGTCAACTTGGTGGCCGTTGTCTGCATGTGCAAAAGCATAGGTGGCGTGCCAGACTGGACGAATGGCTGTGTGATCGAAAGAGGTCAGTCACAGCTGTGATCATCACGGGCGGTACGCTCACCAACAAACCATCAGCGCGCAATTGCGTCTCGAGAGAGCGGTCGCCCAGCAAGCGAGGCTGAGGAGGTGGTGCCCCCATACGGTGTAGTACATTCCCATCCCCATGCTCTTGGCGGTTTGGCGTCTCCAAATAAGCATGACGGCACAGTCATACAACATGTACCCGAAGATGGCGCCGCACGCAGCCCAGGTACCCTCACCCACGCCCAACCCCATCGATGACTCTGGGGCGGCAAGACCGGCAGGAGTGAGAGCTAGTACGTCACCAATGACGAGCCAGGGCACAACGAGAGCCGGGACGAACTCAGCGAAGTTCTTGCAGAGGACGGGCACGTGATAAGGCCTCGCCTGGGCCATTGCAGCCCACAGCGAAGGGATTGCAAGCGGCAGCAGCAGTCTGGCTGCGAGCATCACTGCAATGCACGTGCTGCCGGTGGCGAGCGTCCACCATGCGAGCAGCGGCCAGTGGCCCGGCGCGAGCTCTGGGAAAGGCGGGTGGAAATACTCGAGCATCAGGCCCGAGGGCGAGCGATTTGAGCGAGTGTACGAGCGGGGGGGGGGGGGACGGTCGAGCCCACGCCGGGCACCGCCGTCTCCTCGCGCGACGGCGACAGTCTCCCACACTCTGCTAGAGCCACTAGAAGACTGTTTCATCTTCCTGCAGTGTCCACTTACGGGCGAAGCCCCGAAATCGATGCTAGTTATTCAAGTATTTCTCCTTGGTGCTGCCTCCGCATTAGACCACTTTGGGGGGGGATGGGAGAAGGTCCCAGGAGACACACTGTCACCAAAAATTACATGAATAAACGAGATCATATGACGGAAAGGAGTGAGAAGGCGAAGCACCTATTCCGGGGCTTCACTTTATCAAGAAAATACAATGTCTACGTTAGTGAAGAGGGAATCGAGTCTGACCTGAAAACAGTGGTGGTACTCGGACTCCCCGTCGTCGAAGCACAATTGCAACGGTGGGAGCGCCTGGAGGTGCGGCGTGCGAAACAGAGCATCTATAGGCGCACCGTCGCGTTCAAGCGCAAGCGTGCCGAGGCGAGAAAGAAGCTAGCAAAGAAGAGATTGGAGGAGAGGAAAGGGGGCAATGTGGACTACTCGTACAAGTACAAGGCTGAGCGCGAACAGACCTCCGACGATGAAACGAGCCGCACCTCCAAACTAAAGTCCAAGGGCCGGGCAAGTGCGTGCAAGTGTAGTGTGCAGTCGCGGCACGCCGAGACAATGCTGACGACACGGGCGGATCCAGCGGCTGTAAGGACCTCGGAGACGAGGCGAGAGACATGCGAGCAGTGTGGCTCGGAGGAGCACACCCCAAAAATACACATAGCCCAAGACGGCAGCTATTTCGCCGAGCTCAAAGGCGCATGGTATGAAGTGGAGCTCTCGTACCTAGGTACGCCCATAATTGGCGAAAGGCTCGACAATGCTCCCGGACAGCTAGACCCCTCCCCACCGGCAAAATGGGGGGACGGCTTCAAATCTAACAAGAGATTGGAATACCCCTTAGCGGACGAGTATACCCTAGACGGAGTTACCCCACTAGACAAAATGGGAGTGGAGCAACTAACACGAGCAATCCAGAAGACGGACGGAAAGCGTAGACGCCTAACGGGTCCCGAGAACTGGAAACAGCGACTACAGGTACCCGACAACACGTGGGAACACCTAGCCACAATATATACATCCTCGATGATGACGGCGAGAGATACACACCTCCACTTCAAGCACTTAACCCACAGAAGGATTGGCACCTACAACCGGTTCGCGGACAGAGATAAGACTTGCCGCATATGCAAGGCGGCCGACGAATCTTCCACCCATCTAGGCGAATGCCCGAGAGTAGTAAACATATTCGAAACGCTCGACAAACTGGCAAGGTACACCCCCCGAAGCGGTAGAAGCAGGGAAGAAGTAATCATAGATAACCTTTTCATGCACCCCGGGGGGGAAACACCGCGATCGCTCTCCATACTTTACACTCTAGCGTGGAGATATATTTTAACAGACTTCTACAGGATACACTACGATGGCATTGAATTCTCGGAGGAATCAGTGTTGATAAGAACGATAGATAGGTACACGACGCTAAGCAAGGCACTACTATTTGCGAGTACAACAGACTCGGCAAGGACCGCCCAAGCAGGCATGGGCAGACAGCCGAAGAAAAGGATCGACATGAACGATGTATACCCTTTATTCACAATAGGTGCAAGAGGTAAGCTAGAACCAAGCCTAGAGCTGCGGACCCTGACCACCTCGATGGGGGTGGCATATATAATTGCCGAGAGACCCGAACCAGAATAAGCCTGTGACGAGGTACACCTCGATTGGACATAAACCCACCGAGACACGATAGCGACCAGAAAGGGCGAGAAAAGGACGAGCACGCCCGCGACCCGACAGACACGCGACGACATTTGACCAGCAACAGGCCTGCCCGGAACCCGCGCTCTGAACCAGGCTCGTGGTAGCGCACCCGAGCCAAACCCCGGATACCGAAGACAAAGGAATGAAGGGGGAAAGGGGAGGAGGTGGAGGGAAGGGAAGTTAAGGGCGGTGACAGTAGGGATGGGGAAGTACCCTAGTCTAGTAGGTGTGTAGCCCAGAATCTTCAGATGTTTATTTTTTTTTTAGTGTGCAGTCGCGGTGCGTGCGGGGGTGCCCGTGTAGCGTAGCCGCTATGGCATGCACCGAGGCCTGCCATGGTGGGAAGACCAGCGTCAAGTGTGACAGGTGTCTTGTCGTCAGCGAGGTACGGAGCTTGTGCGGTGAGGTTGAGCCTGAGCTGCGTGAGGGGGGAGACGATGGCGACGAGGTGACCTCTGTCGCATTGAGCGCAGCATGCAGCATGCGAGGATTGGGCGCTTTAGCTGGTCATTGTTTGGGTAGCCGTACCATATGATCATCATCAAATTTCGTCGAAAAAAATGCATGAGCTTGTTGAGTGAGACCGATAGATGGGTTGACACAAGGTGTGCTCCACATTATAAAAAAAAACCTTTTAATATTCTCGCCTCGCACATGGCACTGGGTCGCATATTCGTAGCCACGCCCATTCCCCTTACACTCCCTCTTTTCCCGCCTTGCGGCAACTCCCCTCGTGCTCTACTTACGGGCCCAGGTCCTGCGGGGTTTACGGGTTGGGCGGAGTGCGCCTGCCCTCAGCGGTGCGTGCACGCCTTCCTCCTATGCCGCTGAGTGACTTGCATGTTCTAGATGCTTTTCGGATCTGCACCTTCGAGCTCCAAGAGGAGCTCGACAATGGCCGCGTAGACGGTCGCGTCTTGGAAGGTATAATCGCCCTCTTGATGGAAGGAGAGCTCCAGGTTTGCGTCTGTGTCTTGGTTGGGCTTCTTGATCTTCATCCGACTGGGGCTCCTGCGTGAGGTGTGGCGTGTCGGGTGTCAGTGTGTGTGCCGAAGGCTCATGTATCGGTGGTGTGGCGGTGTGTGATCGCTCCAGACCGCCCCCTGGGGGGGTCTCTTGTGTGAAGTGGTCAAGCTGGGGGTGCTGGTGTGGTCTGTTGTGATGCGCATCTGTTGTTGTATGTGTTTTGTGCCCATAGGGGCCACCCGGTCTCGGGTCGCGCCGCCGTGGCGGCGCGGCCGTCACCGGGGTGGTAGAGGCCTCTGCCATGAGGCATGCCCAATGGATTCGTCTGGCTTCTGGTCTGGTGGGTGTCTGGTGTGGTCTGCAGTCTGCTGCCCCCCATGGGGGGGGGCCAGCATGGCTGCTGTGGGTGGTGTGGCCGGGGCCACGGGCCGTGTGGCGCGATGGGAGTCGCGCTCACCTGCTCGGCCTCTTCCGGGGGACGCGGTCGCTTCGCCTGCGACTGCTCCATGGGCACTGGTTGGGCGCCCGCGGCGGGGGGCCCGAAGGAGAGGAGGGGAGCGCCGGCGCGCTCCATGGCAACCAAGTATAAACTTAGTTGTGTGCTCCACATTATAGACGTACAGTTTCCTCGCCCCTGATGTTGATGAAATCGTACTAATCTTAAAATGGCTATTACACAAGGTGGCAGCCGGCGGGGGTGCAAGATGGCGGTCTATAATCTTGGGCGGCTCAAGTTGAGCTCCCGCAGTCTCATTGAGGATTGTAGGCATACTTTTTCTACATGATGTCCTTAACACCCACTGGCACCCACGCACTGTGCTAGACCGCCAGGGCTGCCAGACGAGGGGAGGTCGTCTTGGTGACCAGGCGTCCAGCCCAGGGAGGGGAAGTGTCAATGGGGGCGGCAGCGAGGCGCGCGGGCGGCTATCCCCAGGGCAAAACCGGGCCCAATCGCCGTCTGGGCGCAGCCCGCACGTCTCTTCAGTTCCCGCGCCGAACCATTCGCCCCCAGATCCTCCTGCGCACCCCAGACGGCCCAGACGCAGCGCTCGTCAGCCGGCCTCCCGAAGCGGCGGCGGATAGGGCGGACCGAGCCAAGCGGGTGGGTATCCGCAGCTCGCACCTGCGCGCCCTAGCGCCGGCGCTCGCCTCCTCGCAGCATCCCGAAGACGCGAACCTCTGGGCGGCGGCTTGCGCCGCGCATGCCCTCCTCCTCCGTGGCGGAGAGGTGGCAGAGATCCGCCTGTGCGACGTGCAGGAGCAGCGGCATGGCAGCCGCAATTGCCTCATGGTGCACGTGCGGGCACTCAAGAAGTCGACGGATAGGCGCTACCCGCTGCTTCTGCCCGAGCAGGCGGGCGACGCGGCCTGCGCATACTCGGCGATGCGGCGCCTGGCAGCGGTGGACCCGCAGGGCCGGCACAGCGACGGCCTCGGCCCCTTTTTCCGCTCCCGCGCCGCAGGTAGCCGGGGAGGGTCCTTCTCTCCTCAGCCCATCTCCACGGCAGCCCTGAACCACTACGCCAAGAGGCTGGCCGCGCGCCTCCATGGCGCCCTCGACCCCGCGCATGTGGGAGCCCACAGTTTTCGCATCGGTGGTGCGACGGACCTCGCAGACGCGGGGGGCACCTCGCAGCAGCTGAAGGCGCGCGGGCGGTGGGATTCCGACGTGGCAGCCATTTACGCACGAGACACGGTGGCACAACAGCTCCGCACGGCCGACGCTATAGCGGCCGGAGCCAGTACTAGCATGGAAGAGGCGGTGCCGGACTGGGTGCAGCCCGCGCGGTACTAGTGTTCGTGCGCCCGCCTCACGTTGTCAGTCAGTCCCCCTCGAGGGCGAGGGAGGCGTGCTGCTGAGTCTTTATTTCTCGGCCTTAAGAGCTCTCCATACGCATACATATAGCGTGCAAGGGTGGGCGCTTCGGGGTGGGCTTACCGAGCCCGGCGGCTCAGGTCCCTTACTAAGCAAGGGCCTTAGCGCAGTGGCAGATGGCCTAGCACAAAATAATTAGTCTAGGCCCGCCAGGCTCCAGGTACCCCACAGAAGTCGCACACACGGAAACGTGAGCAAGGGGCGACAAGCAGCGGACGGAGGCGTTCAGCTTCCGTCAAGTCGCCGTCGGAGGGCCGGTTCCAAAAATTAAAATGTTCAAGTCGGCCCCTCTCGTTCGCCTCCTCTCGCTCCTCTTTCTTCTCCTCCTTTGAAATGAGAGAGGCCATGGAGGCCCTGTGGCCTGGGGAAGCAAGGAAGCAAGGAAACGGCATCTGTATCTGTATTCGAGTTCATATAAACAGCGCCATACTACATGTTACAAAGTTGTGGAAGACAGGTACATAGAAGGAGTAGTAAGTAAGTAGAGTACTGGTACTCCTAGTATATGTGGCGCTCGCTCGCTCGGCCGCGCCCCCCTCCCTCTCTCTCTCCTCTTTGACTGAGAGAGTGGGTGGGGTGGGGCGGGGGGGGGGGCGGGGGGGGGGGGGTGTCTTTACCGGTCCCTTTCCTCTCTCTCTATCACGCTTTTTCCTCTTCCTCTCCACGCCTCGGTCCCGCCCCCCCCCCCCCCCCCCCCCCCCCCCCCCCTCTGCCCCCTCGCCCCTCTCTCCCCTCGGCCCGCCTTCCCCCCCCCCCCTCCCCTCCCCTCCCCGCTTTCACCCTCCCCCACCGACTGCAGCGACTGCTGCGCTGCCTCACCCGCGCCTGCCATCGCCCTCGCGCTTCACCAGCCGGCCAGGCCAGTGCGAAGGGCTGGGTGCTCAACGGGCCGAGTGCCCACAACGTGCCCTCATGCTGCTCTGGCTCCTCGGCCCCGTCCTCGGCGCGAGCCGCCGGCTGCTCGGCCGGCTGTACAATCTTCTGGACTCGCTTCGCACACCGCGCATCAAAGCGCCGCCCGTGAGGCATAGCGTCTCAGCGCAGACCGCCATAGCCGCGCCACTCCAGCCGCCCAGCGAGCGGCCGCCAGCGCCATTCCGTGTCTCCAAGTCGACGCCCTTCCTCTCCTCCCAAGCGTCGAGCGGCTCGCCACTCATCCCGAAGACCATTTGGCGGCGCATATCGGACGGCCCAATCGTGATCGGGGTCTGCGCTATGGCAAAGAAGGCTAAATCGGCGCCGATGCTCGAGACGCTTAATCGGCTGACCGCCTTCATTGCTGATGGGCGCTCTGAGTTCCGCGTGATCACCTTCCCGGAAGAGATGATACTCAACGAGCCCGTCGATAAGTGGCCCGAATGCGAGGCGCTGATCGCATTCTTTTCATCCGGCTTCCCGCTCCGCAAAGCGCAGGCGTACGCCGCACTACGCAAGCCGTTTGTGTTCAACGACCTTGTGATGCAAGAGCTGCTATTCGACAGAGTCGCCATCTACCGGAAGCTAGAGGCGGTGGGCGTGCCCGTGCCGCACTACCTGGTGCACGACGGGAGCTCCGGCTCTGTTGTAGACGAGCAAGAGGACTACATCGAGATTGACGGCAAGCGGCTGCAAAAGCCAATCGTGGAGAAGCCCATCTCGGGAGAGGACCACGACATCAGGATCTACTACCCTCGCTCAGCAGGTGGGGGCTCAAAACGCCTTTTCCGCAAGGTGGGCGATCGCTCAAGTCAGTTCTATGCGGATGAGCACAACACGCGCGCTTGCGACGGCCGGAGCTACATTTACGAAGAACTCCTCCAGACGGAGGGTACGGACGTTAAGGTCTACGCTGTTGGGCCAGAGTATGCACATGGCGAGGCGCGCAAGTCCCCCGTGGTTGACGGCAAGGTTGTGCGCAACGCGCGTGGCAAAGAGCTCCGCTACCCGCTCATCCTGACGAACGACGAGAAGGAGATCGCGCGCAAAGTGGTTCTTGCCTTCGGGCAAACACTGTGCGGCTTCGATCTGCTGCGCTCCGGCGGCAAGTCGTATGTGTGCGACGTGAATGGCTGGTCCTTCGTCAAGGATTCGCACAAGTTCTGGACCGACTCCGCCAATCTCTTGCGTCAGTACTGTTTGCATGCCATCTGCCCGCACCATCTCGAGCGCTTTCCTCAAGGACAGCCCCAAATGCCACCTCCCAACCGTCTCGAAGCCGACAAGGGACCGATGCCGCCCAAGGCGTCCCTGCGCGCGCCCACGGACACGGACGAGTCGGAGCTGTTGTGCGTTGTTGCCCTGACTCGTCACGGCGACCGCACGCCAAAACAAAAGCTAAAGATGCGGACGAGCGAGCCCGCGCTGCTCGGGCTGTTGGGGGAGAAGCAAGACCCGCGCGCCGAGCTCAAAATCAAGAAGATCAGGGCCATGGAGGAGCTCACGACCATCATTTCGTCGTTGGTGCAGCAGCGGCTACTTGACTGCAGGAGGGCTGCCGCGAGTCAGTCTGCATCGTCAGATCCAGCAGCGCAGATGGGGGACGATTCGGGCCGATGTGACGAGGAGCTCGATAAGTTGATGACTGTGCAACAGGTGCTTCAGTCGCACCCCTTCTCGGGGATCAACCGCAAGGTCCAGATCAAGCCCATCGCTTGGGAGGTTGTCCCGGCCGCGGAGGATGGTACGCCGCCCAAGGAGATCGCCACCGAGGCGCTCTTCATACTCAAGTGGGGTGGTGAGTTGACGGCGCTGGGCGAGGCACAGGCAGCTTGGCTCGGAGCCAAATTCCGCAACTCCCTCTACCCAGGTGACGAGGTGGGCGGCGGCGTGCTTCGACTACACTCGACGTATCGTCACGACCTCAAGATTTATTCTTCCGATGAGGGGCGAGTCCAGATGACGGCCGCCGCGTTCACCAAGGGCTTCCTCGACCTTGAAGGCGCCTTGCCACCGATTCTCGCCTCGCTCGTCTCGAAGGACAAGGCGGCGACCGCCATGCTTGATGACACGAGCGAAGAGGGCCGTGCGGGTATGGATCGCTCCAAGGAACAGATTGGCCGATTACTCAACCTCTCGCACCGCATCTCGCCCGAGACATTTGAGACGACCGAAGTCTCTCCTTCCACGGAGACCACGCCCGGTGCAGATGGCGCCGCGGAGGGCGCACGTGGACTTGAGCACGGACAGATCGTTGATCAGGCGCCTGCGCCTGAGCTTCCAAACCCGGGACTGCTCTTCTCGCACTGGCTGGGAAAGTCGCACCAAACGCCCCGCCAGGCGCTCGAGCAATTGCACGGGCTCGTAGGGGACTTGGTCGGCGAGCTGCGAGAGCGGCTCCACAAGCATACGCCTGCCGTCGGTGTGCCCCGTATCCCCTCGCGCGATGTTGCCCTAGGCTCCGCTGTGGTCAACCAGAGCAGCGTCGCGAATGGGGAGACGCCGCACCTGCAGTATGGCCGTTGGTTGCAACTGTACAAGGACTTTTACGTTCCGCGCAAGGATGTGTACGACACGTCCAAGATCCCCGACATTTATGATAATGCGCTATATGATATGGTGCACAACGAACACCTCGGCCTGGGCGCCCTGCCCCAGATATTTGGTGCTTCTCGCACGCTGGCCTCGTACGTGGTGCCGCAGGAATACGGCATCGAGCCCGTACACAAGGTATCCATTGGGCTTCAAATCGCCTGGAAGATGCTCGCTAAGCTGCTGCAGGATATGCTAGCCGGCATGGACGCAGAACGCCACATGGAAGAGCGAGTGCATCGCCTCGACACATCGGCAATGACAGATGTACGCTCTGGCGACCGTCATGTGCGCACTCGGCTCTACTTCACGTCCGAATCGCATATCCACTCTCTCTTCAACGTGCTCCGCTTTGGCTCCGAAGTGTTCGCGGTGCAGCACGAAGACAACATGGAGGAGCGGGGGGTGCAAAGCATTTTTTCCGACGAGGCGCGTGCAAAGTTTGATAAGCTCGAGCTGGGGTACCTCACTCACATCGTCTTCCGCGTGCTACACAAGAAGCAAGCAGACCCCAATCTGCCGTCCTCGTACGCCGTGCAAGTGCTCGTCTCGCAGGGCGTCAGGCAGCACATTCAGACGCCTGCCACTACCCGTCCACCCAGCCCAAGCTCCGCCCATCTAGGCGAGCCTTGCAAGACGGACTGCGAATGGCACGAGCGGCCCGAGCTGCTGCCTAACGACATGTTCATCTCATCGAGAGACGATCTCACTCTGGAAGACGTCGACAATTTCCTCTCTTACTTTCTGCGCACCACACCGCCGCCAGCCTCGTCGAAGGCTACGGGGACGAAGGATCGAAAACACTTACCCTCGCCGCTATTCAAACGCAAAGCCCGTTCGAGTTCGCATAGCCGTGTGCTTGACATGGCGGCGCAGGAGATGGTCAATGAAGAGGGTCTTGACGAGGCGTCCGCAGGATTCTCGTAGGGTTCCCTCTCCCCCGACCCCATGCTCAACACGAACGCATATGCCAAGGTGTTGTACACCAACCCCATCAAAATGATGGTTGATTTGGGGGGGGGGGGGGGTTAGAAAGGAAGAGTGGTGGGTGCATCAAAATGGGAATGAGGAGCCGTCCGGGCGCGTGATTGTACCAACCTGCCTCAGCAAGTATGGCTTAAGCAAAGAAGGGGAGGACTCATCCAATCTAATAGGAAAAATGTTGGCAAGCTGTTGGTGCGATCACTACGCCCCGACGTCTAGTGCCTCCCTAGCGCGTGTCCGAGGGGATGTTGGCGATGCGGCTCACAGCGTTCCAACCACTGGCGAGGCGGCAGTTGGCCCCCTTCCAAATGTGAAATATGCACCGCCGACCTCTTATAATTAGCTACGTCAATGGTACCGCAATGCTAACTACTATAACTTAGGCAGGCTGATGGCTGTCCGGATATGACTAATCCACCTCTGCCCGCGGGGGGGGGGCAAGTCTTGCTCTGCCCTGTCGCATTCATCGCAGATGATGCGATTTCCATGCTCTCATTTCCAAGTCCTTCGCCGTGCGGCCACACGGTGAAGCTCAGGCACATCTAGGTTGGTAGGTTCGTCCCTAGCGGCCTAGAATTCGGGTTCTCGTTTCGTTCCTTCTAGCCTGTTTACGTCAGGTCTAGAGTCCAGGTTTCCTCCTTTCGGGTAATCTTGACCCAAAGGAGCCAGGTCGCCTGTCGCTCGCTGCGCGCTTGTCTCAGGCTCTCGGGGTGCCTTGAGGAGGCTGCTTATTTAGCTTCTTGCAAGGCTTGTCGTTTCTCGTTGGGTTCCGGTTCTCTCTTGGGACCTGCTGACGGCTTCGTTGTCGTCCAGGCCTGTTCTTCGTAGGTTCTGCTTGGCCTCGTTAGGGTATCGTTGCCTTCCGGCGTTTGGCGTTCGCGTTGGCGTGCGGAAATTTCCTCTCACATTCCCTAGGTCCGCTACCCTTGGCTGGTAGGTCCTTGCTTCTTTCTTCTCGGTCAAGGTAGTGTTTGGCGAGCGAGTCGGTTGCTCTATGCTCTATCCACTCGAGATTTGAGGTGTAATTTGCCATCTCCCCTTGGAGATCGGTGTAGGGTGTAGGTTCGCTTCTTGGTAGGGGTGGGGACGGGAAAAATCGACTTTTCAAAATTGCACCCAAAACTCCAAGAGAAATCAAGGAGGGATTCCTCATGATGACACCAAAGCAGCTACAAAGTTTCGCGGGCCTATAGTTCCTCGGGTCCCGTGTGTCTCCTTTTTTATATAGCAGTATGATGTCTCCCTCTCTCATAGATACACTCAGTCGTCCTATGGCTAAGGCGTAGTTCAAGACCCTTAGAAAGTCGTGTTTCACCAGTTCCATGTAATTTTTGTAAAATTCGGCCCGGCAACACACCCAAACTCCGAGGCAAAAAGAGGGAATGGTGCCGTAGGCACCGATCAGTGCCCACGGCACCACTTGGAGGAGGCAATGCGAGCCACGGCTCCAGCTGCGCTAGCGGTCCAGCGCGGTGGTTCTGGCGCCCGCTCTCGCACCAGCCGCGCTGTCAGCACGAACTCACCACAACCTTCCTGCAACCTTGCAATCCATGCTTGTGTGACAAAGGGAGGAAATGGTGCCGTGGGTACCAAGGGGGACCTCGGTGCCCACGGCACCACTCGTAGCACCAACCACGGCCCCGGCCGTGCAAGCGGTCGGGCGCGCCCCTTCGGCACGTCTGGCATCGCGCACACGGCAAATTAAAATTTCACAGCGCCAGCGCCAGCGCACATCGCGCTGGAATATTTCGCCTGCGGGGTAACAGGAGGGAATGGTGCCGTGAGTACCGAGAGGGAGCCTCGGTACCCGCGGCACCACTGACAAGAGGCGTGGGCTACGGAACTGGGCACGACTGGGCCCGATATCAGCCGCTCTAGACGCCTCAGATCCCACTTTGGAGTGGTGGCCGAGGCGCCTTCCTGGATCTGCGCGGTAACCGAAGGGAATGTCAGTTTCTGTGGAGAGGAACGGCCTGGCGAGCATGCGAAAACGTGTGTATCACGCAACATGCATGCTATGGGTTCGGAGTGAGCGGACGCGGGTGTGCAAGGTGAGGAGGGCAGCGCACCGGTGTGATAAGCCGCTCCACGCGCGTCGGAGCGCGTCGGGTCACCAAGATTGGCCGCCATGGCCACCTAACGTGTGGGGGGTCACGAGGGGTTCAAACGACAACACTGAGGCGCCCACCACCAGAGCTCGGCTCGGTCGGCGGGCGAACGTGCTGTTCGACCCACAGAGCCATCTCTTGGGCCAAACTTGTCGCGCCAGTCGCGAGCGAGCCTGCAACACCCCACCACACGTCCGCAGGAGCGTGGTGGAGATCGACCACCTCGAGCGAGGCGGAGACCATCGCTCCGCTCCGCAGACGAGAAGCGGCAGAGGAATTCTTCGCCCCCCCTCACGAAAAAAGTACTCGCTTCCAGGAAGGATGGAAAGGGTTTACTTTTTCTTCCCCTCCCCACCCCTATTCTTGGGTGAGGGAATCTTTCCCCTTGATGCAAGTTGCATGCAAGCCCTTGGCCCCTTTGGTGTTTCTCCCCCTTGGTTGCTACTTAGGGTTGTTCGTTAGAGCAGCGTCTAGAACTAGAAGGTGCTCACGCTCAACAGTCAACAGCAAGATTTCTTCCGTCGCAAGGGTATCTCGTTGCGATCTGTATCCGAAGTGATCGCCGCGGTCGCGCGACATGACGCTCCCCTTCGGACTCTCCGCCACGTGGGAAGTTACAAGGGAGACACGCTCCGGCCGTCGCTGCGGAGTCTCTCTCTCTCTCGCTCTCTCTCTCTCCGTCTGCTCTCGCGACTCGCGACGTGTTTGGGTTCTCGGTGATTTGGGGTCGCGGTTGCTTGATAATTTGCTTGGTTTGGGTGGATGATTCTGGTGTGTTCGTGAGTCGGTGTATCCTGTTGTTCACAGCATCGTTGTCCGTCGTTGTTCGCTGCGTGCGACCTCAGCCTTCGCCGCGCGGGAGGGGTTTGTTCATCGTATGATTCCGGAGTGTTTACGTTAGTTTTTTGAGCCCGTGGTCGTCGGGTTTTGGGTTTTTTCGTGAGTGGTTGTAGCAACTTCGTCGAGTCCCTCCGCGTTCTCAAGCGAGTCCCCCTGAGTTCCCGAGTCTATACCCCGAGTCAACCAGTCAATACAAGTCAAGCACGCGCCTGAGCCACCCCTAGTCCCCAGTCGCCTGCCACCACCCCCCACAAGCCTCCTTATGCACTTCCGCGCCCTCCGTGCGTCGTGCGTCGATCGCCATGCCTGTAGTCACTCCCGAGGAAAGCTCCATGAGCTCCCCGCAAGAACCGCGTTCCGCGCTAGCTGCCGGCGCGCGCCCTCGCAGGCAATCTCCAAGAGTGAGATCAGCCTTGCTCTGACACCGACCCAATACCCCCCCACTAGACGAGAAGTCGAGACTCAACAACGACTCAAGGGCGCGACTTGCCAAGACGCCGCAGTTGAGTCCCCGTTGAGTCGCTGCAAACCCAAACCCCCCCGGCTAGCTATAGCTATTGTACATTCAAGCAATCCCACTTACCACAAATCCCGCCCCACATACATAACACATAACCCCTCATCAACGCTCATCGCACGCGCACACACCACAGAGGTACGGCTCCACGAAAAGAGTGGCAGCTGACAACGATCAAAAGAGACCTAGGCACCCACGACGGCAACAAATCCACTCTATAGGCGCAGACACTTGAAGGCTTCCAACTTCAACGAGCTAACCCGCACGGAACCCACCGCTCACACAAATGCGACACCTTCTCGTATACCTATGGGTGTGCTGAGCAAGGGCAAGCTCATAGCAAGAGCAGCGGAGAATCATGAAGAAAGTGCTTGCAACAGCAAAGTAGGGTACAACGTCGCAATGATGTACTAGGACGCCACCCGTCCCAAAGTACTTGCAATGCATTTTGATGATGTATAGAAAATGCGAGATCCCAGTCTGCCGGCAATGGCACTCCTCCGATAACGCCGGTGATGCATTGACGTTTACGAGATGCATGCGCCTTATTTTGCGCGCATGAAGACACGAAGCCCCATCCTCTCCATTGGCAAAATGAAGATATGTTGAGAAGCCGAGGAGTGGTGGCCACACTCACATGAAAGGCGACCGTGAATGCAAGGACGAGCGGGCCTCAACTAGCTGCATGTCGACAGGCACCCGGTATGATATTTTACTTCCTAGGGGAGTTGTCCGGTGGAGCTGCGGAAGCAGTCTCGTGCAGTACACAGGAGATGGCGATAAGCATGGTGAATTAGACCGGATGATGACCATCTCACGTTGTGGACGTGTGCTGCGCACCCACACCTCTAGAGTCCGTGGGAGGAGTAGTCAGTGCCCCAACAAGAGCAGCGAACGAGGTTGCTATACCATGGCGCAAACAAAGTAGGAAGCGATTCGTATCCAAGTGGCTCGAGCGCAGGCAGAGCAACACGTCAAGCCATCAAAATAGGGACGCCATGCTCATGAAGAGGCTGTGGCGCCTGAGCTTTGATGTGGCCCATCATATGACTTGCTCCTCGCCATCCTCCGTGCGGGACCTGCACAGCTTCACCGCCTTGACATCTTTCGGTACCTCTTCCCGCGGCCGCTTGTCGGCCAGGGGACGGGAAGCGGCGACGTCCCACACACAAGGGGTGCTCCGCGGCCGTGAGGCCGGCAGGTTGTGCGGGCTGCCTTCACAGAGTTTCAGCTTCTTCTGCGGCATGCACAGCAGATTTTCGTCACTCGTGGTTCTCAACTTTGTCACGCTGCTCAGCCGGTGGTCGAGCTGTTGTATCACTTCTGCCGTGCTGTGACCCTGGCTACGCAGGCGTGCGATCTCGTCCCTGAGCATCAGCGTGCCCGCTGCATGCACCGTCTCAAAGCCCGTCTCACTGATGAGCTGATGGAGCTCGGAAAGGCCTTCATCGGAGGTGCACGACGGAGCAGACCGGTTCTCAATCAGCTGGTCCATCATCTTGCGGGACACGTGCGCTGGCTTCAAGCCTGCGGCAAGCAGGAGCTTCCGCTGCGCAGCAGCAGTCTCCGCAAACTTCTCTTTGGCACGCTCCACCTCGTCAGAGGAGGCGGAGGGGCGCATGACGTGAGTGGGGGCTGAGTGCGTGCGCCCCTCCCTGCCCCTTTCGTTCCCGCTGACCTGCTTGGCTGCGCTGCGCCGCCTTCCCCAGCCCTCCCTCGCCCTCCCCCTCCCCCCCCCCTTCCGCCGCCCCCTGCCAGCGCTTCTGGCCTGGTGCCGCGGGAGACCTGAGAAGGGCGGGGCGGGGGGGAGGAGGGGGGGGTGGGAAGCAGAGAGATGGGAGTGGAGGGAGAGAGAGGGGAAGAGGAAGGGAGGGGGGGGAGAGGGGGGGAAGAGAGAGAGAGAGAGAGAGAGTGTGTAGGGGAGTGGAGTGGGGAGAAGGGGAAGCAGGGAGAAGAGAGCGGAGAGATTTGGGAATAGTTGGGAGTCGCAGGTGCGTTTGAGGTGAGAGAGGGGGAGAGAGGGGAGAGAGGAGAGAGGAAGAAGAAGAGGAGAGACGGGAGAAAGAGAAAGAGAGGAGAGACACCAGCAACCAGGAGCGTAGGAAAGCACAGGGAGATATAGAAGATTGTAGACAGAAGTGGCGTGTGGCCGTGCCGACCGAGCCACACTACTCTTACGAGTACAACACTAGATACCTAATAAAATCTGGGGTGTGGTGGGTGGGTAGTGGG
Organism: Isochrysis galbana; assembly: GCA_018136815.1. Taxonomy (NCBI): domain Eukaryota; phylum Haptophyta; order Isochrysidales; family Isochrysidaceae; genus Isochrysis; species Isochrysis galbana. Next base: position 1,513,461 of record CM030943.1, on the reverse strand, counting down.
TAAGGGGCTCCAGCTCAATTTCCCTCTTCTCTTCCTTCCGCTGTTGTTCTTCTTTACTCTTAGGAGCATGAGTCGTTTTCGAGGGGGACAAATACGGACGCGGTAAACGAGGGTTTTTGCACGCCGCAATAATACTTTATATATAGGGCCTCAACAGCGCCCCGACACTGCGCCCGACTGCTGAACGCCTCCGTCTGCTGCTCGCAGCCCTTGTTTCACGTTATACGTGTGTGCCGCTCCTTCAGGGTATCTGGGGCGACGCGAATCGTAGGCTAACTCTGTGCTTGAGGTTGCTTTTATTGGTTAGAGCTAAGGTTGAACGCCATTGCGCTGAGAGCTCCTTGGAGCCTCGGGCCGCGTGGGCACGATACCCCCGTTTGGAAGCGCGTATATATACATGTTTCCACCGCGCGTGCCACGGTGAAACGAGTCCCATGGTGCAAGTGTGCCGAGCAGCTGGCAATCTCAATCTCTTGATGCAGGACCAGAAGGCCATCCTCTCTCCTCTCTCCTCTCACGCATCACGGACCTCGTCACTCGTCACCCAGGATCAGCCAAGCGACTTGGTCGCCTGCCAGCAGAACGACATTAAAAAAAAACTTCTTAATACTCTCGCCGCGCGCGACCCTGCACAGTATCTTCGCAGCCTCGCCCGCTTCCCTTCACTCCCCCTACACCTGCCTTGCGGCTCGTCCCCTCGTGCTCTACCTAGGGCCTGGGTGCCGTGGGTCTCCAGTGGCAGACGGTGTGTACCGATTCACGATGGCCTGTTTCGCGCCTTCCTCCTATGCCATCGGGCTACCGGCTGTTGTGTGTTTGCTCCTTGTGCTGGGTGTCAGGCAGCTGTGGTCAGTGTGTCTAGGGCCTACTATCGGATGGTGGGCGGCTCGCGGCGCGGGGTCGCTTGGTTAGGCTAGTCGCTCTGCTATGTTGAGGGCTTCCGCTACCAGAGATAGATTCGTGCTCATGACTAGGGCGCCTTTGTTATTATCTAAGAAGACAGGGGCGCTGTGATCGTGAGGAGATTTGATTTTCGGCTTCCTTCCCAGGGAGGCCTTGCGCGTGCGTGCGGTTAAGAAATTGTCCGGAGGTTCCCGACCTCTGACGAGGGCCGTGAACCTGCTTAGGACTCTTTCGATAACCGGTACGTGGTGGAAGGTGTGGTTTTTGAATTCCACTTTGTAGAAGTCGCTTATGATGTCCGACGGTGACGGCAGCCAACGTCTTCAAGTTTCCAGCCTTCACGCACGAAATCAACGAGCGATTCGACGCCTGCGTCAAGGCCGACGAGAGCGACAGCGGCACGCCGCTTTCATTCCCTCGGGTTTTGCGCTTGCTCTCGGCCTTCCTGCTGTTGTCGCTTCTGTGACCAGGGAGGTACCGGCGAGGCTTGTCTCCGACACGCCGCCTAGCCTCTACCCCCGTCACTGCCTATATGTTCGCGATCTTATCGTTTGCTGTCAATCCGCTACGGGCCCTACTCGTTATATCGTCGATTCCGCTCTCGCCGTCAACAAGACTCTTGCGGACACGGGAGCCGGCCCCTCGGTCGTGACCACCGAGCTGTTGGCTGCGCAGGTCGACCGAGCCCGTACCTACAATGCCTTTGCCGCCCCAAACGGCAGGTTCCCGACTCGTCTTTCGACGCTGTGAGGCAGGGAGAACACCTGCCGCCGATGCTCGTCTCTGTCCGTCGTCCTGTCGTCAGTCGTCAACCGTCGCTCTCGCTCTTGTCGCTCTCGCTCTCGTAACACTCTCATACCCTACAATCCCTCCTTCTCTCGCCAGTCCCTGCCACCACAACACTCCTCACACTCGCCCTCGCCTCTCGCCGCTCGCTCGATGTCGCTCTCGCCGCCGTCCTTGCCCTCGCTCAAGCCCGCCTGCCTACCTTCCCCTGCTGACGGGCTTCAGTCTCCGAAGTCGTCTCCTCCGCCGCGCCTACCGCCGGCTTGGCCCCTTCCTCATTGCCCTCAGGCCCTATGGGCCATCACAATTCGTCACTGCTCCATGGGTACTGGGGGGGCGCCCTTGGGGGAGGGGCCGAAGGAGAGGGGAGTCGCAGCGGCGCGCTCCATCGCAACCAAGTATAAACTTAGTTGGATGAGTTATGCATACATTCTCATCGCTAGGGAATCTTCAGATGTTTGTTTTCTCATCGCTAGGGACTAGGAGAGAACGTTTCATGGGGAGAAAGACCTTCCCTCCGACGTTGGCACTGCGAGCAGTGGATCGCACAAGCGCAACCCGTGCTAGGCACCATAGCATGATTTCATCTTCAGATCACTGCATCGAGCGACCATTCGCCTGTCATAAGCCTCGTTTGATCCCACAGCTTCGTACATTACGTCTCGAAAGGCTTTGAGATCAGGCACGGTAGATGAGCAAAACGGGGCCCCCGCCATCCGGACCTTGGTGTTCCGCACCACCGGAGACGAAGAGCCGAGCGTGGCCCACTGCGCCGGCAAGCAGTCCACCGACAGCCGCGCGGGCATGGCGGGTTGCCTGCAAGTCAGAATCCGTGAGCATTGTCGTCCGCCTCCCACGCAACATTCCCACGGGATCTGCCTTGCAGAGAAGCGCCACCAATCGATCCCGGGATTTGGGGTTGAGCTGCCCGTGCTCCATTTGCAAACCTGCTTTCGCAAACAAACCGTGGATGGACGCCACGTCCAACGCATCGGCCATTACGCATGACTCCACCCGCAGATGCCCATTGGAGGCAGCGGCCGAGTTGCCCAGCACCATCACCTCGTTTCGCATCGTCTCTACACCAGCAGAGGTCGACGCAATCGACGAGAACTTGTCAAAATTGACGCCAATCTCCGGTGTGGTCACCCCCGTCACCTCCTCCGTGGCGAGCGCGACTCCCAAGGCGCTTGCCGCGCGGCTCAGAGCCATCGAATGGTAAGTATCTGCTGTCTGACACTCGCCGGCGGCAGATGCGATCCTGTCAGATGTCAGCAACGGCGTCTTGATCTGCGCAAAGTGCGCCTGTTGTGGCTCGAGCCCTGCTGCCTCGCATGCTCGGAGTACTGCATCGCGAGTCTCGTGCACCTGTGCCATGGTGCCGATCTCCTCGGGCGCAAAGTTGCGAGTGACGGCGGTCCCAATGACTAGCCGCTCCGACTCTACGACAGCCTCGCTCTCGGGCGCCTTGCGCTCGCTTTCACTCACTGGCGGCAGCTCAGCAAAGAGCAGGAAATGCGGCTCCAGAACTCCCTCTGTTCCGCCGCTCATGATAGCAACAGGTGGGCTGTCGTGGCGCGACGATGTGCGCTCGACGACGGCTCGCACCGATTCTGCCGCCCACCCGCGCGAAAAATCGTTGACGCACCCGTTCCCCTCTGTCTTGCCGAGGATGGCCCTCACATGAGCAGCCGGGTGTGCCCTCATCCACTCCTCGAGTGCTCTCACATCGCCAGGGCCTGAGCAGCTAAAGGATTGCACGAGGCCGATGGCGCGGCTCTGCTTAGAAAGCAGCCGCGCCCTCGCTGACCGGCCGCGCAACAGCAGCACGGTGCGGCGAGAGAAGAGAAGTGGAGAGGAGGCCCCCATTGGCGGCGGGACGACCCCGTCCGTCCCCCCCCCCCCCCCGCGAGAGCTAGAGCGAGCGAGAGCGAGCGAGAGCGAGCGAGAGCGAGCGAGAGCGAGCGAGAGAAAGAGAGGAGAGATAGGAGAGAAGAGAGAGGAGAGAGGAGAGAGGAGAGAGGAGAGAGGAGAGAGGAGAGAGGAGAGAGGAGAGAGGAGAGAGGAGAGAGGAGAGAGGAGAGAGGAGAGAGGAGAGAGGAGAGAGGAGAGAGGAGAGAGGAGAGAGGAGAGAGGAGAGAGGAGAGAGGAGAGAGGAGAGAGGAGAGAGGAGAGAGGAGAGAGGAGAGAGGAGAGAGGAGAGAGGAGAGAGAGGAAGAAGAGAGGGAAAGAGACAGAAGAGAGATGAGGATGAGTGGGTCGTGCCCGCAGGAAACACCATGCGTGCAGGGCAGGGAAGTAAAGATACTCGCCTCTACTCTTCTCTTCTCTACATGATTTGAAGAGGTCATATAGCATCCCCCCCCCCCCGCAAAGTCTACACTTATTACGTTTGGGGTGTATCTTTAACTGTACCGAAGTCCCGATCCCTGGCCGATCTGTTTGGCGCCCCCCCCCCCCACCTGCGGCCGCCGACCCTCAGCCCCTGCTCCCCTCCCCCCGGTATTCTGTCCGCCTGCCCTTTACTGTATTTGAGGTTATACTTCTAGAGTAGCTCCTGAGATAGAGTAAAGTAGTCGGGTTGAATGACAAGAAAAGAAAGAAGAGGCGAAGAAATTGAAGGGGAAGAGTGAAGACGAGGAGGAGCAGAAGATGAAAACAAAGGGGGGGAGGGAGTAGGAGTAATAGAGTAGAGAGAGAGAGGTTGGACGAGGAGAGGAGGGGGGGGGAGAGGCGGGGAGAGACAGGGGGTAAACGTTGTGACCGCGCTGCGCGACAGCTCTGCCTCTCTCTCTGCCTCTCTCTCTCTCTCTCTCTCTCTCTCTCTCTCTCTCTCTCTCTCTCTCTCTCTCTCTCTCTCTCTCTCTCTCTCTCTCTCTCTCTCTCTCTCCGCCCCCCCCCCCCCCAACTCTCCGCGGCTGCACGAGCATGTTTGGCAAGACGAGAGCAGGGGAAGTGTGGCCTCCCACGGAGCCGCGTCGCACTCCGCCTGTCTCTGGCGGCGGGCTCAATGCAGTGAAGCAGATGTCGACCTCGCGATCTGCCGCGACTCTTCGCCTCAAGAAAGAGATAGGCGGCGCGCCTGTGCGCAGCGCGGCTCGGCGCACGGGAGGGATGCACCCGGCAGGGGATGCGCTTGAAGCCTTCCTCACCAGCCTGCCCGACGACCGGCTCGTGCTCGCCCTCTCGGCAAAGGGAGCCATGCCGCCGGAGCTCCGGCTCGTGCTCGGCATGATTCACCTTTCTGTGCAGGCCGACGCCTTCACGCTCCTCACGCCCATCGTGATGCAGTGTGCGCCAGGGTCATTTGCTCGCGCCTCCTTCGAGCGCTATGCCAGTCTACCCGATGAGGAGCTAGATGAGGAGGTGAAGCTCTCATGCACCACGTTGATCCTGCCGGTAGGCTGACTTGCTTGTCCTCATGCTTCACTCCCTGGCTGGATCCATGCAGGTGCTCGAGGACGAGCAATCGCGAGCGGAAGCGTGGAAGCATGGCGATGCCCTGCGAGACGAATCGCTGCTCGCACATCCTAGGCCAATGCGAAGACGGCTCTTCTTTGCTCGCCTAGTAGGGACATATGGATCACTAGAGGCTCGCGATGAACTGGGAGATCTGGCACTCATAAACTTTGATGATATGTCCACGTGGCCACCACCGGATGACGAGGAAGCAGGTTCCCTTGACAGCTTTGAGAGAGCAGCCGGAGAACCGGAGGCTGAGGAGCGCTCTCCCCCGCGATCGATCGTCGGCGATGTAGAGCGTTTGCGTGCCACACGCGCTGCTCAACAAGCGGCATTTGCAGAATTGGAGCAAGCACTGACTAAGCAGGCTGCGACAGAAAGTGCACACTCGTCCACTCCATCTCCCGAGCAATCCGCAGTGCCATCTTCTGCACACGCGAACGCATGCAACTCAGCGCCAGAGCTCGCACTAGTTGTGCCAGAATGGTCGGCGGAATCATCGTGCAGTCCTAGAACTGCGAGTATCTTGATCACAGGATCGGGTGCTATCTCACGCCCAGACTCACGTGCTGGGCCACGACCTCATTCAAGCATGGGATCCTCCCGGCCAGCGACTGGAGACCGGCGGAGTACGGATACGGAGGTCGCTCCACATTTGAGTGGGAAAGCGTACGCAGATGCTCAAGCTGAACTTGAAACGACTCGAACACCAAGGCAGAGCGAGAAGCTCGTTAATGGCTATCACCACGCACGCCTTGCACCAACTAGTGACTTTGATGTCAGCGTCCAGTCGAGTGTACAAAGGGCGCGAGAAGCACAGAGAGGCGTATCTCCCAGCCCTCGTAATGCATCTACGATTCCACCGCAGTCTCAGCTCGCATTTACGACGTCGACCTCAGCCCAGCTGTGCTCTCTGTCAATGTCCACAACCACAAGTTTGGCTGCAGCAGACTGCGAGTTGCAGGCGCCGTCTGGCCCGCTCGCGCCCTCGCTATCGATGCCGGTATTACCACCCCGACTTGTGTCACGAACTTCAACACCTGACTCGCAATACAGCACAGGTGGTGGCGAAGCTACAGTAGATGCGGGCGCCGACTCGTCGCGTTCCCTCTCTCGAAGTGCAACGCCATCACTCCCCCCGGTCACGCGAGCTCCAACCAGGTCGTATCCACGCGAACATGGTGTGCCCGATCGTCGGGCCAAAGCGGCTGGCGATGGCGAGCGAGCCCCGGCACGCAGCGCACCGGTTAAGGTCAAGCCGTTCAAAGTTGGCGGGCCCAAGGGGTGGGACATGCTGCAGTGACAAAATGGTGACACGTTGTATGCTGTGTAATAGCCGTTGATGCGCCCTGTTCCTCCGCGGCCTTTATGCCCTGTGTGCATAAACCTGGTACACCCTTCACCTTCCGAGATATGGCTGTTTTGGCCCTCTTTTGACCGCTTCCATACACATCCCGTATCCCGCCTCGATCTTCGTTGTCTTTCGGTCGGCGAGATGATGAGTATGTAATTAAATATTTTAGTTTGCGCCAGCTCGCGCGCTACCAAGGCGCAAATAAGTGCAAGCGTCCTAACCCACTCCGCCGTTCTAGTGCTCTAGTGGAGTTCAGGCACCACAGAGGTGCTTTGGGCGGCAGATTGTTGAGAGTCAAAGCCGCACGGCTTGGATTGTTACGAGATGGCTCGAGGGCCCGACGAGATGAACGAGAGTTTTGGTGGTAACGGAACTAGACTGGGAGTTTCCCCTCTAAGCTTGGTCTTAATGCGGTGCAATCGATTTCGAGACAAGCGGGAAACCGGGGCGAAAGGCACTCGCAAGGAAGCTAGCAGGAAGGCGGAGGAAGTGGCTCTTGGCAGGGCGACGGAGGGCAGATTTTATGACGGTAGAAGAAGAGCCGTCGCGGATGTTGCGCTCCGCCTTGCGCGCGGTGGCGTTGCGGTCGCTCGCGGTGCATGTCGGCCGGAAGGAGGCCAAAATCTTCGCCGCGCGCTCGTCGATGACGCCAGCCTTCAGCATAATAAGGTTGGCGATCTCGGCCATGACCGCCTCGTAAGAGTCCGCCTGCGCCTTGGCTGTCTTACCCTGCAGCGCCTTCAGGCTGAGCGCGCGGACCTCGAGTTTTCCGTCGACGCGTCGAGCCACGACGTCGCCAATGTAGTCGATCTGCTTGGACTCCGCGCCATCGCCGGCATGGCAGAGGCTCGTCTCCTCCGACTCCATGTGCTCCAGTATGAACTCGCCGACCTGCAACGAGTTGAGCTTCTCGGCGACCGACGCCAGCTCCTTGACGCGCGTCGCCGACGGGATGTACGAGAGGGAGTGGAGCACGCTCGGGCCCTTCGATGAGCGGATGAAGCGCTCGCGTCGCGGGATCGTGATGCCAAGGAATTCGGCGACGATGCGAAAGACGATGGGGGCGCGGCGGCGGGGCACCTCGGCCAAGAGCAGTTTGGTAAAGCAGCGGTCGATCTCGGCGGTATAGTGGCCATCGACGAAAAACTTGCTCTTAGGCGGCGTCGCGACGCTCTCGGCGACGGCGATGCGCTCCGCCGCCACCTGTGCGGCTGCGCGGCTGCGGCCATCTGATCCGATGCGTACGCGATGTGCTTGTGGAGCTGCTGCCTCGAGCATAGGAGCGCGGCGAGGACGGCCTGGACGCTGGCGCTCGTGAGCCAGGTGTCGATGACCCCAGCGTTGAGAAGCTGGAAGTCGGTGGCAACGTCGGGCGAGGGCGAATCCTGCGAGGGGCGGGTCGGGGTGGTCAGGGCGGGTACGTGTGTGGCCTAGGGAGCCGTGTGCGCGCACTATGAGGTGCGCTGAGGGCTGCGCAGATGACGTCTTGCCTTCAGCAGGCAGGCGATCAATCTCGGGCGGCCGACGAGTGGGACGGATCAATAAGGAATCCGGTGTGATGAATACTCTGCTTCAAAATACGTCTATCACTCCCGCGGCGGGCGCCGCGGTTCTTTACCGGTAGAGCCCCAGGGCGTGTGCAAGGGAGGGGCGAGGGGGGAGGAGAATCGCACCATTTTCTGGCGAAGATTTTCGTGGCGGCAGGTGGCCCCCCTGGGAGTTTTGTTGTGGACTTTGGAAAATGGTCAAAAAATGTCACCCCCCCCATATTAGTACTTAAAAAGCCCTGTTTGACCGCCCTACTATTTTAACTTCTAAGGGTGAAAATTGACCAAGTCAAGATTGAGGATTCATTACGAGATTTTTGGATATGGTGACCGGATAGGTGTAACTAGCACATATCCGGTGCCCTTTGGGCCCTAGACCCCCCACGGTAGCCCCCACAGCGATGCGTAACCAGAAAACGCGCAAATTGGCCAGAAATCACTATCGCGGAGGGCCGACGTCCGACGCGAGCGCGGGCGAGCGTCGGGCCGCTAATCGACGCGTCCCCGGCGCAGCGTGCCTCGGCCAGCCACAGCCATGCGCGTAGGCTGCCAGGAGCGCCTCCTACTGCCCCCCATGCCCGCCACCGCCTCATCGCAAATCGCCCCCTCGCGTCCCGCTCGCTAGCGCGCCAACGGAGGGGTCCCGGAGCGCCCGAGTTAGGCGTGCGCCCGGGCGCGCTGCGAAAGCTTTCTTCGCCATCAGCCCGGTGTCCGGGCCAGCCAGGACACTGAATGAGCAGAACCCGCCGCGCCAGCGACGCCAATCGCGCCAGCCGCGCGCCGGTGCCTCGTCGCAATCCACCCCCATAGGAGCTCAGAAAAGTCGCGTTCCGTCAAAAGAGGACCACCTCGAGGATCCCGCGCGACAGGCCGAGGTGGTGGAACTGCTCCGGCAGGCTCCGCTCCATCACGCGCTGATCGACCGCGCGCAGCCGGAGCGCACGCTCGCACAGCACCAGCTCCAGCACGCGCACCAGACCCGCCGCCGACAGCGCCTCCACCCACGTCGAGGCGCGCGTCCGCCACGCGTGCAGCCGCAGCAGCACCGCCTCCAGCGGCGCCTCCACCGACGACACCAGCCGGCTGGCCTCGCTGTGCGCGCTCCGCCACGACTCGTCGTCCACGTGCGCAAACGCCGGCACCAGCACCGACGGAGGACCGCGCGCGCGGAACAGGTACGCCGCCGCTCGGCTCGCGTTCCCGCAAAAATGTTGAACTACTATATGCACGACCGATGTCGTCACCTGAAAACTCGGAGGTGTCGCTACTTGATGTAGTTGAGGTTCCGGATCTACTAGAACAATTGGGAGGAGCTACTCTGGTATCTTTACTTGGGGCCGCTCCGCGTCTGAGGGATATCGCGAAAGGGTTAAAAATCAGACTTGACAATTTTCATCAATTAGAGAAGCTTTCTGAACGACTAAGTACTTTCACAGTAGACGCATTAGATAAAGACCTCATTGATTATGGTAAACGCGCCATTCTAGTAGGTAACTTGAAGTCACTGTGGATAGTCTTGAACTCGCTCCAAGATGCAACTAGTATTAATCAACCACACGGGGCGTGCGGTGATACGTTGCTAGATTTGGCGACTAGGCGTATGGACTACAGAGCGGTCCAACTCTTGTTAACTCATGGAGCAACTGCTACTGTTGTAGATTGTACACAACACACGCCGCTGCACCATGCAGCAAGGAATGGTGACATCCAACTTGTAGCCACGCTGACAGATGTGTCAGATGTTAACGCACAAAACAAATGGGGCGAGACTCCTCTTCACATTGCGGCGCAGAAAGGCCATGCGGACTGCGTAAGTTTTCTCATAGAACGCGGAGCTGATGTCAACATTAAAGGGTATGTATATCAAAACACTCCATTGCATATGGCAGCGGAGAAAGGACACCTTGCGTGTGTCGAACTTCTTGTCAATACAGAAATTATTAATCTTCGAAATCGCCTCGGTTATTCTCCTCTTCATCTTGCGGCGATGGGTGGTCACGCGCAATGTGTCGCGTTTCTCATCGATCAAGGAGCGAACGTCAATAACGTGGCTAACAATCTACAAACTCCATTGCGTTCAATCATCACGCGCATAAGAGACCAGCGATACTCTGAAGTACATCAAATTCTAATCCGAGCGATTGTCGCTAATGACGTGTAACGAAACTGTTTTGGCATGGGGCAGGCATCCACTCAGATTTCAGAGGGTACCACTTGGGAAGGCAGGCTCACAAAATCGATGAGGATGTATGAGTGTTGACGCAAAAGGGAGCTTCGGACAGACGAGGTTTGGGGGTTATCCAACCCGACCTCCTCGACATCGGTCATGGGCCACGCTGATTGAGCGCAAAATGCTTCAATCGGCCCATGCGCTCGATGCCACACCTCAAGTGGAGGGAGGTTTCTTCTGGACCAGGTGTCTCCGCAGATGCTTGCGCACAGACGTGTAGCAGAGGAGCCCCTTCCTCCTGCCCCCTTCCCCGCGAATATTTCAGACCAAGTCACAGTCAGAGAGACTTTGCAGCATGCTCCGCGGCCACGCCGAGGTACTCCACTGTATGCGGACAAAGGAGCCACAAAGCAGCCGAGCACGAAGGACCATGTCACGTGATGTCTACTTTTCTTCAAAAACAGCTTGATACCGACCGTGATGAACTAGCGTGCATGCAAATGCTGCTCGCTGGGTACCAAGGATTGTGTCACGGAAATAGACCACAGTGTCTGTGCTCAGGTGTCTGGAGGAAGGGACGTCTGTAGTGTGAACTGGTGTTTTGTGTCCGCTTAGCGTTTTCGCACATAACGTTATACACAAGGCTCAATATTATTTGTTTTCTTTTTGGTCTATTCTACCCAGCTACGCGTGCTGAGTTTTCATCTTCTTCATTCTACCCTTTTGAGCTGAGGACCTTACCCTTCGGCAGGCTAAAACGCCATTGTTTCGTTTTCCACAACGTAAAGAAGACAAGAAAGGTCAGTGCGACGCCCACTGACAGCCCGATTCCAGTCTTTATGGCGAAGTCCAAGTCTGAATGCTGCGAGAATGCCACGGTCAAGGCGAATGATAAGAAGATGATAACCAAAGACACAAGAAGAAATATTTGTATCGCCTTTTTAAGCCCAATAACATCGTATACATTTTTGCTCCTGATACGGTAGATCGGCATGGTGCTCGCCTCTAAAGACGTGTAACGAATTTATTTCGTGAGGTGTCGTTCCGTCAATAGTGGGACATCAGTAGAATTGAGCGATCAGATGTCCACAGTTGTATATGGCCAGTTTACGTAGTTGTGGGCCGCAGGGGCTACACACATGGAACGGGTTGACATGCGCGCGCACGGCGTATCCGCGGGGGGACCGATGCACATCGCGCCGTGCCCATGCACGGCGTGCACCGATGTGATTAGCGAAGAAGCTTTGACGGCCTCTCTCTCTTATAATTTTAACAAGATCTAATGTTAAACAACTACAATACAACTGTGGACATTTGATCGCTCAATTCTACTGTTGTCCCACTATTGACGGAACGACACCTAAGCGCTAATCTCCCTCGCTAGAGCGATCCGCGGCCCTTCCCTCCTGGCTCTGGCGCCCCCGTCTTCTCTTACCCAAACGGGGAGAGAAGACACGTATCTGCCGGAGGGGAGAGCTGCCGCTCCCCCCTCCCCTCCCTCTCTTCCCTTTTCCTCCTCTCTTCCCTGCGGCGGGGGCCCATGGCGCGCGCCTGCGGCCCCTCTTCAGGTCCCCAGGTGGCCTGCAGGGGCCTGGGAGCACAACTCAGGGGGCAGGTGAGGCTGGGGTATGGCCCTGGCCCCTCCTCTGCCTCTCCCTCGCTGGCGCTCCGAGCCCCTGCGGTGTCGACTAGAGCTGGCTGGGGGTCCTGAACAGGGGGGCCCAGGGGGAGGAGGGGCTGGTCAGAGGGATGGGCTGGCCACGATAGGCCAGGGCGGGCGAATCAGGCGTGCCTGTGGGGAGAGGGATGGGTCAGCATGGCACTGTGCTCCTGGCAGGCCATCAGGCGTGCCAGGAGAGTGGGTGGTTCCTCCCCCATGGCAGGGGAGGAGTGGAGAGAGAGGGGGGCTCGTGCCCCCCCATGGGCAAACTAAGTATAAACTTAGTTGAACACTGTAGATGAGCTAGTGTTTGTTGCGCTCTCACCTCTCATCGCAAACACCCACATACCGCACACTGTGGGAGAGCTACTTGACCCAAGCATCGGAGGCCCGAAGGCACGGGCGGGGCCACGTTGGGGTGTAAGGGCCACTTTGGCGGATGACAGGTACCGCAACCTTCAAGATAGAGCTGCGGTAGTCGCCAACTCATCTGACTCCGGGTGTGCCTAGTCGCCAAGTCATCTGACTCCGGGCGTGCCTTTCGTGTGTCTCGTTGCCCGCTTCCACCTTGCTTCCAAGCGTCCTGATATACAGTCTACCTGTGGACTTGATGCACCATCCTCAAATCTTCATGACAAGCACCGCGCACGACAGCTATGGTAGTATCTGGATCACGGTAGAGCGGTGAATTCGAGCTTGGTTCCCAGGCCCATATCGGTGCCGTCGTACTTGTCGATGCACGCTTTGGCAGCCTCCGCTGCCTTGAACTCGGCCTTTCCGAACACGCTCAGTCCGTCCTCCGACTCCTCGACGCTCACCGAAAGCACTTCGCCAAACGCACTCAACGTCATGCGGATAGCATCCTCGCCCATTGACGCGGGAAATCCGGACCACTCCAGCCGCCCGGAGGTAACCTACGGATGTCAAATGTGAAGGGGCCAGGTCTTGAGCAACCTGCACCCTACACGTGAGACCATGGATGAACAAGAGCTGGCTTCCGATCTGTCCATACACCATGGCGAGGCGATTTCGGGTCGCCACTTTTCGCAGTCAGGCGCACCTTTTGCTCCACCTTCTTCGCCAGGGCCTCCTCGATCTCACCCACAGTCTTGTCATAGGCAGCGGTGCCCGAGTATCGGTCAGCAGCTTGCCGAGGGTTGTTCAAGTACTCCATGGCCAGGTTGAAGGCGTTGGTGTTGCCCATCCGGCGGTACTCATCCATCAGCTCTTTGAACGCAGGCTTCTCCCAAAGAGCTTCCTCGTACTTGGAGCTGTAAGTATCCTAGACAGGTCGGACACCGTAGGCGTCAGGGGGGCCAACAGCGCGTGTGGGAGCAGCTGCAGCTCTGCGATGTGCACCTGCGCCATATCCTTAGCTAGGCGAAGTGCACCCCCGCCTTACCCTCAGCTAGGCTCTGCCGCGGTGCAGCAGCGGCACCCCACGCCGCGCACAGTACCACGCGCTCGACCGATGGCTCCACAGCGGCTGCTGCTCACCGGCTTCTTCTTCTTGCTGCTGCCTCCAGGCATAGTACCCGACTTGCGCATGCGGAGCTCGACAAGCATTAGACGAAGGTCGACCTCATTCATCGTGGGCGGCGCGATGATGCCGGAATCTTCCAACTCCTTCTCAATCTGTTCGACTGTATACTCCTGCACGGTCGCAAACTCCGCTGCAACGGCCGGGTCCTTATAGTCCAGCGCTGCAACAACCGCTCCCACGCGAGAGCGGGCAGGAGAAGGTGGCGCACGCAGCACGAGCAGCCCGAGAGGCAGCAGCAGGAGCGGTGGGAGAACCATTGCAGACGGAGAAATGAGGAGAGGAGGGGCTACGCGCGAGAGGGAGGGAGGGAGGGAGGCGGAGAGAGTGGGTGCGAGAGCGGATGCGGGGGTGGCGCGCGGTCCGGATCTCCCCGACGGCTCCCTCGGGCCTTCTCTCTCTACTCTAGAGCTCTAGTGAGTCTCCCTCCCTCTCTCCCTCCCTCTTGCCCCCCCCCCCCGCCCCGCCCCTCCCCCCGCGTGGGGGGAGATGTGTGTCTCGACCAATCGATCGACTCTCTCTCTCTCTCTCTCTCTCTCTCTCTCTCTCTCTCTCTCTCTCTCTCTCTCTCTCTCTCTCTCTCTCTCTCCCCCCCTCCCTCTCCCTCTCCCTCTCTCCCTCCCTCTCTCTCTCTCTCTCTCACACATACACATACACACACACATACTCCCTCTCTCTCTCTCTTCCCCCCCCCTCTCCCCCCCCCCATACTCTCCCTCTCCGTCTCTCCCCCTCCCTCCCTCCCCCTCCCCCAATCTTTCGACTCTCTCCTCTACTCTCTCGATCCCTCTCTTCCAGTCTGTTCCAGAAAAGATGGATACATGGATACCCGTACTTTCATTTCTACTATCGTACAAGTATCACCTCAACTCGACTTCAGCCACACAACAACCTGCACAAATCGTCGTGTTCGGGGTGTTTGTAAAATGTTCCAATTTTGGAAGCATGATCCATGTTGACCCTCGATGGGAAATATGCGTTTCGTTTTTTCTGTGAAGGCCAAAAACAGGCGGTTTTCGCAACCTTCCGTTTTTGTCTCGTCTTTGAAAGCAGCGCGAGCAAGCACCGCGCGCTGAGCGCGCGTTTACTCTTCCCGTCGGTCAACTAAAAAAAACCTTTTAATATTCTCGCCTCGCACGTGGCACTGAATCACTTTCTCGTAGGCACGCCCCCTTCCCTTCCTACCCTCATTCCCCGCCTTGCGGCAACTCCCCTCGTGCTCTACTTACAGTATGGGTGCACCATTAAGAAAACAGGGGTGAAGAGCTTCTAAAGCTTTCTTGTCCTCCCGGGCTCCGCCCCCAGAGCTGGCCTCCAGGAGCCTCCAGGGGTCGCCAGGGGCAGCTGCAAGCCTGCCGCAGGCGCGCCATCGCGCGTGCCGCAGGAGAGGGGAGAGAGCGCTACTTGACCGGGCCTCCGGCTTCTGGTGCCTGCCTATCAAGGAGGAGGACAAACGGACAAACCCATCACGGCGTTCTGTACGCACCGCCAGAAGTACGAGTTCAACAGTTCAACTACCTCCCGTTCGGCGTCCAATCCGGCCCGTCCTACATATGTCGTCTCATGGACGCGGTGCTCCAAGGCCTCGCGTGGGAGATTTGCATGCCGTACCTGGACGACATCGGAATTTGGTCGACAGGTACAGGCAGCACGCTAGAGGAACGCGTCGACGCCTCATTCGAGCAGATGCTTCACCGTCTCTTGGAATCCTGTGCGGCAGGATTGCCCCTCGTTTCCGTTATGGTGCGATTCCCGTTCCAGACAAGATCGCCGACAGATCGCCCTTTGATCGTCGTCCGTTGTTGTCTGATCGGAGTGTTTGGGTTTGATTTCAGTCGAGTTATGTGAGAAAGTCGTGGGGCGAGAGTCGGGGTGTTTTCCTGGGTGTCTCTGTCCGTCGTCCTGTCGTCAGTCGTCATCCGTCGTCGCTCTCGCTCTCGTCGCTCTCGCTCTCGTAACACTGCTCATACCCTACAAACTCGCCTCGCCTCGCCAGCCCCTGCCATTACAGCCCTCCTCTCACTCACCCTCGCCTCTTGCTGTTCGCTCGATGTCGTTCTCGCCGCCGTCCTCGCCCTCGTCCAAGCCCGCCTGCCCGCCTTCCTCTGCTGACGGGCTTCAGCCCGTCAGCACCTCTGCACCTCTGAAGCCGTCTCCTCCGCCGCGCCTGCCACCGGCATGCCTCCTTCCTCATTGCCCTCAGGCCCTATGGGCCATCCCAATCCGTCACATTAGTGAGATTCACCACATTAGTCAGAAGCCTCACCCCGCCAAAAGCGCACTGCTCTGTACGTACGCGTAAAGCCGCACAAGGGAGAAAGCCCAAACTCATGAAACCGCTAGAACTCAGCACCCCCGTATTCATCGAAAACGAGAAAGGTAGACTACAGCTGAGCGAAAACACCCGCCTCGTAGCGAAAGCCCTTGGCCTCGCTGAAAAGCTCGCATAACACGAAGCGTCGGCCCGCGGGAACTGACCATCTGAGAATGCGATCGATCAATATAGGTCATTCAAGATGAAGGCCGCAACACACGGAATCAAGGAACCCCGGAACAACTCTAACATAAACAGGTCACTCAGTGGCACAGGAGGGAGCGGAGGACACGCCGCTGAGGACAGGTGCACACCGCTCCACTCGGACCCCCCACATATCACATATCCCGAGCCCCTAAGTAGAGCACGAGGGGAGTTGCCGCAAGGCGGGGAATGAGGGTGAGGAAGGAAAGGGGGCGTGGCTACGAGTATGTGAGTCAGTGCCACGGGGGAGGCGAGAATATTAAAAGTAAAAGGTTTTTTTTTTGATCATTGAGGCGGCTGTGCCGCTGCGCCTCACTGTGCCGGCCTTGGCGCCGCAGCGATACCTGCCGCCGGCGCCTCCTCATCCCCAGCAGCATCGCCGCTGAGAGCGCGAGCTGGGACTCACCCAGCTCCTGCGCATTGAAGGGGCGGGTCGGCATCTCTCGTCCCGGCGCGGCGCTCTCCCCTCTCCCTCTCTCAGGGTGATCTCGCCCCAACTCCAAAGTTTCAACCTCGAAAACTCATATTTCTGCCGAGTTGCCCTTTTGCGAGGCGGTTGAAACTCCGTTGCGACGGAGGCGGAGCACGTCTTGTAACCCGTTGTTTCAACTGTTGCAAAATTCCTCTTTTACTCTTTTATGCGAATACATCCATCCGTGTGAGAAGCCGATCTCTTAGCTGGTACGAACACTAAAAATAAATGGCCTGCAAGTAAAGACCCCTTTCATAAAGGAAGAAGGGAAGGAGTCGAGTAGAGTACTCCTGTGCGACGCCAATATACTTCTCCCACTCACCAAGTTGGCCGGCGTAAGAGGCTCTCTCTCTCTCTCTCTCTCTCTCTCTCTCTCTCTCTCTCTCTCTCTCTCTCTCTCTCTCTCTCTCTCTCTCTCTCTCTCTCTCTCTCTCTTTCTCTCTTTCTCTCTTTCTCCCTCTCTCTCCTTCTCCCTCCCTCTCTTTCCCTCTCTCTCACGCGCACGCCCGCCGCGCGACTTCTCTCTCTCTCCCTCCCTCCCTCCCTCTCCCGCTCGCTCTCTCTCCCCCTTCCACCCCCTTTGTGCCCTGGATTCCCCAACTCCTCCGACGACTTTCCTCCCCCTCCTCCCAAGCCCACCTCCTCTTTTATTCCCCCCCCCTGCCCGGGCACAAGCAGCACCTCGCCGCCCCTCGCCTCAGGCACAAGCAGCACCATGGCCCGCTTGTGGGTGGCGCTCATCACACTCTTGTCCATCTTATTCAGCGTCCATCTTATCTCGACCGTGCGGTCGATCGGCTCGCCGCAAGCCGTCTTGCACACTGGGACGTCCAGCGAACTCATGCACGATGCGCACGCATCCCCCGACAAGTTGGTGATGCCTGCAGATGGAGTCGTCTTGCAAGCTGATCAGGGCGGCTCAACAACAGCGGCCACGCTGCATATGCCGCCACAGCTTACGCCCCATCTCGACGTTCTCCCGACTGCGGTCGCAGTGTGCTCACTGCCTGAATTCAGAGCAGATGCCCCTCGGCCTCGCATCTCGCTGTATGTCTTTGCCTGGCGCCGGTTAAACTCTTTGGCACGACTTCTTGAGTCGCTCGCGGGAGCAGAGTACTGTGGCCACCAGCTCAAACTTACTATTCTGGTCGACGGCGGTGCGCTGCCAACAGTGGTGGACTACGTGAAGTCATTTATGTGGGGGCACGGGCCACTCACGTTGCGCATCCAGGATGAGCTCAGGGGCACCGCAGAAACTTCGTTGGGAATTCGTGGGATGTGGATAAATTGCGCTCCGAGTGACTTGCCAGATGATGAGCATGTGCTGCCTTTGGAAGACGACATCGAGGTATCGCCTCTGTACTATTGGTGGCTGCTGCGTGCTTCACAACGCTACGGCCCTTTTGATGATGGCGAGCTGGTGCGGCGGCGGAGGCTGGTTGGCATCTCCCTGTACACGCCGAGGCTCAACGAAATCAGGCGTGTGCAAGCCTCAGAGCGAGTGGGCGGGGGTCGCGTGCCCGAGAGCGAAATTGGAGTCAAATTGCACAAACTTATTGCACTCGCATTTCACCACACTTCTCAAACGATTGTGACTTGGTACATACAGGAACACTCACGGCGCACTTCTTTTCACTTGTCGTGCTCGCAGGTACCCGCAAGTCAAGTGGCTGCCAGAAGCACACGAGCGAGCAACAGCTTTCTTACTTCAGGTCCCTTGCTCTTGGGGTGCTCTCTTCTTGGGCTCGCAGTGGCGTGAATTCCTCGCCTTCTATAAGATGCGAGTCCGCCCGCCATTCTTCAACTTTTCGCAGGTGTGTTTTTGCACCCACCTGATGGTCGAGGGTGAAGCCTGCGGTTCAAGAGCAAGGCGGAGAGCGACCCGATGGGTTCGGCTCGTCTTGTTGAAGCTGCGGTGGTTTTAGCAGTGGCCGTCGGGCGGGCTGACCCTTTGCCTCTGTTGCCCCTGCAGGAAGAGACGCAACGTGGGGTAGGCAGGTCACGTGAGCCTCTGGGTGATCCACGCCTTCGATTACCCAATTCCCGCTCCAATGTGTGGCCCCGGTCGTGGAAGCGATTCTTGATCGACTTCATGTACGGTCGCGGCCTTGTGATGCTTTACCCTAATCTACGGTCGCAGCGGTCTTTTTCCACGACGTACATGGAGAGAGGGGGACACTCAGCAAAAGACGGCCAGGAGGTCCGCGCACTTTGCACACGTCGATGCCGGCTTGCCCAATCAGGACCTTCTGCCTAGCGTGTGCACCTGCACGTGCCTGCTACTGTAGTTTTGATGCTTCGTGCTGAGCGATTTTCCCGGCGCACAGGAGCGCACCGATGCATTTGCCATGCGCAAGGACATCGATCCACTTAAGACTGTACCTCTAATCGCCTTGTCTCAAGCGGGCATCGTCGATCATGCCCTCTCGAATCTTCCTCCATATAATGAGCTCACCATCTTCGACCTGCAACACCAGCGACGTTCTCACACTGCCATCGTGCAGCAGGGCTTCGCTTTTACGGAGAACATCCGCTGGTGGGGCCTGAGGCGAGCAACCGAGGCATCGATGGGCGCGGGAGCGAGTGAAGCGACTTCGCAGACCGGTAACACTATGCAAGCAGTTGGGATCATTTCTGCGGAGGAAAGCAATCGCTCACGAGGTAATGAGCTTCTCATGCGATGGCCACGGGATACCGTTCCAATGTCTTCCGCTGCCCCGGATGCCTTGCTTCCCGCAGCAGCTGCCGCCAGTGAGGACTACCGAAATCTCTATGGCAGGCTCGCCGACTTATGGTCAGGAATCCCTCCACCTGTTGACCCGCACATTGGCGGCTGTGCCTTGGAATATATCCCACCAACTCAACCGCTTGATCTTGAGAAATTGCAGCCAGGAATCATCAACCTGCGGAAACTCCAGGGGGGGTCTTATTCCTCGGCAGAAATTCAAAGCACTGGCCTCCAGGGCGCACTAGCGCCGGCATCTTCTCGTGGGCACGTCGCCGCGCTCGGCGGTAGCTACGTCGTGTTCCAACCTCCTGCTGGCATTGGCGAATACTTCGTCGCCCTGCGAAATGCGGCTGGAGTGGCAGCGGCACTACGGCGCACACTTGTTGTTCCTCACCTTCTTTGGACAGGCGATATCGCCTCTCCGATTGCCTTCTCGAAGGTCTTCGACCTGTCGGCACTCCGCCAATCTATGCACAGGGCAGGCCAATTGGCGGGATACGATGGCAAAGTGATCGAGATCGATGAATTCAGGCAGCTCGGGATCCGGCCTGTGACATTTGTGCGCCTCCCCTCTTTTCAAGAAAAGCTTGCGGCTTGTCGTTTCACATCATGAGGCCGTCGTATGTAGCGCCCCGCCCAACCCACTCGCCTCAACACACAGACGCGCGCGCGCGCACGCACACACGCGCACACACGTACGTGTTGTAGGTCCTATTGCACGTCAAGGATCCACGTCTTGCACCCTCACGAACTTACTTCGACACCATTCTCGGCTGGCAAAACATCACGGCAGTCCACATGCCCGCACAGGCAAGCTGCCGCATGCCACTAGTGGAGTTGGGGCCAACCAGCGTGTTGTGTGGTGTGGGTGTATACTATGGGCTACGCCTTGGTGGCTGATTGCCGGCTATATGTAAGCAAGTTGGGCATATCCTTCATCGCATGGCATGCGAGGCAGCGTTACACGACTCCCTCCGAGTATCCCACATTTCCCCTCATTGGCGAACAGATGGCTGCGGGCGAAGACTATCTTCGCCTGTACGGCGGATGCGGTGAGGCGGTGATTGCGTTCTCGCATTTGTACGCTGCATTCGATGGATTCAGCTTGTCCGCGCCTTTGCAGCGCTGGTGGGAGATCGATCTTGCTGGGGCGCTCGTCAATGTCGACTCAAAGAGCGTCAAAGATCAGGCGGCAAAGTTAAAGACGGCGCTCAGGATGAACACCGGACGGTTCTCGTGAGCATAGCCCCCCCCATGTGTAACTACTACTTCAAGCTTTGAGTGGCACACTGAATCATTCTAGAGGATGAGGACAGTGCTGGCCCTAGCATCACGTGCGTTCGTAACGCATTGTGATGCGTGTGGCAACACTCTGCAACCACCTATGTTGTAGATGCCTTCATCTGTCCGATCTCGACTTAGCCGTTCTTCTTCCAGCAGCTACATCGCACGGGATTACACGCGGTCTTTTTTCCGAACATCTGGCAAGTTCCGACGCCGCACTGCGGGCTGGAGAGAAGGCACTCCTTCGTTCCCCGATCGATGTCCACAGCCCAGCTGCGCACACTGTGCCGTTTCTAATCCAATCAGCAGACGTGGCGCTCGCGTCCCTGCGCGTTCCAACCACCTCATGCGACGCCCTAGACGCTGAGGCATCGCATTCGATGTCACGCGCGTGGGTACGAGCGCATCACTCGGCGGGAGCAGCGTGAGTAACCCGCCACCTCCGGCTGGGGTTGCTACCCGGTGCTTTTTGTGGTCACCGCTCCGCATTATTTCCCTCTCCGCATGCACCGGTTGCAAGTCTTCACATCTATCTTTCACGGCAACATACATTGCCAAGACCGCTCACACCCTCATTTTTACGTGGGTGTTCGCCCATACCTCGACCCGATTCGCTCTGCTTGCAGGTGCCACGTCAAAGATGAAGTCATTGCCTTCAACCTTCCGCGCCTACCGCGCGAGGACCCCGTCTTTGTATTTGGCGATGGTGGGCGCTCCTTGTCGCCGGCTCTTACTCGGGCCGTCCAGACGGATCTCAAATCGAGAGTCGTCTCTGCCTCCGGCTTGGTGTGCTGCATACCCGGCATAGCGACATGCCTGCTGCGGATGCGAAGTGGTCTCGTCTTTGAGGAGGTCGAGCCTAGATTGAGCCTGCCTAATGGCTCCGTTCCCTAACAACCGTGCAGGCGGAGGAGCTTGGATTAAAACTGTCTCATCGCGACTGGCCATCGCTGCAGCTTGCAGTGTGTTCCGCAGCCTCTTCGCTGATGCTGAATCGCTACTCCCCGGTCTCTGCTCTAGTTCGACAGCGCGCCAACGCGATCTTCGCCGCCGAGGGGGCAGAATTCGGTGTCGGACAAGTCCAAGCTGCGTCTAGAGTGCTGTGGTGGTCACGCGAACAAAGGGACTTGTGCATTCCACTGTTCCAACGCACTGCGCGCTTCGACATCCAGCCGAATTCATTCGGCATCCTTGGCCAATTCGGGCCTGAGCGTAAATTGCAACTGCAGATGACCAACGTGTCCAGTCTCATTGGATGGGACGGCAAGGTGATTCCCAGCGCATCCATTGAGCTGGAGGTCTACATATCGAATACTACGCACCCGCTGAGCATATTTGAGTATACTAAGGAGAACAATGCAAAGGGGCTGACGTTTACCTTGAAGCCACCCGAAGGTGGATGGACCACGCACACTTGGCATAGTCTAGTCTTACCTATTACGGATAGGTCTTACTCCTTTCCTAGGTCGACTCCATGGGATGCAATGGATAGACTAGAACTGTACTACGGCAACCCAAGCCCTTTGCAGCAACATGGTGATTACGTGCGCATACGGAATGTCTACATACGCTCGACAAGTACGCACTCGGCTGATGGTGCAGACGGCGTATTCACGGGAGCAGAACTTCGACGCCCTTGCAAAGAGCTCACAACTTTGTTTAACGTGACTTCCTCACATCCCATGCTTGGAAGGTCGAGGGTAGCCGCCACCCAATTGGGTAGGAAGGCAGGCAGTGGGCTCGTATCCGAGACATCAGGTAGCAGAGCCGACATAGCTACAAATGAGGCAGCAACTCCCTTTACGCAAGCGACCGCAGATCTGCACGGGGATATTTTAACGGAGGCCGTGGGCACTGAAGCCACAAGGAAAGATTGGATCTTGAGCCTCTGCATGGTTTGCGTTTTGCTCTCGTGCTTTGCTTGCTTTGCGGTGCTTGCGGAGCCCCGTATCATTGGGTTATTGCTGCAGCGATGGCGCTATCCCACGCCGCATTGGCCACCAAGTCATGATCGACATCGACGCAACGTAGTTTCTAGTTAGCCGGATTCGAGGTGCCACAATGCATGCACCATTCATAGTGGCAACGTAGACTGCATTGTTGATGAAGAGGGGAAATGAGGGCCGCCGCCACCCTCCCGCCTCCCCACTGCCACCGTGGCCGCCCGGCAAACTATCGAGCGAGCCGCGCCGCGCGGATTGCGCGCCTCCGCCTTCGCTCGCCCACCACCGGTGTGCGCCGCCCGGACACGCATTCCCTCCTCCCTCACCCCCTCACCTACTTTGCAACTATCGTTAAAACGATAGGGTCATGGAGCGCGCCACGCTCCTCTGCTCTCCCGGCCCCCGGCCCACCCCGCCGCGCCGGCCGACTAGATCATGGCAGACGCTACTGCCACACCACACCACACAAGGACCTACACTATCATAGACACATAGTCACACAGCACCACTAGTGACTAGTGCCCCCCCCCCCCCTGCTTCCTGCTTGTGAGAGCTCCGGGCTCTGCATGGCCACCACCTCTAGGCCATTCTTCGGCCGATCGCGGGCGATCGGACGTCGCGGAAGCTCCGCGTTTCTAATAGTGATGCGCCCCACATTCACCACTCTGACTCTGATTCCCTCAAAGGAGCGCCCGCCTCAATTTCCCAAGATAGACCGCCACGCGTGGGGCAGCAGGCAGAGGGGCCCCTCACCGACGCCATTGCCTTTCGCGGGGCGGGAGAGGGAGGGGGTTGTTCGGGGGGGGGGAGCGGCTGGCGGGGCCGGTAGGGGGGGAACCCTGCGGAATCCTTGGACACTCAGGGGAGGTGGGAAATAGTGGTTAAAAAGAGTGAGTGACCGGGCTACTATAGGCTGACGCATAGAGAGAAGACAACGAACGAGAGAGAGAGAGAGGCGAGGCGACGTATTTCCGTCGGACATCTGCCATCGTAAACGCAACCTGCACCCCCCCCCCAAAAAAGCGATACATAGGCGCACGTAAGCACGCACAGCCCGCTCCCTTCTGCCGCCTGCACGTTGGTCGATGTTTGTGTGCCGATTCCGTGTATTCCTCATCCGCATCGCAGCGACAAGCCGTAAGTGGATATACAGGCTTGACCGCGTCCCTTCGAGCCATAGGCAATCCTCGTGCAGGCGTGCCGATTTGATGGCGTCCTGCTTCCACGCAACAAACCGTTGGCCAATCAAAGGGTATCCATCAACAGTTCTCACCTCACCCCCAGCTTAGCGCAAGAGCTCTCCGCCAAGAGAGCGCGTGGGCGGAACAGGCCGTTGTATACCCGTGATGATGTCGTACGCTCGGCCACCCGCGTCCATGTCATTTAGGTGCTCTGTTCTCATGGTCCTCTGTGGAGCGAGAGGCTTCTCCAAGTTGGACCGGTAGGCCACAGTGTCCATGGTCACCGGACGGACAACATAGTGCCGCTCACATGGGCGAGCAGCCTCGATGTCAACCTTGCCGACGCGTGGAAACAGCCGCGCTTGCGTCGTGTCATAAGGATTATGCTCCAGCATCGGCGCGGGCAGCTGCGAGTCCCGCCTGCGGCTAAGATTATCATGCCTTCTCATGGCTTGCTCGGTTGCCGCCTTCTCTTGCGCGAGTAAGGCAGCTCGTTCACGAGCATAGACGATAGTGTCAGGGCAATCTGCGCTCTCAAGGCCAAGTACGCCGTGAGGATGGTTGCGCTTCATCGTTAGCGTCATCCGGCAGGCTTCGCTCGCCTGCTTGCGCAGCATCTTCTCCGCCCTATCGCGGCACTTGTTGAAAATGAGGGCCTCGCGCCTCTCGGCAGGTGTCATCAGTCCATCGGTGATGTCGTGCATTGTCGTGCGCGGCCCAGCGCCACGCGGTGCTTGCATGGTGAAAATCTCTCCAGGCTCTCCATTTCCTTTGTCCTTGGCCATAACATAGTAGAGCTTCTCTCCATTTGGCCCATATGTGGCATCACGCGATGGCGTCTTGGCGTACGATTGTCCCAGGGGGAGCTCGAAGGTGCTGGCGTATTCGGGCAACGTCTTGGACGGAGCAGCTCCAGCCATGCTCTCGATTGGTATGGGCGCTGTCTTCGTCAACGGGATCGTTGCTGCGTTGGACACGCCAAAGTTGCCAAACGCCGAGTCACGCACCTGATTCTTAAAGCGAATGCTGCACGTGCCGAAGCCATAGGTGCCGGTTGGCGGCTCACCGTTGGAAAAGGATTGGGCAGCTGCGAATGCGTCAGCCATCGCGGCCGACCTGTCGAATGTCCGCCGGTCGAACGAGGAGGCGAAGGACTCGTGCAGCGTGGGGCCGCCCATCTCTGGCTCTGTACCTCCCTCCCTCCCTCCCTCTCTCTCCTCCCTCTCTCTCTCCTCCTCTTGCTCGTTTCGGGAGTCCACTGCCGCCTCCCGAACGAAACGTCTCTTCCCTCCCCTCACGCCGCGGGGGGCGGGAGGGCACACACGGGGCGGAGGGCGGGGCAGGGGCCGGAGAAGGGGGAGGCGAGCTTTAACTGTTAACTGTGGAGTGAACAGTGAAAGTAAAAAGCTGCCTACAACGTCTTGCCTGGGAACGAAAATCCTCTGCCGATGGTGCACTGGTGCACTGCGCACTGCTGTCACGTTGTAGCTCTCGCCCCTTGCCCCTGACCCATCACTCTAAACTCTAGTCAGGCAAGGAGCAAGGAGCAAGAAGTCACCCTTTCGTTTGCACTAACTAGCACCTAGCACCTAGCACAAGCAGTCTCTGGTCTCTGGCGGGCTTGTCACTGCTACCACTTCCACAAAGAAGCAGAAGCTAGTGGACAAGTACGTGCACGAGGACTCCCGAGCTCCCGAGAGTGCGTGTATGTAACCTTCGCGTCGCACAGACGGCACAGGAAATATAGGATCTCCCCACCATCCCCGATAACCCCCCCCCCCCCCCACACACACACACACATCACCGTCTGCCCCACGAGGTCCTCCCGTCACAAAAGTAGTAGAGTAGAGTGGATTGTATACGAGTATGCCTTCTATTCTTGGGCGATGGTGGGGTGAACGGACCGCCCTCGTCGACGCGTGGGTGGCGGGGACGTCGGGCAGGCGCGGCGATGGCGTCGGCGAGAAAGCTGCCCAACATCCTAATCGTGGGGACACCAGGGACGGGCAAGACGACGACCGCTCAGATGGTCGTTGCCTCCGCCCCATCGATGCGCCACGTCGAGGTTGGCACGCTCGTGAAGGACAAGCAGCTTCACGATGGGTGGGATGACGAGTACGAGTGCTATATCCTCGACGAGGACAGAGTGAGTGAGGGCTGGCGGAGCGCCACTGCGGGCTGGGGGAGAAGCTGTCCCTCTCACCTCGCAATACGCCCGCGGTTGACCACCGCAGATCTGCGACGAGCTGGAGGAGACCATGGAAGGTGGTGGAGTCATCGTGGACTTTCATGGCGCAGACTTGTTTCCGGAGCGTTGGTTCGACCTAGTCGTGGTCCTCCGGACGGATAACAGCATACTCTACCCACGTCTTCAGAGCAGGCACACATAGACACTTAGTTCCCTCGCAGCGTCTCCGTCTCAGACCATGGATCGCGTCTAGCCTCTCTCTCATGGCAGCCCCATTCCCCACCCATCCAGGGGATATTCGGAGAAGAAACTCACAGAGAACATGGAGGCAGAGATTATGCAGGTGATCCTTGATGAAGTTCGCGAGTCGTACAAAGAGGAAATTGTGGTCGAGCTCTCCTCTGACTCTTTGGAAGCTCTCGAGTCGAATGTTGCACGTATTGTGCAATATATCGCGGATTTCAGTACTAAAGCTAGCTGTCACTGAGAGCTGAGAGTAACATCTTACCAGTACCGATGGGGGCGATAGCAGTTCCTGCCACGGCCAGTGGGTGCACATGACACGAGTCACGATGAGGCATGCAATGCCTGGCACAGAGGGGCTTGACACGCTGACTGAGAAGACCACATGCCATGCAGAGGATGCCCAATCATCGCCTCTCCTCGCGTTCTCTTGAACCTTTTCAAATACCACCTCTAATTGAAACCCAGGAGGGATCATCTTACGCAAACCCATCATGGCACGACGAATCAATCGTTGATATGTGAGACAGTTTGTTATGAGAAGCAATGTCGAATATTGAGCGGTATTGAGGAGTACGATGACATGGTGGGGCCGGAGAAGACAAGAGAGAACAGGGCCCTGCGTCGAAGTAGAGAAGTGGCCGAACCGACTAGGACCTCGTTTTTGGCGGGGGAGCATGCCTATGAAGTGCTGAACTACAACGCCCACCATGGCTAGCAGAGAGCCTAATTGGGTGCACATGGAGGGAGATAACAAGCAGCAGAGCGCACAGGGAGAGGCATATCTTTAGGGCGGTCAAATAACCTATGATAGCCCGGTCACTCACTCTCTTAACCATTATTTTCCACCTCCCCTGGGTGTCCAAGGATTCCGCAGGACCCCCCCTACCTGCCCCGGCAACTGCATCCCCTCTCCGACGCAACCCCCCCTCCACCCCACGAAAGGCAATGGCGTCGGTGAGCTCGGATGGGGTATATCAGTACTCTTAAAGACTCTTATCAGCTCTCAGTAAAACCGCACATGCGGCCGGGGGCCCACTACTTTAACGCAGGAAACTTTCTACACCCCCACTCCCCAGGCCCTTCCCCCCCTGCCATCAGGCGGCTCCCCCCGTACACTACTAGGCCAGGATGGGCCGTCAGTACTAATATCAGTACTGATGCATCAGTATAAGCTCCCTGAGGGCTGAGCTGTACTGATATCAGTACAAGGCTGCTGAGCTATCATTATAAACTAAAAAAAAACCAGCGGTGGGAACGCGGCGCGCGGGAGCGTGGCCAACGACCAGGTGCGCGCTCGCTCTCTCGCCCTGGCTCTGGCCTCCCACCACCACCCACACCCACACCCCTCTCTCCTCTCTCCTGCTTTCTCTCATTCTCCCTCGTCTCCTGCCCCTCCCAAGCGCCTGCCTGCACTTCGCGGGGCCGCACGCGCGCGCCCACGCGTCGCAGCCGCATGGTCCGCCCCTCACTCGCACATGCACATGCATGGCAGCGCTCATTCATGGTGTCGAGCTTTTCGCTCTTGCGTCTTGCGTCGCCCCCACACGAGCTGACGTTGGCGGCGACCGAGCGCACGCTGGCGGGCAGCTGCGAGCCTGCACAGGGGTCCACTTGCGCCAGCGCATCTCTCACTTGTCACTTGCCCGCTGTGATCTGTGAGGTCTGACTGAGGCGTGCGCTCATTTGATCCCCACCCTCGTCCGCTGCTCGCAGACAATACCAATGGCGAGGAGGAGCACAGAGACCATCGACGCGGAGGATGAGGAGGAGAACGACGACGAGGACGACGTCTCTATGAGAGGGGGCTGGGGGCGGCAGCCGCTGCATGAGCTCAAAGGCTCTCAACTCGAATGGTCGACAATTGTCGAGGAAGGTGGCCGCGCCAAGATGACGAAGTTGAAGTGTTGAAGCAGTGTCTCTTTTGCGGATTTCATTACATACACAGGTGGCCCTTTCCAAATTCGCGCGCACTTGGATCCTGCTGTGAAGCCTCGCACCATTCGCCTGTGCGCTCCTATTGAGATGTGGCGTGAGCGCAAGGCTGAGGTGCTTGTGGAGCTGCACAAGCGCTCGCCTCCTTTGTCGCCTCCCTTGTCGCCTGCTTGCCCCTCACCTCGCTTACCTCCTTGCGTGCTCCTAGCGTTTTTAGGTTAAGTCGAGCGTTCGGGTATCGCCGGTGCAAGGAACCACCCCCTTGTGTGACCCTGATTCCCCCTCACTCAGGTGTTGGCCGTTGGATTATATTGTGGCGCTGTTTTACTTCGGTCTTCATCAACTCACTTAAGGGTTTTCAAAAGATTCCTTCCTTATTCCTTATTCCTGTGCGTAACTGTCGCCCCCATCGGATCGTCCGTCGCCCCGTCGCTCTCTTGTCGGCATTCGCTTCCCTTTTCGGTCTGTCAGTAGGTTCTTGTGCGTTCCGTGATAAGGATGCGTAAGTGTGGAGAGTGTTGACGTGAGTGTGGTGTCATCTCGTCGGTCCATCGGACTCTATCCGACTGTCGCCTGTCGTTCTTCGTTCGTCGCTCTCGTTCCCGTTCTCGTCCCTCGTTCTCAACACTCTATCAGTACCAAACCCCTCCAATCCCTCAGCCCTGGCCTATCCATCCCGAATCGCCCAGCCATGTCCGCTCCGTCGTCGCGCTCGCCCTCGCCCAAGCCCGTCCTCCCGCCTTCCTCTGCTGAGGAGGTGGTCCAGCCCGCCATTCCATCACTCCTGGCCATCTCCGCCGCGCCTCCCGCCGATCGTTTCCCTTCCGTATCATCGCATATCGAGCCCCAGTGGTCATGCTCGATCCGTCACTCTCACTCCGTCACACCTCCGAAGTCGTCTCCTCCGCCGCGCCTGCCGCCGGCATGCCTCCTTCCTCCTTCCTCATTGCCCTAAGGCCTGAGGCCCTATGGGCCATCCCCATTCGTCAGATGGGGTTGATCGGCGAGCCCCCCGGAGGGGAATTGGTGCCTGAGAGGGGGGACGGGGGGACGCGAGGCGCCCCCCCATGCTCCATGCTGAACTAAGTATAAACTTAGTTGAGCCTTACTGGACTTAGCACTATGGAAGCAAAGACGACACATGTCACATGTTACTACCGTGTTACCGTAACTAACATGTTACGGTAACATGTTACGGAGGGCGGGCCATCCGTAACCCGTAATAGAGTTGAGTTCGCGTTCGACATTTTTTACCACCTATACCTATACCTATACTTGTACGATACACCGTATACCTTATTCCGTATTTCCCATCTAGATCTAGATCTAGGGTCCGTGGGCAAAGTCGTGCTCGGCATGCAGATTCTAGTTTCCCCCTGGCTTAGAGTTTCGCCATTGGCTCGTTTCAAAGAGACCGGCACTCCGAGATGTCGTCTCGTTTACGTTAGTTCTTCTTCCCCTCTCTCCCTCTTCTCGGTACCTCGTTCTTCGTGCTTCGTGCTTCGTGGACGCGCCCCTTCCTTCCTCGGAATCCGCGCCCAGTCTACTTGGACTACCGAGGGCCCTGTGGGTCCCAGCGTTCTCCTCTCCCCACATATGTCATATGTGGTCGGTGGTCGGTTCCGACAAACTCACGGCCTCGTCCCCGTTCGTCCTCTGTTCCTCTCCGGTCTCGTCGTTGTGGAATGCTCGGAGGGCACATCCTCCTGACGCGCCGCCACACGCCCCACACTCCCACACTCCCCCCCCCCCTCCCTCCCTCCCTGTCCTTCCTGACGGCGCGCCACTCATCCATCCTCTCCGACGCTCGAGGCGCGCGCGCGTGAGAGAGGGCGCGCGCGGGGGGGGGGGGGGGGGGGGGGGGGGCGCCCCCTGTAGGACCCCCCCCCCCCCCTCCCGCACGGCGTCCTCCCCCCCCTCCCCCTCCCCCCCCCCCCGGCCCCCAATTCCTCGGGATCCTTTACCCCTTTTCCCGATGGAAGAGAGCGAACAGAGAGGGAGAGAGAGGGAGAGAGAGGGGGGGGGCGGGGGGGGGACGCTCGGCTCGAATCCGCACCCCCCCCGCGGGAAAGGGAGAGGCCCTCCTCGCCGCGCCCCCCCCCCCCGCCCCCTCCCCCCTCTCTCTGTTCGCTCTCTTCCCTCTCTCTCTTCTCTCTTCTCTCTCTTTCTCTTGCCTTCTCCCCCGTTCCTTTCTGATGGGGAGACGCCGTGACAGGAGCAGGAGGAGGAGGGGCTGAGAGAGGGCGGGGCGCCCCGCGCACAATCCACGAGGAAAGCGCCGTTACGCAAGAGTAGACGTCCCCCCCACCCAGAGCCGCGCGGGAGCGCCGGGGGGGGGGGCGGGGAGAGTGGGGGGCGGGGGGGGGGGGGGTCCCCCCTCGCCCTTCTCACTCTCGCGCGCGAGCTCGGAGCGGCTCGCTCCGACGCCCTCCCCCTCTCCCCCCCCCGTTTAACCTGCTCTCCGTCCCCCTCTCTTCTCTCTCTCTGCCTCCCCCTCCCGGCCCACCCCTCCGTCCTCTTCTCACGTGCCACGGCCGCTCTCTTCCCCCTTCCTTCTCCTTCCCCTCCCTTCCCCTCGAGCGTCCACTCTCGCCCTCCCCTCCCCTCCGGCCCTTCACCCCCCCCCCCCCGCCCGCCTTCCCCTCCCTCCACCCTCCCCTTCTCCCCTCTCCATTCGCCCCATTCGCCCCTGACCGTTCGCATCTCCGCCTCCCCACCCATCACCTCCCGTGCCGTCGAGCACAGTGCGTGCCCCCCGCCCCCCCCGGCCCCACACCCCGGGGCTGCATCGATGGCCGAGGAGAAGAGGCAGGACGAGGGCAAGCCGCTCCGATGGCAGATCCGCTCAGACTCGCTGCACGTCCTCGAACAGGTCTACGCAATGGACCCCTTCCCGGGTGCGGCCGCACACACTCTCCTGCTCATTCTCCCCCCGTCACACTCCATCTCGCTTCTCTGCGTGTTCTCGTCTAACCGCGTCGCCCTATTCCCCATGCTCCCTCTTGCTCTCTCCCTAGCACGCTCCCTGTTCTTCTTCCCCATAGGCGCCACCCCTACGCAGTAGCACACCTCAAACGCCACACAGACCCTCCTGCCCAACTCTTCCCCGCGTTGCCCCTTGATCCCCAGCTGCTGCCTCACCACCCGCTGCACACCTCTGCCACCGGTGAAGGCCTTGAGACTCGGAAGGACCTGGCTCGCCAGCTCAACGTCTTGCCGCGACAGGTGCAAGTGTGGTTCCAGAACAAGCGCCAGCGCGAACGCAAAATTTCACGCGCCCTTGGCCTCTTCTCCACGCCCGGGCTCCCTGACACGCCAGCTGCCGCAGCTGCAAAGACCGCGGCCGAGCGGCGTGCCTCGCAGGAAGCTAGTGGCACCTCAGCCACCGCCAGCTGTGACGGCAATTCGGCGTCCACGGCCGAGGAGAAGGGTGGACTTGATGGCATCAACCACGATGACAAGTCCGGGGGCAGCTCGACGTGCCTTTCGGACGTCTGGTCTATGGCAATTCGCCGGGGTGTGGCGCTGAGACGTGCTGCGTCTTGTCCGGATACCGATCTCGCCATGCTCCTCAAGGGGGGCGGAGATCCTCCCCTGAGCCTTGATGACAACGAGATCCCATTGGGCTTCCTTTCGAACAATCTTGGCATGGGGCCTGCTGAGGGCGACCCAAGCCTTCCCGGGGACAGCATAATAGCGCTAGACGGTGACGAGACCGAGGAACGCTCGGTTGGGGCAAGCACAAGGACAAGCAGAGATGGCATCACTCCTCATGGCACCTCGGCGCGCCCTGCAAACCCCGCCTCGTGCTCGAAGCAAACTGTCAAACACCATCGAGCCGTCGTCAAGCGAAGCAGCTGTTTTGACGAAGCGGAACAGATGGAGGCGCACTGTCGCGCGGCTGTCGCCGCGGCTCGATCAGCCCTTGGCGGGAACTCCAATACCAATTGTAACTCCTTCGCCCTGATGGCCAACATGGGCCTGCGCCTGCCCTTCCTCCAGTCTGTTATGAACGGCACGGACAACGGGCCGAGCGACAGCTTCGATGGGTCTATCTCTGACCTGCCCGATGACCTCAGTCAGCAACTCGCTGCAGAGCTTCTGTCGGAAGGCACCACTTCACCACTTGAGCCAGCCCCGCCACGGAGTGTCACCGCACTGCTCGATCACCCCGATGACCCGGCTGGCTCCGCCCGGCGCGCTCCTGGTGGCCGACTATGGGTAAAGCAATCGGCCATTAAAAAGAGAGCCGTCCCGCGCGCTTCCGGCGTCTCAGAGGGCATCCCTCTCGTCCGATCCGGCGTCTCAGGCCTACTCGACGACCTAAACTTGGGCGCCTCTCTTGGTGGCGACGGCTTTGAGCCAGATTCCGGCGCCCCTGCCGGCGATGCGGAGGGCGACGTGGACCCCGACGCTTCAAATCAGGCACTCGCCGACGCCGAGGCAAGCATGCAAGCCGCAGCCGACGAGTACGTCCAAGTCATCACTTCCGCATCCGCGCCTTTCCCTATCGTATTCGCCTCTGCAGCATGGTTGGCCCTCTGTGAGTACGAGGCGCAGTCGCAGGTCATCGGCGAGACTATCGAACTCGTGGAGGGCCCTTTGACGCAACGGCGCGAGGCCGAGCTCCTCAACGAGGCCATGCGAGCTGGCCGGCCCCTTAGCCTCAATATCACGCACCACACCCGATCCGGGAAGCCCTTTTCCCATGACATCCGGCTCGAGCCGTTGCGCGACTCTCAAGGCAAGCTACATTGTTTCCAGTGCACCTCGAGCAACATTGTCATGCTTGACGCGGAAGGCATCCGCTTGGCGTCAGAAGAGGTGGCTCGTGCCAACGCAGCTCACGCTGCCAGTACCTTGGAACGGACGGACAGCGTCGAGCAGATGAACATGAGCCGCTCGCACTCGGGCCTTCGCATACACGAGATGCTCGACTTGTTTGCGCCATATACCAAACACGGTGAAGCCTCTCTGCATCAAAGCGTGTTGGGCGGGACCCAAATTGTTCACACATCCCTTTCCACATTGCCATCGTAGCTCGCTCTCCACTTTCAAAACTTGGGCCCGAAGACCCCCTGCATTACAGCGATGATACTCATGAATTAGAAGACGAAACGTCAGTCGTGAGTGCCTTCCTCGACCTTGCCTAAAAAACCTTGACGAGCGTCAAGCACGACATGGCCCGTAAGAAGAGTCCCACTCACGTTTCGGGGGGGTGATGGCCGCGTAGTCTGTCCTATGATGGCCAATCTAATCGTCACCATCACGGCAGTCGGTCATCGAAAGCTGCACCACCATCACGTATTTTGTTCCTCGTCACACAGTCTATTATCGCTGTGGATTTTTCCTTGCGGCAACACGCGTCTGAGCCGGCCTTTCTCGCTGCACACATGGGTGTGCGAGGAGGTGTCACTCGCGCACGCTGGTTGCCAACTCTTTTGTAGTTCCTCTGTGGCGTTGCCCACCCTCCAGTGGCCATTGCCGCTGAAGTGGCTTCATTGGGCAACACGACACTCGCATGCTACCATACATTTCTTTGGGATACGATCATCCCAAAGCGATGCGTGAATTTCTTTAGGACAACAAAGATGGAGTCGCATCAAAGCTCACCTCGTCCGACCGACGCCGTGATCTTGTCCACCCCGAGCGCCGGCGTGGCGAGATTGTATTATGCGGTCGAGCCTCTTGTGATGCCCATCAAATCAAGCGCTAAGCCCGGAATGCTTGAGGTGCTCACTACCCCTCGAGGTGTGCCTGCGCTGCAAAACGATGGATATTCGAGGGCTTTGCTCAACCATTCCATGGGACCGGAACATCGAACAGTGTACACCAGTTGCATGTCTGCAGCATGCACTATGGTTTGTGAAGGAAGGGCGATCTCAGCGAGAGACGTTTCATCTTCTGTTGTCGCTCCTCATGCCTCAAAAGTTGCTAGACATCATTATCGTCATGTGGCGCTACTCATTCGTGTGGTTGCTGCGCGCGAATTCTTACAGTCCATGAAAGTCAAGTTGCTTGCGCCCGACCCCATGCTGCATGTGTTGCATGTGTCGCTTTTTCCGCACACATGCATGGAAGATTATGTGCCAATGTTCTCCTCGTGGGCTGACGGGATCGAACAGCGCCGTGCTAAACTCTCGTCGCACAGTTCCTTGCTATTCCGCTTGGCCATGGCATGATGACCATCGCGCCGCGTCAGCTCGTCGGAGACGGAAGGAGAGACAACAACGTCGATGCGCGTGGACTTTGCACCCGCCGCCCGATGTCTGAGCAGTTGTGGGTTATTGGAAGGTTGTGGAGATGCTCTCACCTAGCTTTGTCATTTGCCGATGAGTCGCTAGTCAAACATTTTGAGCTCGAGCCCGGGCGCAGCGATAGAAGTGCACTCAATTCGGGATCAGATGCTGAGACGAATGAATGGAGCCCTGGGGTGGATCTCGAGCACCACGTGGTAAACAATCACGCCGAGATTCTGAAGCTTGAAGTATACGTAGTGCGTGCCCGCGTGGGGCGCTCGTGGTGCGTTAAGTGCATGCTAGTTGTCGCGGGTAGGGGGGGTTGTTCATACCTCTTCGCATCTTTCCCGCCATTAGGTTTCCTCGCGTGACCCCCCTTCGTTGTCTAGTTCCGTATCACGCTCACCTTTCCCGCCCGCTCCCGATAGGATCGTCCCCTCACGTCCCTCTTTCCCAATTCTCGCCTCGTCCCTCCTTCCCTCTCTCTCCCCGTTCCCACTGAGTGTTTTCCGCCCACTGTCGTCTCTTTCTTTTCCCGCGCGTTCTCTCCTTTCCCCCCCCCCGCGTGTCTTCTCTCGTTCCGGTAGCTTTTGTACGCTCAGCGCTATCGCTTGAGCGCTCCTGTGGCCTCCTGCCTTGTGTGCTCTACGTCCTCGTTCTCGTCTCGCGTGACCGCATGCCGGTCGAGGTCCCTCGCTCGGCCTCAGCTCCTCCGTTGCGTGCCTCCCATGTGTCCGGTGGCCCGTGCCCCATGTCTCTGGACTGTACCTCACATGTTACATACATCAATCCTCTTGCCCCCACATGCAACACAGCCACAGCTCCACTCCATCCCACACACTAGTTGTATTGATGTTGCCTTGCGCCTCGTGGCGCGCGCATCCTATCATCTTGGGTTATAGTGGCTGTACGTTGGCGAGGGGGTCCCAATCTCGTGGGTGGGCGTGGGAGCTAGGGAAGAGGGTGCAACTTGAGATTGGTTCCTTTTACTACTATATTTTTGCCCCACCCCCCAACCCCACTACTTTCGACTTTCGTACAACTAGAAACGAAAAACTGTACGCCCGCCATGCGGCCCGCCAAGGGAATCCGTTTGTGCGTCATGCTAGAGGCGTACAAGCTACAAGCTACCCCATGGCCCATGGAAAGAAAAAAGGTTGGATCCCTACCACTACCACGAGCAGGCAGGAGGAAGCAGCGTCGGCGGCCCCGCGCGTGCGCGCTCCATCGCAACCAAGCGTAAAGTTAGTTGTGAATCAGGCCATCAATTTAGGCGATGCCGGGCTTGAATACGGTACGGCATTCTTGTCATCGTGCATCCTGAAGCGCAAAGCATTGGCCTTGTGAGGATGACAAGAATGCGCCAATCATCGATCATGAATGCCGTACCGTACCTATACCCTATACGTATATTATATACATAGCTTTACTCACAAATTTGCTTTGCTTCAGGATGACAAGAATGCCGTACCGTACCCAAGCCCGGCATTGCCTTATTCTTCTGCCCCGCCCCTGCCGCTCCGTTGTCCATGCGCTGTGCCCCCACACCCCAACCAAGGTCGTAGGTCGTAGGCGGGCAGTGCGCGCAGCGCGCAACAAGCCGAACATTTTCGCAACCAACGTCGATTTTTCCTGCATGATCTCTCGCGAGCCCCCCCCCGATCCCATAGCGAGGCGCCAATCACTTTCCTGGAGCGCCCCGTCTCGGGTGCGCTTCGAGTGCGTGGCGTGTGGCGTCGAGCTTGGCCCGATCTTCCGTCGCGGCGGAGTGGGCGGCAGAGGAGGAAGGGAGCGGCGCGCGCTCCAGGATCCTATCGGTTTAACGAAAGTTGAAAGTATGGACATGCATACGATAGGCAAGGGGGGGATAAGTAGCACCGTATGGTACCGGCAACTTGCAATACACGATACAACCGGGCAAGAGCACACGCATACAAGCCCTCATGGCGTTGCACGCGAGCCAAGGAACTTCGTTGAGAATCATTCATGACGGCCCAAGTTTGAGCCCCCTTGTGCGCTGTGAAGAGCATCGCACTGCGCAAGCTCCTTTCAATCTTCGATTGAAGAAGAAGCTGTTGGAGGGCAATGACGAGCACCAACACATCCACTTCAATGCTCATCCACACATCGACGGAAAGGTCAACCGGGATACGTATCTTGGTGCTGCAAGCAATATGTGAGCAAAGGCGTGCCCACGGCTGCGTACGCCCGGTGAACGGCATCATGGCTCACAAAGATAGAACTGGCTATATTTCATTATCAAAGCGTCCTCAATGCGATCCGGGAGGTGATAGAAAAGGTGGACATTCTATTCCAAATATCTCCGACAACATTTTGAGAGTTGTCATTGGATTGGCATCTTCAATCGAGTGACCAATGGTCCTTGGGTGTGAGTAAATCTCAAAGTCGTTGCCACCCTCGAAAGTTTTGTCACCGAAGAAGTGGATCTCGTCGAAATCTGCCTCCGGTAGGTAACGCAAGCAATACGTCTTATCCCAACCCTGCGGGAGGGGTGTGAGTGCACGTCAAATGCTACATCAAACCAGGCTTGCACGCCTAGAAGCCGCGCGCCGGAACGCCCCCTCGCCGCCCAAGTGAAGGGCCCAAGTTATACCTGGGGGAACACGTCGAATGAAATCTGGCCACCGATGGAGTAGGTGAGATTGAGGTCAGCAAACTCCTCGCGCATCTGGGCAACCATTGTCTCGCGCACCTGATGGCCGATAGGGGAGCTTGAAGAGCAGTGAGTTCAGGCAAAAGCTCTCTCCCGCGGACGGGGAAAGTCACAGCGCACGAGTAAGCGGTAGTCTTCAATGTTGAGCGGGCACACCGACAGCTTTCTCGGCTTACCTTATGAGCAAGGTCAAACTTCTCAAACTCGTTCCGCTCCTCACGCGAGCAGTTGCGCCCTATTGGCGAGACATTGAGCATTCCATGTCGAAACTCGATAAAGGTGCCTCGCTTGACCGGAATATCGAGCTTGGCAAAATACGCGAGGATCCAGTTGACGAGCCGCTTCAGCTTCTCCTCGCCTGAAGCGCGGGCGTGGCTGGCGGTGAGTGGCGCTCTCTCACGGCCATTTGGGTGCCATCGGTTCAAGGTGGTGATGGGTTGCGCGGACCGAGGTGGGAGACGAGAGAGGTCTCTCCGATGACCTTCCCATCCTTGTGCGCGAGCAGTCCATTCTCTGCGAAGCACCAGTCAAAGAGCTGCGGCGAGTCTCCCAGCTGCTCCTTCTGCTTGGAGAGATCGGAGCCGCCCACCACACCAATGGCCACTTTCTGGCGGAGCTGGTGTAGGAAATGGAGCGTCTCAGGCGAGACGACCTTGCGTGGCTCGGTGAGCGTGCCGTCGACGTCGAAGAGCGCGAGCACCCGCGCATTCTTC
Organism: Isochrysis galbana; assembly: GCA_018136815.1. Taxonomy (NCBI): domain Eukaryota; phylum Haptophyta; order Isochrysidales; family Isochrysidaceae; genus Isochrysis; species Isochrysis galbana. Next base: position 1,475,921 of record CM030943.1, on the reverse strand, counting down.
CCCATGTGCAGCGAGCGAGCGGTCGGTCGGTCGGTCGGGGCGGCGGGCGGAGGCGGGCGCGGCGCGACTGGGAGAGCGACGGGGGTTGTTGAGAGAGAGCGAGAGCGAGAGCGAGCGAGCGAGAGAGAGAGAGAGAGAGAGAGAGAGAGAGAGAGAGAGAGAGAGAGAGAGAGAGAGAGAGAGAGAGAGAGAGAGAGCGAGAGAGAGAGAGAGAGAGATGGAGAGAGAGAGAGAGAGAGAGAGAGAGAGAGAGAGAGAGAGAGAGAGAGAGTACTATGAGAAAAAACAGAGAAAAGGGAGAGGGGCGGGAGGAGAGTAGAGGAGGAGGACGAAGAGGACGAGGAGAGAGAGAGAGAGAGACAGGAGGGGTGTGGGAGGGCGGGGCGCGGGTTGATCGATCGTCGATGGGAGAATGTTCGGAGCGGAAGTGAGAATGAAGCGAGGGAAGTAAGCTGTGAGCTGCTTGGAAAGATGAGAGACGGGGGAGGAGAGAGAGAGAGAGCAAGTCACCGACGGGGGAGGAAGGAAGGTCCCTCAGCCCTGCCCCACGAGTCCGCGGGGACTCTTTTGCCCTATTGCTCTACTCTATTGGTAAAATTATTTGCACTAGTAGTTTTCTCCCAGTCACCTCGGAGTTCAAGCTGCTACCAAGGGCTAACGGGCTCCCCTGGATCCCTAGGCGACTCTTTGTCAGGGCCCACCTGTATAGAATGAGGTCAAAGGAGCCGTTGGCCGTTGGAGTGAGGAGCGCGCCAGCTACTTGTTCTCGTTGATGGTTGACTCGAGAGTCGGGCATCAAGCAGCAATGCACAAGCTGCAGCTGAGGTTTTACGTTTTAAGGAATAAGGAATGGAATGACTGACCCCCCCGCAAGCGCGACCGCAATTTCTTTACGGTTTACGGGTAGAGCGTGAGTGCGCGTGACTGAGGTGAGAGCGGGGGCATCGCAACATATCTCGGCGAAGATTTCCGTGGCCCGACAAGTGGTCGCCCTTGCGCCCTGCCCCCAAGCTGCTTGCCAAGCTACGCTAGCTACTAGCTAAGAAGTTTTTATTACTTATTTTTATTGGGCATCGCGCCATCATAATAAAAATGTAACCCCTCAATAGTAGTTAGAATCCCAGTTTGACCGCCTTACACTCCGCGAATATGAACCCTTTATGTGACCATTGTCCATTTTATCACCAACAATACAACGCACAGCAACACATTCGCACGACGGAGTAGAGTATAGATTAGGAGTCTAGAGACGAGTGAGGTGACAACAGACAACATGGGCGACAGACGGCGCAAGCACACCCTTCTCGTCGTACCGATCTGGACCATGATCTTGCGGGCGAGGGCCCTAGCTTTTGTAGGTGAACCGACAGTGATTGCGCGCACTTGACGTACGCGATGGAGCCTTGAGATGCACAGCACAACGTGAGTGCCAACCACTCTGATGACCATGCCCACGAAAGACCGAGGGGCGGCAGCCAGGGCGGCAGCCACTTTGCAAGAATGCTTGCCGTACTAGGCCCGGAAGAAGCCAGGGAGGACACGCTGAAAGATTGAGCACACGCGAATCGGCCCCCGGCACGCCGTCTGTTCATCCAAGCTCTTCTTTCGCGCCGATCAACCGGTCCTCCTCAACGAATGAGACACAATCCGTGTACTTTCCCGGGGCCCGATAGTACAAATCAATTACCTGGAACACGCTCTTCTCGGCTAGGTGCGTCTTCCGCACACTGGCCAGGTCCTTGCCGTGACGTAGCAGGCCCGCCTGCAGCGCTTCAAACACACCTACACCATGCGATCGCTCGCGCGATGCTCGGCGGAGATGGTGCAGCCATAGCATCGCGTTCACCGCTGCAAGGCGCCCGCCTTCTGTGTCGACGCTCTGCAATTCAGCCAACTGTGCGCCATCGCCCCTGCGCCAGGCGACAACCCACTCTAGAGCGCTGATTGCTAGCGAAACGTTGTATTTCAACGTACACAAAATCTGAAGGGCCACCTCCTCATCGTACGCGATGTCGATATCCTCTGCCCCGTCCAGGGTGGACCGCACCTTGGACAAGTATTCGTCCACAACTACCCCTTGGCTCTCGGCGGTGCGAGGGCACCACATGATCTCGTCATCGCGACTGGGTTTGACCGGCATGCTGCCACCGGTCACATGCTTTGGAACAACGGCTTGGAAATCCGGCCCAATCATGGACTCTTGCCGTGGGTACACTTGCGCTATGTGCTGCAAGGCTTCGGCGCCAGCAGCTTGCGCCTCAAGCTCCCGCAGAAGCTGAGAGTGGAGTCGCTCCGCGAGTTGGGAGACCTGTGTTATGGGGAGAGAGTGCACAAATGGTGGGTGGCCTGAGGGTGCATGAACTGGGCGTGATGATAATGACAACATCGGTCTCAGAGGTGACGCAGATGCGCGTCGCTCGTGGCTTCGCCGGGATGTTTGGGGATAGGGGTAGATTGGGGTCGGTGGCTGGCGCACCCGCATCGGCACGCGCGCGAGCCCAGCCTCCCAGTTGTTGAGCGCCTTGGCGGTTACCGGCTCGAGCTGCTTGGCTGCCTTGTCGGCTTTTTCGGCGAGCGCGCTGCGGAGCTGCTCTGCGAACTGTGCGGGCGTCATGTCAAAGGCGGCGCGTACCTCGGCCAGCTTCGTCCCCGCGCAGCGCGGCGCGAGCCCCGATGACGAGCCAGCCACGCCGCTGGTAGCACCCCCGTGTACCGCCGCCGCCGCGACCGCCACCGCCTTGGCTGAGGCCAAGGTGCCGCCTCCGTCAGCGGTCGAGGGCCCGAGCGAGGCGCGGAGGCGTGGGCTCGTAAGCTGCTCAGTCGGCTCGCCGCCCCGTGCGCGCTTTGCATCGGGCCCGGCCGAGAGTGCACCGGGCCTCCTCACCGACATTGCGCAGCGGGGCGGAGAGGAGAGAGGAGAGGGGAGGAGCGAGGGAGCGAGGGAGAGACTGAGCGAGGGAGAGAAGAGGGAGAGAGGAGAGAGGAGAGAGGAGAGAGGAGAGGGAGAGGGGAGAGGGAGAGAGGAGAGAGGAGAGAGGAGAGGGGAGAGGGGAGAGGGGAGAGGGGAGAGGGGAGAGGGGAGAGGGGAGAGGGGAGAGGGGAGAGGGGAGAGGGGAGAGGGGAGAGGGGAGAGGGGAGAGGGGAGAGGGGAGAGGGGAGAGGGGAGAGGGGAGAGGGGAGAGGGGAGAGGGGAGAGGGGAGAGGGGAGAGGGGAGAGAGGAGGAGAGAGGAGAGAGGAGAGAGGAGGAGAGAGGAGGGAGGAGAGAGGAGGAGAGAGGAGGGAGGAGAGAGGGGAGAGAGGGAGGAGGAGAGAGGAGAGAGGAGAGAGGAGGGAGGAGGAGAGAGGAGAGAGGAGAGAGGAGAGAGGGAGAGAGGAGAGAGGAGAGAGGAGAGAGGTGAGGCGAGAGAGGAGAGAGGGAGAGAGGAGAGAGGAGAGAGGAGAGAGGTGAGGCGAGAGAGGGAGAGGTGAGGCGAGAGAGGGAGAGGAGAGGGGAGAGGGGAGAGGGGAGAGGGGAGAGGGGAGAGAGGAGGAGAGAGGAGAGAGGAGAGAGGAGGAGAGAGGAGGGAGGAGAGAGGGGAGAGGAGGGAGGAGGAGAGAGGAGAGAGGAGAGAGGGAGAGAGGGAGAGAGGGAGAGAGGGAGAGAGGGAGAGAGGAGAGAGGAGAGAGGTGAGGCGAGAGAGGGAGAGGTGAGGCGAGAGAGGGAGAGGAGAGGGGAGAGGGGAGAGGGGAGAGGGGAGAGGAGAGGGGAGAGGGGAGAGAGGGGAGCGAGAGGGAAGAGAGGACAGGGGAGAGGAGGAGGGAGAGGAGGGGCTGGAGAGGGTGAGGGAAAATGGAGAGCAAGAGAGGAAGCAACAATTGCGTTTCTGCAGACATTTTTCGAGGATGAAGAGGAGAGTTTTCAAGAGGGCGAGAGCGAGAGAGAGAGAGAGGCACAGACAGGAGTACACTCGTAGACAGAGAGAGAGAGACAGGCACACGCACAAGGAATTCTTGGGCCGCGTGGGGTTGGCTCCGGATGCGGCGGCTTCCGAGGGCGCGCGCGGGGCGGGGGGCGGGGGCGGGGGCGGGGGGTCCGGAGTCTCATCACTCATCCATCCCCCATCTTTTCATCACTTAAATCGTCTTGAAGAGCCGCGGGAGAGCCGCGCCGCCCCCGCTGCCCCCCCCCCCCTCCCCGGCTCTCTTCTTCCCCCTCAGCATGGGCAACGCGGCCTCGGGTGCGGCCGTCGACGGCTTCGACGACGCGCAAGGCACGACGGGTAGCGCGCGCCGCCTCGAGAAGCGCGACGCATACGAGGCATGTGTAAGAGCTTTGCGCGCCGAGCTGGCGGCCTCAAGCCGCCCTGCGCCCCTCCCCAGCCGGAGTGGTGGGCCGGCCGCCCGGCCGCGGGTCGTCATGCGCAAGCGGCCGCTCTTCGAGGCTGAGCGTGAGCGCGAGCTGGACGTGCTCAGCGCCGACGGGCCGAGCGACGACGTCTGGGGCGAGAGTGTGGCATCGGCGCTCTGGGTCACTCGCCCGATGCTCGCGATCGACCATGACCTGACGCTGACGCTCCGGCCGCAAGTGTACGCAGAGAATCATGCCTTCTATGCGGACGCCGTCTTTGACGAGACGCGCTCGACCGCCGAGCTTTACGCGGCCGCCGTCAGACCACTGATCACCGAGGTGATCGAGGGCGCGCTCGCCACCGTCATGTGCTTCGGCCAGACGGGCTCCGGAAAGACCCACACAACTGCAGGCATCCTTGCCGAACTCGCTGCCGACCTGCCCGACTCTTACAAATGGCGAGTGTGCGCGCTCGAGGTCACAGGTGTGGGCGTTACCGACCTCATGCATGGTGGTGCGCCATGCGTGCTGCGTGACGCCAGGGGCGCCACACATGTTATGCCTGATCGTGGCCACCCTGCGCACCCATCATCCGCCGGCAGTGAGCCTGCGCCCACTCCGCCATCCGTGCTGGGCGTGTGCCCATCGGCGCTTACGAGTGGTGCGGGCGTATTGGTGAGTAGCGCGACGGAAGCCGTGAGAGCCATTATTGAGGCATCGCGCTGCCGCGCCACGAGTGCTACCACCGTTCACGCTGCCTCTTCACGCTCGCATGCCATCTACACGCTCGAGCCGCTTCCGGCTGCTGCGGAGGCCAATCCAAACGCCAATGCGTTGAGCGGGGTGCAGGAGCCAGCGGCAGCGGCGGAGCCGGACACCGAGAGCGGCGGCAGGAGCACGGCTAGCGGATGCCTGACGTTAGTCGACCTCGCTGGGTCCGAATGGGCGCGCGACCAGTCGGCACACGCGACGGACCGCATTAAGGAGACGCAAGAGGTGAACCGCTCACTCATGACGCTCAAGGCATGCTTGGCCATTCGCGGATCAGCCGCCATAGGCGCAGCTCGCATGCCGAGTCGGGACACGGCGCTGACGCGTGTGTTGCGCGCCGCACTCGAGGGCGTTGGCAAGCTACTTGTGATCGCAACTGCATCACCATGCTCCGCTGACGCAGTGCACGCCATGTCGACGCTTCACCATGTAGGCCTTCGTGTGCGTGGTGGCAGGGGTGACGCCAACGGTGGCGGCGACGGCACCGCTCGTGTGGTGGGTAGCGCCGGGGGTGGTGCGGCCACAGAGCGCTCGGGATCGGCAGCGGCGCCGTGTGGGGCGCGGGTGCTTACCAGACGTGCACCGAGTGTGGGAGCAAATGACGGTGAGGATGCGGAGACTTTACCTCCTGACCCATGCAGTTGGTCGACGACTAGCGTGGTGTCGTGGTGGCTGCATGCTACTGCGGCTGCTGCAGAGTCGCTCAACGCTAGACCAATAGCGTCAGGCCAGAGCGGTGAGCCACAGGTGGTCGTGCTGCGTAGCACGGACTGGCCAGCGGCGGGTAAGCTGGGCATCTCGTTTGAGCCGCCCCGCGGCGAGGGCGACGAGGCGTCTCCGGTTGTGTCACGAATTTCCGACGACTCGCCTTTGGCCAAGATGCCCGCAGTTGCCCGAGGTGCGCAGCTGGTGGCATGTGAGCTGCGCCGTGGCGACGGACCAACCGAGAAAGCGTCGGATAAGCGGTCTGACGTCCTTGCGCTTCTGAAGACCGGTGCGGCGGCGCTAAGCAGCGCCAATGCTGAGCCGCCGTCCTCCGCCGAGCTCACTCTGCATTTTTCTGCAGGCGTGCGCCCCCGTGCTGCCCCACCGCGCGTGCCTCGCGCCTTCACCGGCAACTCGCGTCTAGGCCTCGGCAAGGGTTCAGACCTGCTCTCCGCGTTTGCCGATGCGAGCAAGGGCTTGCGCAATTGGACCGAGGTTTGCGACGGCCATGCAGAGATGGCGTCGGCAATGTATTCGCAGTTGCGCGCCATGGCAGAGCCGTTTGGAGGTACCCCGGAGGAGAGGCTCGAGAAGGATCGTTTGCGTAGGGCGGAGGCGGCGGGTGGACAGTAGGGCGGAGACGGGCGCGTTTGTGGTAATAAGGGTCGCCGCCGTGCCCACCGCAATGAGGAAGGCCGGAGGTTGAGAGTGCCATCGCTGAAAGCCGGAGCCGGTCCACCTTTAGCTATTGTGATGTGCGGTGCCAAGCGCAGGTACTCGTACCCGATGGATTCCGAAACGTAAGGCTGATGTGTGATCCAGCATCAGATCTCCATCCTCAGCGTGTACCATCTTCGCTTCTCTCTGGCGGGGGTTCGTTGGTGCTGCAGGTGAGTGGGTGGAGAAGGTGAAAAGTAAAAGATGCTTCTTGCTCAGAATCCTCGCACCAATGTATCCTCGTTTCTCTCACTTTCGCACAACATCATCCTTGATCTCGGTGTCTCCGGTGCGGGTGGGGGCAAGGTGACGTTCAGGCACATCTAGTTTTGGTTGGGTTCGTCCCCATGCCTAGTACGCATCGCAAGGGCGTCACAAGGAAGGAACCGAAAATCAAACGCGCATCGGAGATATGCACCCCTATATTCATAAGTCATAAGAGACAACAAAGGCAAACTCAAAATGGGTGACAACCTCGAACTAGAGGCGCGGGCGCCAGACCTAACAAACAAACTCTCATAAAACCGTAAGCACAAAAGCGACGATCATACCCAGAAAAACACAAATTACACAACCACACAGCAAGCACGTGAACACTACAAGCACCTAGTCGCCACCTAGAGACACAGGAGGAGCAGACGTGGAACAACCCGGCCAGGGACAGCGACATTTCGCTCGAAATTACCAGCCCCACAACGCGAGCCCGAGCCCCTAAGTAGAGCACGAGGGGAGTTGCCGCAAGGCGGGCAGGGGAGAGTAAGAGAAGAATGCGCGTGAGCGTGAGCGTGGCTACGGCTACACGGTAGCGATAGAGGCCCAAAGCCAAAGCCTCGTGGCTCGTGGGAGGCAAGAATATTGAAAGGTTTCTAGGTAGTGCGGTAGTGCAGAAGCAGTAGGTAGGTCACTGGCAATTACGCAATTACATGGGCGGTCACTGGTCACTGACAACAGACAAATTTCTTAGTTGGTGAGTCACTGGCAATTATATGGGTGAATGAACGCGATCTTTGGCGCGAGAAGGGCGACCTTTGCTGCGCCAGAAGGATCATCTTGGCCATTGATTGGTCGCTGCAACACTCCCGCAACGCTGGGAGTGCGGAACGAACGCTACGTCTTCGGCTTCGGTGCCAACGAGCGCCCAAGCCAGCGAGAGTCTTGTTGACGGCGAGGGCGGAATCGACGATGTAACGATAACGAGTAGATCGTAGATCGCTCCGCTCTCACTTCGGATTGCGTGGGGGGAAAGGCAGGGGGACAACCCCCCGTTCCGCGAAAAAAATATTCTGAGTCCGACTCTACGACTAGCCGATGCAGCGATTATTTTTCAACTAGCAACCAGGCTCCCTCACCTCTAGCTCTAGCTCAATCCAAGCCCTCTCAACCTACTTTTATAAAATAAAAAAATAAAATAATTAATGTTATATCCTAGCCAACCCCACTAGCTAATTGGACACAACTTTTCCGTCCCGGAATCAACTATCGTTATAACGATAGGGTCATGGAGCGCGCCACGCTCCCCCCCTCTCTCTCCGCCCACCTCACCGCGCCGGCTGACCAAGTGATGGCCGACGTCATGCAACCGCACCGTCCTCCAGGACGCGCGAGGCAGGCAAGCCTGCCAGTGACGGAACGCCCACCGCCCGACCCCAAAGCCGGGAACCGCCACACGAGTGACAACCCTCCCCACGAGGAGGGAAAAACGGAGACCGGAGAGATCAAGGTCTCAGACGACGATAGATATATCAAAAAGCTCAATAACATATGGCTCCACACCGACATAGATTATCTCGGAGAAGCTTCCGACACCGGCGGAGTGGTGAACACCGGGGAAGCCCAACGTTACCACCCCCGGCTCGATGGGAGAATGGATACAAGGGACCGAAATACATGGAATACCCGCTGGCTGACGAATACGCCATTCGCAAAGGAAAAATCGCGCTCGACGCGATCTCGGTTTCCGACATCACCAAAGGAGCGCTAAAAAAGATGCGCCCTAACGCGCCACAACCAGCAAGAGAGGCATGGGCGAAACGCCTCGACATCACGAAAGAAGACTGGAGGCACATAGCCAAGCTATATACCCTGCCGCTGTTGAAACACACAGACAAACACCCATACTTCAAGCACATCACTCATAGGAGGATAGGCACCAGAAATAGGTGCAAGACCAGCCCATCGGAAACTTGCAGGCTGTGCAACCGATACCGGGAGGACTCATGTCACCTAGCGTGGTGCCCCGCGACGAGGAAAATCTTTGACGCCATAGACGCAATCGCCGACTATACCCCGGACGCAAATAGGTCAAGAAAGCAGAAAACAAAGGATAGACTATTTTCATACCCGAACGCGACCACCCCCGACAGCCTAAAAGCTCTATACATAATTAATAGCTTGGAGATACATAATAAGAGACTTTTACAGAGTGGAATTCGAGTCATACGAGTATCATTATATACCTACTCTAGAATCCACACTGACAAGGTTCACTATCCTGGTGAGAGGACTTGCCCGACTAGACGCCCATCGCCTAGTGCGCACCCGCACGGCGGCCCGGGGCAGAAAACCTAAAATCAAAAAACCGTCAGAGCTCAGCGCACCCATATTCACAGAAGACGACAAGGGCAAGCTCCAGATGAACGACAACCTCGGCCTCGTGGCGACAGCACTCGGCCTCGCCGAAAGACTGGCCTGAGGCCGGAGCACATCCCCCCCCCCCCCACCCCGAACAAAACACACGCGAAAACGACAGCGCGACAAGCGAAAGACAACTGCCACCAACGACGAGACAACAGCGTCCGCAAGACAGTTCCAACTGGCCACCCGGAGGCACAGGAGGAAGGCGAGAACAGACCACCGGGGGCCGGTGCACCCCGCCCGACCCCGCCCCCCCCGCAACCTGGGCCCCTAAGTAGAGCACGAGGGGAGTCGCCGCAAGGCGGGAAGTGAGGGAGAGGAAGGGAAAATGGGCGAGGCTACAGTAGTTAAACCCATGGCCACGCGCGAGGCGAGAATTTTAAAGGTTTTTTTTCTTGCGTACTTTCATTGACACGTGCGGTAGCAGCGACTTGCCCACCTCGAGCTACGTGCATTTGGCATTTGGTATTTCGTACTCGCTTGCGCAACCACAACCATGTGTGCGGCCGTGCGTGATGACAAGCAGTGGAAGAAGGGGATAGGCGATTGAAATTGATTTCATCAGAATGAAATGAAGATGCAGAATGGGCAATGACAGCCAGTTGCTGAGATCAAATCAACATAGCGATGAAAATGATGCTTGAGCACTCGAAGGACACTCCCGACATGCCACAACCATAAATGCGGAACATGATCATTTGATGGCATAAGCTCGCCCGCTGCCTCGGACTAGGGCCGCTGAGTCTGTCGATCAAAGGCGGTACCCCCTCCAAGCATCTTCCGGCATGATTGCATCACTGCACCACCCGAAACAGCAGCACGCGTGGCAAGTTAGAAGCGCAAGGGGCGCACCACCGCAGCTGCCTATTCTGCGCATTATGAAACGTCGGCGACACTTGGTGTCCTCTAGTTGCAGGCCGTACGTGCATTCACCCACGTGGTCCACTTATGATACACCTATGTGCAGCCAATCGACGCATCCATTCCATGCGCAAAATAGATTGAAAGCCACGGAGTAAGTCTCGACTGCAGATCCCAATGCCGCGTGTGCTTTGACACATCCGATCGCAGGTATCCACAAAGTTGGCCATCGTCATGCATGTGGGTTCCTCGAGGCAAGCAGACATAAAGCAGCAAGCCAGTTTACTTGCCGCGCGCGAGCGCGCGCTCAATCTCCTTATACTGCTGTGCTAGCCGGGTCCTGCGCTTCTCCGGGACAGGGTACTTGTTTCCGTACGACGCGTAGTGGCCTGAGAGCGTGTTGATTGCAGTGTAAAGGGTCGAGAAGGAGGGCATGCCCGAAATCTTGGGTTGCCGACGGTAGAATGCCACGAAGTCGTTCATCTCAGAACGAGTCGCTTTCACAATCTTCTCCTGATAGGATGAGGAGAGTAAGGGGTGATAAGGTGCGCTCCCATTCTCCTGGAAGGGTCCCTCCCCATCAGGAGAGCATGCTGGGTCGTCTGCCCGATGGCCAGACCGACTCGTCCTGAGGTGCAGCGGCTTTCACGAATGCGACACGCACCATGTCCGGGTTTCCGCGCTGCAACTCTGTCGCCGTCTTCATGTTGTTCAACATGTTCTTCGCGTCGACCACATAGTCCTTCTTCAGCTTGTATGTGTCGTCGTCCGCAAAAGCTGGCGCAGCGCTGACAGCCGCAGCCGCAGCGCCAGCGAGGAAGGCGCGACGATGGGTGAGCTGCGAGAAGGACATGCAGACATCCGCTCGACCGGCCGCCACGGCCTGCGGCGCAAGCGCACGCTGCACCGGCGCGAGCAGGGAGAGCGCAGAGAGAGTGAGCGCGAGCATGCTGAGAAGAGGAGGGGGGAACCGACCAGCACAGATGCGCCTGGGGAGGTAGAAGAAGATAGGGAAGAGCGGCCGAAAGAGAGAGAAGTCGGCTGAGGTGGGCGCGCGGGCACGCGAGAGAGAGAGGTGGTTGAGGTGAGAGAGAGCGGGCGATGTGAGAGAGCGCGAGAGCGAGCGAGGTGTGTCTGTCGGGCGAGGAGGGAGAGAGAGGGGGAGGAGGAGGGGGGGGAGGGGGCGGCAGAGAGAGAGAGAGGAGAGAGAGAGAGGAGAAGAAACGGGGGAGGGGAGGAGAAAGGGGGAGGGGGGGGAAGGAGAGACGGGGAGAGGAGAGGGAGAGTGTTGCGGGAGGGAGCGCGCGCGGGGGAGAGGGGGGAGAGGGGGGGGGGAGGGGAGGAGGGGGAGGGGGGGGGGGGGGAAGCTGATGATGAAGGCAGCGCGGCGGCGGCGGGGGGGGGAGGGGGCGGGGGGGGCGGGGGGGGGCAACGGGGAGGGAAGACGAAACTGGGAGGAAACTTCCTAGAACTCGCGGTCAAAATTCATAAGGTTCCCGACGAAACTGACACGACAACTTTGTATTGTAGAACGAGCCGGTGGGCCTAGATGGGGCATGCGTATTTGCCGTATTTGCATTTGTATTCGTGTATTTGTATTTGTATTTGGCTGGAGGCCAACTACAAACTACATATTGGCCCCGGCAAGAGTTTCGCGAATTTTTCCCGGTATTTGGGGGCCATAGCGAAAGCGAAACTTTTGACCGATATAAAGGGGGGGGGGGCACATTCCCGATCAAAATATAGAATATAGGCCCCTGCCCCTGCGCCCCCGCCCCCGCCCCCCCTGCCCCGCTCACGAGAGGCGCCATCCTCGCGAGGAAGGAGGCCGTCACCCTCCACGAGCGACGCGCTGCGTCGCGTGCAGTGCCGCTTACCTGCAAGGGGTTGGTGTGGAGGGTTGAGATGTTGAGATGCGCGGCCACGGGCTCACACGCGAACGCAGGCTAGTATGCGGAGGAGGTTAGGGGTAGGTGGGGGCTGTCATGGCTTACCTCGCGCCGACATCGCAGCCAGCGCCGCGAGCCGCGCCGAGCCGGCTTTTTTGTGTCGGAGCTCAAGAGGTCCCGCGTTTACTGTCACAAAATGCCCTGTATATGTGAGAAAACGGTCCCCATTTCCCTTTTAGATTTTTCTTCGAAAGCTCAGCGAGGATCACGTAACCGTAGTCTAACCTTAGTAGTAGTAGAGCTGTACTACTACTAGCCGGCGCCTGCCGGCGCCCGGCGCCTTACGTGCCTTTATTTAGAGAGGGCCACGCCAAAAACTATTGTTATAGTTTTAGCGATGGAGCGCGCGCCGACCGCTCCCACCTCCCAGCCCCCCGCCGTCACGACGCCCCAACGGGGCCGCCCCAAACCGCCGGAGCCCAAGCGCCCACAGGCCGCCGCGCCGCCTGACAACGACGTCGACATGACGGCACCACCCTCGCCTCCCAAGCTGCCACAGAACCAGGGAACAGGCAGAGTCCTGTTCCCTGGTGACAACCAGACCCAGGGCAATGCCCTGCCACCCAACCCCTCCGCTCCTCCACCAACTCAAGGACTCCCCATGGGAGGTGGCAGCTCTGCTGCCACCCCCATGGCGGCCACTCCTACCATCAGTGCACCCCTCGGGGGCGGGCACTTAACACAACAATCCATTTTGGGGGCCTTTGCGCCCTCAAACCAACAACCAACTCAAGCAGCCAGGACATACGCGCAAGCTGCGCATGGACACAAAGGGAAGGATCCAGCCCAGCAAGCCCAGCAGCCACAAGCCCAACAACCACAGCAGCCATCGCGCAAGCGGGCGGATCCTCAATCGGATCCAAAGCCGACTCTCCACAAAACCACCCCTTTTGCTTCTCCTCCACCTGATGAGGAAGAGGAGCCCGAAGACACGCCTTTTTTCATCCAGCTAGCTCAGCTAGCTGATGACAAAAAGGACATCAAGAGCGAGGATGTCGCCACCTTCATGAAATTCCTCCTCTCTAGGCTGGAAGGCCTAGACGCAACTCCAGATGGCATGGACAAAGGCCGCAAAGGCCCTTGGATCTCCTACGTCGATGAAGACGCACACGATCAATTCAAGGCCGCATACGGAGACAAAGTTAACACAGCACTCTCGGGAGTCCCGCATGAATTTGGAATCACCTATGGCGCGTTAACCGACTCGGCCCCTCGTAAGTCGAGCGCTATCCGGTCCTCCCTAAAAGAGGTGGCGACCTACATTGTTTTTCGCATCTTTGATCCGATCAAGGCTTTTAAGACCAAGACTAGGCATTTGGCTAACTCGCTCGAGCGCGAGGGTTTCCACGTGCTAAGGGGCAACCAACAGCGAGCCAAAACCTCACTCGAAGGTATCACGAAAGTTGAGTCCGGCAAGCGTCCCATCTGGCACTTTTATGTTTACACGGACACGTCGGCCCTAGGGCACCGTTTCCCTCGCAACTTTCATGTGACTCTCGATGACGGAGAAAATTTCAACTTGGACTATGCGGTCCGATCATCAGTGGAATGTGTGACTCCTGAAGGGGAGTTAGCCCTCCATGGAGCCCCTGGAGGCTGCAAAGGATACGACAAGCCGTGGGCTATCTCATTTCTCCGTAAAAACCAAGTTAGCTTTCGCCAATGCACGTGCGAACAAGACAAGGCGAAAGCAGAGCAACGAAAGCGCCAAAGGGACGCAAGTAACGCCATGGACTACAGGGCCCTCATGGGCCTTGGAGCGGCGGCGCCATGCCGCCGATTCATGGCGGGCGAATGCAAAAACAACCGCATGAAAGGACGTCAAATCGTCCAATGCTCCTCCAGTCACGACATCCCCGGATGTTGGGTAAAGGATCCCACCACGGGCAAACAAACTTGTATGGTCAAATGCAATCTTAAACCTAATAAGGCTTATCCAGGGTACTGCGTGAACGGAGTTAGTTGCCTTTACCGTCATGGTGAATAGTAGTGACTTAAAGATTGCGACATACAATTTGAACGGAGCGAAACATAAATTAGCGTCGACTCTAGCGCAAGCGAGACTAGGAGGGATCCATGTTCTGTACGCGCAAGAACTACACCATTACAGCGATGGGTGGCACCTAAGGGTGCGAGGTTTGGCCAGGTCCCTTGGCTGGGACTGGTTTCAATCCCCCGCGTCTAGGGGCGACCCTGGGAGCGGAGTGGCGGTAGCCATTAGAAGAGACAGAAGCGACGTAGTAGTAGAATCTTGGTCGGTAGTTATCCCGGGAAGGCTGGTAGTAGTAAAGGCTAAGATCGGACATGAAACAATATCTTTCGCCTCAGTGTATCTAAATGCTCAACCTAATAAGCGTAAAGAAGACATCAAAGTCCTTCATGAGACATCGGAAATACTTTCTCACACCATTATAGCGGGCGATTTCAATTGCGTGGAGAACATACATAGAGACACCCGGCCCATCGCGGGGGCGACCCCTTATGCAAATACGGGAGGCAGAGCCCTCACGAGGGCGCTTGCCTCGCATGGGCTCACTGACGTCCAACTGCTAGTTAATCCGGGCTTAAAAGAACAATACACGAGGTGCGGGCACCAGACCCACACAAGAATAGATCGAGTATACGCCGCAGAATACTACTCCACGTGGAGATGGCATAAGGCATACATAGATCTTAAACTTTTCACGGGCCTAGCGGCGTCGGACCACCACCCGGTGGTAGCGACTTTTGCTACCGCCCCCCCACGACGGGCAACGGAAATAGATGCCAAGATACCTTTGGAGGTATTAGATGACCCGGAGACCCGGGAGATGATCAGCCTCCTCTGGAGGAGACTCTACCCGGCCCCTCCGGGAGAGGACGAAGGGGACAAGTTAACCACTTGGACGGAATCCAAAAGGAAGGTATCTTCGATACTCCTCGCGAAGGCGGTCGAGCTTCGCAGACGACAGAGGTACGCGCAAACGGAAATCGACGCGGTGGCGGATGCTAGAAAAGCCCAAATGGGGGCGACCCCCGGGACGACCCGGTCGGACATCATAGCGGAACTAAACCGCAAAGTAGTCGACAAAAGACGTACCTTCTCACCCGCCCCGTCATTAGCGGAGAAAATCATAAGGGCGGAAGAGCTTGTTACAAAGCAATTTTTTAAGAGATTCACGCCTAGACACGCTAGCGGCGACATCCCGGCGATGTACGCTGGAGTGAGATGGGAAGACCCGCAACCGGCCCTAGATGAAGACAACGTAGCAACCGACGACACCGCGATTCTGGCCTCGTTACGGGGCTGGGCGACAGTTACGCACAAGAATAAGGAGGGAATCTTTCGAAAAACCTTAAGTGATTTGATGAAGACCGAAGTAAAATAGCGCCACGGTATAATCCAACGGCCAACACCTGAGCACCTGAGGGGGAATCAGGGTCACGCAAGGGGGCGGTTCCTTGCACCGGCGATACCTGAATGCGCGATTTCGCCTAAAACGCGAGGAGCACGCAAGGAGGTAAGAGGTAAGCCAGGTGAGGGGCAAGCAGGCGACAAAGGAGGCGACCAAGGAGGCGAGGGCAACAAGGGCGAATGGACGAATGTAGGACCCTGCGACGGTGACTCGTGGCTAGCCTGCAAGGAGGGAACATAGAAACGCAAACAACTTCTAAAACAAAAAGGTCGATCGCGGATGCGACACCCTACCCCCCCGGTGTTTTCCCCTGGTGAGTCGCCCGACGTAGGTCGGTTCGCCTCACTGGGTTTTCCCTCATTGTAACTTGTGGGGAGTTATGAATAATGGGAGCCGGGGGTTTGCGAGGGGGGAGATTTGAAGGGATGCATATGTGTATGTGTATGTGTCTATGCCACCACTTCGAGGCGTGCGGGCAGCAGGTGCGGCCTGAGGGGTGTCGTGACAGTACCGGGCTAGTGGGAGTAGTGGCACTAACGCTCAGTTATTTTATTATTGATTCGTCCTCGTGAAGAGGCAAACACTTCTCAGGGGCCCGCGAGCCATCGCCCGCGGCGAGCCGAAAAAGCCACAGTCGACAATGCACAATGCACAATGCACAATGCTGCCACGCCATGAGACAAAAAAACCAACCACACAACAAATCTTCAAAAAGTTCTCCTTAGAGCAGAGGCCACAGAGCACAGAGCCACATCTCCCACAGGGGAGCCTCCGCACCTCCTATATGCTTTCAGCCGGACTCGCAATACGCACAATACAATCAATCCAATGTCATAATGTCATAGGGGTCGGGTGCAGCGGGGAGCGCGACTATCCGTTAATCTTGGTCGCACGCTGCGCGAAACCCTGGCAAGTGTCGGCGCTAGCGACGTTAGGCGTTACTATTCTTCCCGTTGCCACAGGTTTTGCCGGAGCACGCGCCTCCCCATGGTCTAGGGCTCTAAAAAACTCTAATAAGTTCGCTAATGATTTTGTAGATCTAGAAGGCCGCTGAGGGAGAGCGAGTCATGCGAGATGCATGGCGGTGTGATTGATCACGCCCACAACGCTCGACCGATATGTTAAGCGCTTCAGAGTACTTCCAGCACATCAAGCACGCAGTGATAGCAAGCCGATCCGAGCCGTCAAGATCATCCCATCAAAAATGAAGGATGTTGTTGCCTGAATAACACGCTGAAGTGGAAGGAATGGCACATGAACGGCTGGAGTGGTCGGGTGCTCAGTACTTTCACCCAACATTCTTAGAGGGCCGATGAGTACGATCGTGCATAGAGCAGTACAATCTGCGTGTGGCTAGCATGATCCGTCACTTCAACGGTGCCCCCTCGCCTTCCACAAGGATCCGCTGCAGGCAAGTCTATTTTTGCATACGTTTCACGCGCTTTTCTGCTTCAGCAAGCGTCACAAATGCATGCGCAATCTTCTTGCCAACCATCAGCGACGTCTCCGACTTCTCATCGTACTCGCACCAGTCCTCATCATCCTTGAAACCAACCTCGTTGTACTCGACACCTCCCTCACTTTGAACGCAATATGGGCCTGTTGGCGTCCACCTCACTGGCTCTAAGCCACGGCACTCAAAGACGGCGATGGGCACCATTTCGGTGTCGTCGGCGGTCTGCGCGCGCGTTAATGCAGGCATGGGTATGTACTTCATGTAGCTCGCATGCTTGTCCCCCGGGAACTTGAGAAGAAGGTTCGCGGTTGCCCCTTTGGAGTTGGGTACCTCCTGCTCCTCGTCAGGGTCGACCTCGACGCCCTCGCGCGTCTCGGGCCCCGCGGCTTGCTTGAGGGCAAAGTGCCAGACATGACCCTCGGGTACCCAGAATTTGACACAGCCCTCGAGATCCGCCTTCGCCATCAGCACGAAGGTGGGCATGATGAGGGGCGGCTCCAGCGAGGCGGCGACGCGAAGCTCTTGATTTCACGCGGGTCCTCTCTGATCGATCCATTTATTACTCTTCTGTACTTTAAACCTAGGAATATGACAGGTTGTTCCTGCTCTACTACTCGCCTTCTCCTTCTTCTTCCTTCCGTCTCGTTCGGTCGGTTTCCTCTCTCGCCCTCACACTTGCTTCAGCGTAGCGATGGTGTACAGGCGTACCCGGTGCAAACTTTGAAATTTCGGCTTGCTGCAGATCAGGTAACCCCCTGAGACAATTGTCCATGACTCCCTTCGCTCCCTATCCCTATCCGCTATCCGCCCTCCATCCACTCCATATCTCCATATGCATTTACATCATTATAACAACAGTACTCATTATCCTAGATGGGAAATACAGTGAGGGGGCTTCCAAATACGGTAAATACAGCCTGTATTTGGCCTTCGTCCAAATACAGCCAAATACGGTACCAAATACAGTACCGGGGGGGGGGGCTCCCATTCCCCAAGCCTCCCCCGTCGCCAATCGCCAGCATATGCCATATATTGCCCTAGCGCCAGCGCCAGCGCCCTCTCCCCCCCCGCCCCCCCCCCGATGGAGTGTGGTGAGAAACGAGCCCCGTTTGCGTTAGCAAACGGGCGAAGGGGGGCGGCTGGCGACAGGAGAGGCGAGAAGAAGGGAGTGGCTCAAGACGTCCCTGTGGCAGGTATCGGGGGGCGCAGACATTTATTTCTTCGAGGACCGCTCGCGGCGCGAGCTGTAAGGGCCGTTCTCCTTTTTTGACGAGAGGTTCCTCCCCCCCCCCCCGGTGCTTTTTCCCGGAGAGTCGGCCGGCGTCGACCGGACCGCCTCAATGGGTTTTCCCTCATTTTAACTTGTGGGGAGTTAGAATGGGAGCCGGGGGCCTGCGAGGGGGGAGATGTGGAAGGGTGCATAGGAGTATGTATCTGTGACAACAGCACGCGCCAAGGTGTACGGGCAGGTGCGCTGAGGGCTGTCGTGTTAGTACCGGGCTAGTGAGAGTAGTGGTACTAATGCTCAGATAGATTATTATTATACACGACCCCTGGCAAGGACATGGAGTCGGCAGGGAGAGAGAGAGGGCAGAGCTCAGGGGAGGGGGGGGGCAGACAAAGGGGCCCTAGCGGCAGGGCGACAGACGACGGGGCGATAGCCGAAGGACCCCTTTTATTTTTGATGTTTGATGTTTGGTGTCCCCCCCCCGGTACTGTTTTTCGGACTGTTTTTCACTGTTTTTGTGCAAAGGCCAAAAACAGACTGTTTTTACTGTTTTGGAGCGCCCCCTCCACTGTTTTCCCCATCGTCTAGGCTGACGACTCTTCCCCCGCCAACTCCCCCCCCCCCCCCCTTCACTGTTGAGTCGAGCGTAGCCGGAGGGCTCTGAGCCACTCCGTCGCAAGCGGCACCGGCGGTTAGCGCGGCGCTTTGGCCCTCCTCCCCGCCGGGAGTCGGGTGAATGAAATTCTGGATTGGGTCGGGCAACCCCATTTGGGTGTCTAGACGGGGGACGGACGGCGAACGAAGGGCTTTGGGGCGGCGAGGCGCTCCTAGCGGCCCTAGAGTGATGGGTTGTAAGAGATTGTTAGACCTACAAAGAACTCTTCCCTCAGGGAGGGAGCCTAGGCTGCTAGAAGAGGGTGCAACCTCAGGTTTGGTTGTTTTTTTCGCAAGTGCCCCCCATGTGGACGGTATAAGGGGCGTGACAAAAAAAAAGAACCTCGAGTTGCACCCTCTGAGTGCAGCGACGCAGCGCACAACGACGGACAACGAATCTGAGAACAACAGGATACACCGACTCACGAACACACCAGAATCATTCACCCAAACCAAGCAAATTATCAAGTAACCGCGACCCCAAATCACCGATAACCCAAACACGTCGCACGTCGCGAGAGACGGAGAGAGAGAGCGAGAGAGAGAGAGACTCCGCGACTCCGCAGCGACGGCCGGAGCGTGTCTCCCTTGTAACTTCCCACGTAGCGGAGAGTCCGAAGGGGAGCGTCATGTCGCGCGACCGCGGCGATCACTTCGGATACAGATCGCAACGAGATATCTTCACGACGGAAGAAATCTTGCCGTTGAGCGTGAACCTTTCTGACGCTTCTAACGAACAACCCTGAGTAGCAAGCAACCAAGGGGAAGAAACACCAAAGGGGCCAAGGGCTTGCATGCTTGCATGTAGCTTGCATCAAGGGGAAAGATTCTCTTACCTAGGAAGCGAACCTACACTGATCTCCAAGGGGAGATGGCAAATTAAACCTCAAATCTCGAGCGGATAGAGCAACCGACTCGCTCGCCAAAACCTTGACCGAGAAGAAAGAAGCAAGGACCTACAAGCCAAGGGTAGCGGACCTAGGGACTAGGGAATGTGAGAGGAAATTTCCGAACGCCAACGCGAACGCCAAACGCAAGAAGACAACGAAATCCTAACCAGGCTAAGCAGAACCTACGCGAAGAACAGGCCTGGACGACAACGAAAGTCAGCAGGTCCCAAGAAAGCACCGGAACTCAACACTCAACCAGAAACGACAAGCCTTGCAAGAAGCTAAACAGGCCTCCTGAAGGTACCCCGAGAGCCTGAGACAAGAGCGCAGCGAGTGACAGGCGACCTGGCTCCTTTGGGTCAAGATTGCCCGAAAGGAGGAAACCTGGAATCTAGACCTGACAAACAGGCTAGACGGAACGAAACGAGAACTCGAATTCTAGGTCGCTAGGGACGAACCCTACCAACCTAGATGTACCTGAGCTTCACCGCGTGGCCGCACGGCGAAGGACCTGGAAATAAGAGCCTGGAAATCGCATCCATCTAGGATGAATGCGACACCCACCCGAGGCCCCTTCGGTAAAAACCTTTAGAACCACCTCAATGGTGCACCCTTTCTGTAACATCCCCTATTTAGTTAGGAGTAGAGATTTAGCTGTACTCCTACTCCTATGTTCAAGGTGTGCAAGCTCTCTCCCTTCCACTCGGTTAGCCTAAATTTCTCCGTTTTAGATGAAAGCCTTTATGGATACGAGAGAGAGAGAGAGAGAGAGAGAGAGAGAGAGAGAGAGAGAGAGGGAGGGAGGGAGGGAGGGAGGGAGGGAGGGAGGGAGGGAGTGGGAGACAGAGAAAGAGGGGGGGGGGGGGGGGGGGAGAGAGAGAGAGAGAGAGAGAGAGAGAGAGAGAGAGAGAGAGAGAGAGAGAGAGAGAGAGAGAGAGAGAAGCGACTGGACGCAGCAAACCGCGGCGGCGCCTCTCGTGCTGCTTCCACTTGCCTGCCACCTATGGGATGCTGCGAGTCATGCTTGGGAGGAGGCTCTAGCTACTCGGACCCGGAGATGGACGCCGCAGCTCGTCGTGCTGCCGCCGCCGCCGCTCAGCGACGCGCGAACCAATATGCCAACTCGGCCGCCGGACGCGCAGCGGCAAGGACTCAGGAGCAAATAGCGAGAGAGAGGCGGCAGCAGATGCAGGGAGACACTAAGCCCGCCCTGACGGCAAGTGATTGGAACTAATCCACCATCGTCGCACACAAGGCATTCTTAGCGCGCAAGCTATCACAGGCCGGCCTCGCAGCATTCCTAGGAAATTTGGCTACTCGTTCTCTTCCAAGTGCATCAACGAAGTTGAAAGTATGACCAACCATGGAGGAATGTGAAGAAGAGCGGCCAGCAATCTTCGAAGCTGCACAGGTTACAGGCGATGCAGTCGCCGTGAGACTCTCGTAACGGCTCGAGCATACGCGGAAAATCTTCTCCCGTCGACCTTTGTTGGCGGAGGCTGTGCAAATGCGGCCAGCCGGATAAGGTTTGGTGGTGATGGTGGTGGTAGAGATGACGATTTGCATCAATCGTCATGGCAAGACGAGATGCTGAACATGCTGCATCCAAATGCATTCCTATGGTTTCTCAGCCGGTTTTTAGATAAATAGTTAAATCTTATGATTCTGGGTTTGCGTTGCGTTGCCTCGGTGTCTAGCTACTACTGACTACTGCGTGTTATGTGGCTGCTTGCGCAGCAGGGAGTAGTGAGCTCGCGTCATGTCTTGCCCCCTGTATGCCTATGTGTGGTATGTAGTATGTGGGCGCAGGTGTGCGGTAGCCAGCCGTCATCGGCATGGGTAACAGTTCTACGACACTATGGCTATGGGAAGGCCCTCGGCCCCGTACCAAGTACCAACAGCCAATATCAATCGCAATAGGGAGCCTACAGCGGCGGCGCGCACAACCGCAAGAGGGCCTGAGCAAAGGCGGGCAAACAAACGTTTGACGAACGTAGGGTTTGTCAACCACCGACCCCTGCTGAGGGCCGGGCCCCCTAGCAAGCTCTAGCACGAGCGACGAGTGCCTCCCCACTTGTCTATCCCTATCCCCGATCTCTTGTTAGAGAGGTCTCAGCCAGTCGTGGAGAATTCACGAGAGTCGTCCTCACGCTCAAGATCAAGATGGCTGTGGCTGCGTAAGAGCGAGCCTCAGAGTCGCGTGCGTGATGGCCCGTGAGCGCTCTGTGCGCTAGCCGCGGACAAGTATACGCTGCAAGGAAGTGCGACGTTGTACCGCGAGCAAAGATGGAAGAATGAAAAACGAAGATTGCTACCAACGTTTTATCACGTGTGCCTTGCTGCCCAAGTGCTAAAATAATGTCATCTCTCCGCATACAAGACGACCGTGTACTGCTGGGTAAGGAAAAGCAGCAATGCGCATCCGCTTGCAGTTACCTCGAGCGCACGTGTAGCTAGCAGGAAGACATCGGAGCACAGCCCTGTGATGAATGCATAATTCCAATCGGGCCGAATCCCAATTCGACGGTGTACTCAGGATTTGTCGTCTTTCAACAATACGTCTCGCTTCCACTGATCAAGAATGTCCGCGTTCACCCCGCCACCGCCACACACGATGACGACGACGGTCTTGCCGGCAAATGGCGCGATTGCTTGGCGCTGTTTCTCGGAATACAGCAGTGCGAGCGCGGCCCCACACGCAGGCTCGACAAGAACACGATGGTCATCTAGCAGGGAGGCGCACGCAGACACCGCTTCGTAATCGGTGACAGTGTACGCCCAGGTGGGATGCTCCTACCAATGAGGACAAGGGAGGATGATCGACCTCCGTCATGCTACGCTTCACAGTCACCAACGTCTCCGTCCAATTATTCAGGCTATCAGAGGCTGGCGAGCACATCCAATTCTCACCTGCGCCAAGCGAATAGCCGTGTCTGATGCCTGGAGTGCGCCGAGGCTCGTTGCGACAGACGTGATGCCATCCAGACGAACAGCGGAACCAGCCCTATGTGCGCGCGCGAAGCATGCAGCCCCTTCCGTCTCTGCAGTAAGCACTGTGACGTCGTCCCACCCATGCCTTTGCAGGCCTATAATAACTCCGCAGAGGAGTCCCCCACCGCCCACACTCAGCACGATCGCGTCGGGCTTCACTCCCGCCATCGCCTGCTCGCAAAAAGAGATTGTTGAGGGGAAATGATGATTGAAGGGAGCCCCCTCGAAAAGTGTGGATTGTGAAAAGTGCATGCGAACATGCACACGCGAAATGGAATGGAGCGCTCAGATACCATTGGCTAAGTTGGCGAGGGTGGTAGGGATGGCCACTGGGCCCAAAAATCGCACCAGCTCGTCGACGAGGGAGGAGTGGCCCTCCCAGAGTAGTGGGTCCTCATATGGTGGCACATACGCGGCATTATCAGATTCCGCAACTAGCTGTCGTGCGCGCTCGTCCGCTGCGTTCCAATTGGCACCGTGTACCTCGACTTCAGCGCCCTCCGCCTTGATCTTATCCAGCATAATTTTCTTGGTCGTCTCCGGCACAATGACACGCACTCGCATCCCGAGCTTGCGACCAGCAGCAGATGCCGCGAGTCCAGCGTTGCCACCTGATGAGGAGATGAGGTCGGTCACGCCGCGCTTCTGGAGCGTGGCGCACATAAATGCCATCCCACGGTCCTTGAAGGAACCAGACGGCTGCAGCGCGTCCATCTTGAGCCAGACAGAGGCACCGGTTGCCGCCGAGAGCGGGAGCGACTGGAGGAGCGGTGTCTGGTTGACGAGGCCGGGAGGCAGCTTCACGACGGGCAGCGAGGCGGAGGCGAGGACGGTGAGCGAGCGGCGCACGAAAGCACTACTGCTGAGCATGCGAAGTGGACGCATCAGCCGGCCGAGACAGCACTTGACGGGGGGGGGGGGGGGGGGGGGGGGAGCAGGAAGAGCAGAGATAGCGGTAGAGGGAGGGGCCCAGCGGCGCGCCACGGCTCGGCGATCGATTCTCGACAATAGCTTTTCACAGTGTGGTTCACCCCATCATCAGCTTGGACCTCTGTGGTGGCAATCCATCGCTGAGGCGCCGGTGATTTGTCTTGACAACCTGCCCACAAAGGTCGCGTTCCGTCGAATATGGGACATAACTCAAGTTGAGCCATCAAATAACCATGGTCCGTTTACAATAATATTCGAATATGTGTAAACATAACAATATAATAGTGGTCATTTTTCAGGGCGGGATCATCAGATCATCAGATTCCGGGGACAAAAAACTTTCGGCGTAACATTAATAACACTCCCCCATCTTTACCTTCTTCGTCTTCCTTTCTCCGTCATCCTCGGCGATGTTCAATTATCGTTAAAACGATCGCGCCACGGTCCCCTCCTCTCTCTCCGCCCACCTCACCGCCACCGCGCCGGCCGACCAAGTGATGGCCGACGCCACGCAGCCGCAGCACCCCCCAGCCAGGGCCACGCCAGCCCACGTACACGCGAGCCACGACCCGAGCCGAAACCCCAGAGCCACAAAGACACCACACACCACAACAACACACAACATGCCAGCACAACAAGCCCAACACAACAAGGCCCATGCACACCCAGAGCCGCAACGCGCAGTCTCCCATAGGGATGAAAGTCTCCGGGCTGGGCCCCTACAAAGCCATGGCCATGGCACTGACCTCGTGCGCAAGCACGAGGTCAGACCCGGCCGGTCAGTCAGACCACCACCAAACCACTCCTGGTGACATGCAACACCAGTTGCATGCCCCAGCAACCAGGCTCTCCTGCGCAAGCGCAGGACCCAAGAGAAGCATTGGGCCATAGGGCCTGAGGGCAATGAGGAGGGAGGCATGCCGGCGGCAGGCGCGGCTGAGGAGACGGCTTCGGAGCTTCGGAGACGCTAACGGGCTGAGGCCCGTCAGCAAAGGAGTAACGGAACTGGACGAGGAGTTTCCCCACTAAGCTTGGTCGTAATGCGGTGAAACTGTTTTTAGAGACAAGAGACAAGCGGGAAACCGGGGCGGAAGGAACTGGCAAGGAAGCTGGCAGGAAGGCAGAGGAAATGTCTTGGCCAGGCGACGGAGGCAGGATTTTAACAGTAGGAGGAATTTTTACCAGTAGGAAGAGGCAGGAATTTTTAACGGTAGGAAGGCAGGAGTTTTTTTTACTGGTAGAAGAAGGGCGTGGAATTTACTGGTAGAAGAAGAGCGCGGAACTTAACTGTAGAAGAAGAGCGGAGAGGAGAAGGGGCGGGGCTCGAACTGCAGAGCGCTCCGTCCGGACTCGAACTCGCGGCGACCCAGAGCAAAAGGTTGGTGGAGGCGGTGGGTTGAATCACTATGCCACGCGAGAGTTTACGTAGCCATAGGGCCAATGGGAAGGGCTGAGAACCGCCCTATATACTCTGGGTTTTTTTCTCTTCTTTTTCACTCTTCTTCTTCTTTCTTCCTCTGTTCTTTTTACTGTTTACTGTTTTTTTACTGTTATTTCTTTTTGCCTCTGAGACATCGCGAATGCGACATACGTAAACGTGCAATTTAAGATAGGGGTGGGGAGGGGAAGAAAAAGAAAACCCCTCCCATCCTTCCTGGAAGCGAGTATTTTTTTCGTGAGGGGGGGCGAAGAATTCCTCTGCCGCTTCTTGTCTGCGGAGCGGAGGGATGGCGTCCGCCTCGCTCGAGGTGGTCGATCACCACCACGCTCCTGTAGGCGTGTGGTGGGGTGTTGCAGGCTCGCTCGCGACTGGCGCGACCAGCTTGGGCCAGGAGACGGCTCTGCGGGTCGAACTTCACGTTCGCCCGCCGACTGAACCGAGCTCTGCTGGCGGGCGCCTCAGTGTTGTCGTTTGAACCCCTCGTGACCCCCCATGCGTTAGGTGGCCATGGCGGCCATTCTCGGTGACCCGACGCGCTCCGACGCGCGTGGAGCGGCTTATGACACCGGTGCGCTGCCCTCCTCACCTTGCACGCCCGCGCCCGCTCACTCCGAACCCATAGCATGCATGTTGCGTGATGCACACGTTTTTGCATGCTCACCAGGCCGTTCCTCTCCACAGAAACTGACATTTCCTTCAGTTCCCGCGCAGATCCAGGAAGGCGCCTCGGCCACCACTCCAAAGTGGGATCTGAGGCGTCTGGAGCCGCTGAGATCGGCCCCAGTCATGCCCGGATCCGTAGCCCGCGCCTCTTGTGAGTGGTGCCGCGGGTACCGAGGCTCTCTCTCGGTACTCACGGCACCATTCCCTCCTGTTGCCCTGCAGGCGAAATATTCAAGCGCGATGGGCGCTGGCCCTGGCGCTGTGAATTTTTCATTTGCATTTTGCCGTGTGCGCGTGCCAGACGTGCCGAAGGGGCGCGCCCGACCGCTTGCAAGGCCGGGGCCGTTGCTGCTGCTACGAGTGGTGCCGTGGGCACCGAGGTCCCCCCTTGGTACCCACGGCACCATTTCCTCCCTTGGTCACACAGGCATGGATTGCAAGGTTGCAGGGGGGCTGGTGAGTTCGTGCTGACAGCGCGGCTGGTGCGAGAGCGGGCGCCAGAACCACCGCGCTGGATCGCTAGCGCAGCTGGAGCCGTTGCCCGCATTGCCTCCTCCAAGTGGTGCCGTGGGCACTGATTGGTGCCCACGGCACCATTCCCTCTTTTTGCCTCGGAGGTTGGGTGTGTTGCCGGCTCGGCAGTGATCAATCTCACTAGCAGCCTGCCTTGCTTGATATAGTGCTAGAATACCGCCGCGCTCGGCCCCAGACGTAGGTACCGAGGGTCCCCCTTCGGCACTCATGTTCCCTCCTTTGCTTTCCAGGCTTGGTGCAAGGGGCTCTAGCTGGATGGCCGTGGCCGCGCGGCTGATGCGGGCCAGAGCCCATGCCGCTCGGCTGCTAACGCGGATGCAAGTCGTGCTGTGGGCGCGGCCCCGCTTGTGCTCATGACACCACTCCCTTACCTCGTATGCCGGCGTTAAAGGTGGCCCCACACAGCTGCAAGAAGAGTGGCAGGTGCTGCGGAATGGGCCAAGTTCTCAGGCCTTAGTGCTCTAGCTACTAGGAATCTGTGGGATAAATGTTTGCCTCGATTGTGGCGTTGTTGTGGTTGTGATGGGTGCAGTCGTTATCCGCATGCGAGTAGCATGTTGTGCGTGGGTACCACAACTTATTGATCTAGATGCAACTTTGTTGCGAGCGGCCTTGAGCAGATTGAGATTGAGCAATCGCCTGCTATTGCTACTGCTATTTTCTAGTCTATATTTTGAGGTTGAGTAGTTTTTGGCAGAGCGGATGAGCGCACCACGTCCTGCGCTTTTGCCGAAGTGGCGGCCACTTCGCGCCTACTTTGGAGCGCATTGGTGGGTAGGGCGCGCATTTGTGCGGAGTGCGGACGCAATTCATTCAGCAGCTCGCAGCTCGTCGCCGGGCCGCGCCAGGCCGCAGAGCGAGTTTGAAGTAGCTCATCTTAATGAACATCACTGACGGTGAGAGCGAATACTATCCTTGAACCACATACATTGGGCAAGACTATCGTCGGGCCTCAAATTTCAGAGAAGTGCCTGAGCTTGAGAAGCCCTCGGCAGCACTTGCACTTGCATCTTGCGCATGGATGGCGCTCATGGCAATGAGGGTGTGTTTACCTAAAAGAAAACTCCTTGGCCACTGCAAAAAAATCGCCGCATTGCGGGCGTTCGTACTCGTGACCACGAAAGAATCAACTCGCGAAACTTTGTAGTTGCTTTGATGTCATCATGAAGAATCCCTCCTTGCTTTCTCTTGGAGATTTGGGTGCAATTTTGAAAAGTCGATTTTTCCCGTCCCCACCCCTATTTAAGAGCCGATATTTCTCATGGAAGCACGTGTGATGACTTGCAATCACACTGTGCACGCCGTACATGGGCATGGCGCGATGTGCATCGGTCCCCCCGCGGGGGCGCCGTGCGTGCGCATAGCAACTTCCAGGAAGGTGCACGCCGTGGAAGGCACGATGCCGGTCAAGGTGTACAAGTGCTCGAGCGCGGAGTTCCCTTACGTCGAGTCGAGCAGCCAACAGTTTATCACCTCCGTGGCGAAGGCCCTTGGTCGCCCTTACCGCACTGCTCCCAAGGCTCCGTTTGTTTGTGGCTTTACGCACTATGCGACCACGAGACCATGACGGTGCACGCAAAAGATCAGCTAAGCGAGCGAATGGAACGGCCTCTGCGGCGAGTGCAAAAAGAAGCACGGCAAGCCGCGCACTCGTGCTAGTGGTGTGCAAGTGTGAGGATGCAAACGGTGTGAAGGGACCGGGGGGTTCCTATGCGCACGCGCCGCGTCCTTGTATGTCGTGATTACCTCTGTACTCATTTTCGTAATAATAATACATGGCATTCCTACCTAAAAATAAAACAAGCACTTCTGGGTGAAAAAACATCATCTAGCCCTCTTTTGACGGAACGCGACTTCACCTGGTTCGGAGTGTGGGTTTGGGCAGGCCTTTTGTCTTTTGTTCCGAATTGTTACCAAGAGGACTCATGCCACCTAGCGTGGTGCCCCGCAACGAGGAGAATCTTTGACACCATAGACGCAATCGCCAACTATACCCCAAACCCAAACCCGAATAGGTCTCGCAAGCAGAAAACGAGGGGCAGGCTATTTGCATACCCAGACGCGGCTACGCCCCTGACGGCTGACAGCTTGAAAACCCTCTACATACTACATAATAGCGTGGAGGTACATGTTAAGAGATTTCTATAGAACGGAATTCGAGTCATACGAATACCCGCGATATACCAGTCTTAGATTCCACGCTGATAAGGTTCACTACCCTGGTGAGGGGCCTTGCCCTGCTGAACAGCCACCGCGCCACCGCCCAAAGCGCACTCGCATGGCGGCCAAGGGCAGAAAACCTAAACTCAAAAAAACCGATAGAACTCTGCACCCCAATCTTTATATAGAAGACGACAAAGGTGAAAGGTGAGCTAAAAATGAATGACAACCTCGGCCTCGTGGCGGAAGCAATCGGCCTCGCCAAAAGACTCGCCTGAGGCCGAGGCACATCCCCCCCCCCCCCCCCCGAGCAAAGAGCAAACCCCCGCGAAGGCGAGGACACCATGAGCGTAGACAACCCACCAACGTCGTGACATCCACACCACAGCAAAAAGAAACGGACCACCAAGAGGCACAGGAGAAAGGCGTGAACCGACCACTAGGGGCCAGTGCACCCCGTCCAACCCGCCCCCCCCCCACGACCCGAGCCCCTAAGTAGAGCACGAGGGGAGTTGCCGCAAGGCGGAAAGTGAGGAAGAGGAAGGGAATTAATTGGGCGTGGCTACAATGGTCAACCCCATGGCCGCGTGCGTGGCAAGAATATTAAGAGTTTTTTTTAGAATAAAGACTTTTCTTCGTATAATACTTAAAAATGTGACAGAGTTAGAGTGACAACTTCATGAAAAATTGTTGTTAGCAATGATGATGAGGTACAGGCCGTGCGCCGTGCCGTTAGTTACGCCTGCTGCAGTCACCACGCAAATCGCACGTGCACGACCGCCACGCGCGCCAGACGAATTTGCTGGGCGGCAGCGCTCGCGCCAGTATCGTCCATGATGGAAGGGGAAGCACGTTCGCCAAGGTTGCAAACAGCATTTCCAATTCTGGCATGGCCGCAAATGTCACACTGAGAAGCATTGCAAAGTTAGCGAGACTTGGGGAAGAGAGTATAGGGCTCATGTGTCTGAGCAGGGCGTGTTCGTGTTGCGTCAAGCACACACGTGCCACGCGCTGGCGGGAATGCCAAAATGTACGCCAGGGACCGAGCTGGGCGTAAAGAAGCGACTTCCAACGCTTTTGCTCGAGTCGAGGATGGCCAGCTTTTGAGCGACCTCTCATGGCTCGAAGATGGAGGTGGGTACGGACATTGATGCGCAGCAAATAGTTTCGAGAGGGTTCTAGACGACGGCGCTTATGTGCACGCTGCCGACGCTAGGGCAGGAGAGCACGAGCAGAACTCGCGAGGCGATGTACTGAGAATTCACTATTGTACAACGCAACAACCGCCGCCGCCCTTATGATTCATCTCGACCTCGACAAAGGAACTCCGCGTTTTTGCGGTGCCAGTGCGCGACGAGCCAGGGAGAGATAAACCTCGCGGAGGGGTGTGAAAGGAATCAAATCCCATGCCATCTTTCGATGTCTGCGGCCAGCTGTCGAGAGCGGAGATGTTACACGCCGGCGAGATGCCCCTCAGCGGTGTGTGGAGGTGTACAGCACCTGTACCGTCAGAGTACGTCTCCATGACCGTCGGCTCGGGAGCGAGCTCCGGGTCCCCAGGTTCGAACGCCTCGTTATTCAACACTTTGTTTATGAGATCCGACTTCAGCCTCTCATTGTCCTCGAGCAGCTTTCGGTGCACATGCTCCATCTTGGCAAAGCGCTCCTCGGCCTCCCGTCGCGCCTGCTCCGCGCCGGCGTGTGCCTCGCTGGCACGCTGTGCATCGTGCGTGACCTTTGCGAGCTGTGCCTTGATTTCTTCAAGTTGTGCGAGCAGCTGCTTGTTCTTCACGCGCAGTTCAGCGTTCGCCCTCATCAACTCTGTCGAGTGGGTTGCGGCCTCTGCCGCCAGAGCCTCATGCTCTGCCTGGCTGGCCTCTCGCTCTCGCTCGAGGGCGCGCAGCTCGGCGTGGAGCGTGATCAGGTGGACCTGCTCACCCTCGGTCGCGACGGCTGACTCCGGCTGGCTGCCTGACCAGCGCAGCAGCTCGGCGCCTAAGTTCCACATGGTGAGCCGAGAATCCTCACGCCACTCTCCGAACCCCCCCCCCCCTTCCCTCTCTTCTCTCCCACGTACTCTCTCCCTCTCCTCTCTTCTCCGTCATATTGTAGACGTGGACGTAGAAGGAGGAGGCCGCCAAATCAAGAAAATACGATACTACTCCCATGAATTCAGAGGAGGAGAGGGGGAGGGAATAGCCCCCGTCAAGGGGCACCGGCTGGGACCGTCTCCCCTTCCCGCCCTCTCCAACAACAACAACAAGGTGTTGCTGAGCTCTCTCTCTCCCCCCTCCTCAATCTCCCTTTCTCTCTCTCTCCATATCCCCGCACATACATCCCACTCTAGGAGCCCGCCCCTCTACTCCCTCTCAATTTTCTCGGTTTTTTCCCTCCCCTTCTCTCAGGTGCTAGTCGGAGTTCGCGCCGTATCCTCTCTCTCCTCTCCTTATCATGCCCGCCCCTCTTTTATCCCTTACACAGGGGACGCCCCGCCTCGCTCCCATCTGCTTTGATGATTTCCGTCTTCTTCTCAGAGTGTGGTCTCCCCCCCTGTCTTCTCGATAACACGTCCAGCATTTATTCTTTACACACGCTTTGCGTGGTGCTGCTTTGACGGGATGAAGCTGCCGTTGATGCTACTCGACAAATGTTGCGACTTTTTCTAGGTAGAGGAGGCCGGATAGTAGGTGGGTAGTTAAGGGGGGGGGTGAGTGAGTGAGTGTGTGTGTGTGTGTCTGTGAGAGAGAGAGAGAGAGGGGGGGGGAGAGAGAGGGGGGGGGAGAGAGAGAGAGAGAGAGAGAGAGAGAGAGAGAGAGAGAGAGAGAGAGAGAGAGAGAGAGAGAGAGAGAGAGAGAGAGAGAGAGAGAGAGAGAGAGAGAGAGAGAGAGAGAGAGAGAGGAGAGAGAGAGAGAGAGAGAGAGGAGAGAGAGAGAGAGAGAGAGAGAGAGAGAGAGAGAGAGGAGAGAGAGAGAGAGAGAGAGAAGAGAGAGAGAGAGAGAGAGAGAAAGAGAGAGAGAGAGAGAGAGAGAGAGAGAGAGAGAGAGAGAGAGAGAGAGAGAGAGAGAGAGAGAGAAGGCCGACGGCGCCTTCTCTCGTCGGCACGCGACCGACGTTACAGTCGGTATCGGCGGTCATGGGTCCACGGGAATCACACCTCCAAAATCTCCCAATCGCTAAACCCCCCTCCCGCCGGGAACGACTGGCATTCATCGGTGTTCGGAGTCCTCGGGGGCTTCGCAGCGACTCAACGGGACTCAACCGCGGCAACTTGGCAAGTCGCGCTGTTGAGCAAGGCATGCACTAGTTATTTATAAGGCCCTTAAAATAAGGCCTTATCCCCCATAAGGCCTTATCTCAATCGTCAAGAA
Organism: Isochrysis galbana; assembly: GCA_018136815.1. Taxonomy (NCBI): domain Eukaryota; phylum Haptophyta; order Isochrysidales; family Isochrysidaceae; genus Isochrysis; species Isochrysis galbana. Next base: position 1,444,246 of record CM030943.1, on the reverse strand, counting down.
AAGTGTATGTGGTTACCACGGCGGGGAGTCCGACCAGTGTTATGGCAGGAGCCGGGGAAGGCCTTACTTGCAGGATAAGTCATTACGCCATCTGGTAAGGCCTTACTCAAGGGGGTAGGTAAGGCCTTACTCCAGGGGGTAAGGCCTTAGTGCTAGCGTCTAGCTAGCGCAAGCAGCGCGCGCTAGAGCGGCCGGCCCACGCGCCGCTGCAGCACACGCACACGCCGAGCGCGGCGCAGTGCGCAGTGCAGGGGTCCGGAATAAATTTTTTTTTCCAACTGGGAAGGTGCTGGTCCGAAGTTTTTTCTTCAGTGAAGGTGCAGGTGAAGGTGAGAGGTGAGAGTGCAGGAACTGCAGGTGCAGGTGAAGACCCTAGCTGTGAAAGACAGAAACAGTGTTTTTTTTCGGAGGCCAAAAACAGTGTTTTTCACTGTTTTTCAAACAAAAAAACTATTGTTATAGTTTTAGCGATGGAGCGCGCGCCGACCGCTCCCACCTCCCAGCCCCCCGCCGTCACGACGCCCCAACGGGGCCGCCCCAAACCGCCGGAGCCCAAGCGCCCACAGGCCGCCGCGCCGCCTGACAACGACGTCGAGATGACGGCACCGCCCTCGCCTCCCAAGCTGCTACAGAACCAGGGAACAGGCAGAGTCCTGTTCCCTGGTGACAACCAGACCCAGGGCAAAGCCCTGCCACCCAACCCCTCCGCTCCTCCACCAACTCAAGGACTCCCCATGGGAGGTGGCAGCTCTGCTGCCACCCCCATGGCGGCCACTCCTACCATCAGTGCACCCCTCGGGGGCGGGCACTTAACACAACAATCCATTTTGGGGGCCTTTGCGCCCTCAAACCAACAACCAACTCAAGCGACCAGGACATACGCGCAAGCTGCGCATGGACACAAAGGGAAGGATACAGCCCAGCAAGCCCAGCAGCCACAAGCCCAACAACCACAGCAGCCGTCGCGCAAGCGGGCGGATCCCCAATCGGATCCAAAGCCGACTCTCCACAACACCACCCCATTTGCTTCTCCTCCACCTGATGAGGAAGAGGAGCCCGAAGACACGCCTTTTTACATCCAGCTAGCTCAGCTAGCTGATGACAAAAAGGACATCAAGAGCGAGGATGTCGCCACCTTCATGAAATTCCTCCTCTCTAGGCTGGAAGGCCTAGACGCAACTCCAGACGGCATGGACAAAGGCCGCAAAGGCCCTTGGATTTTCTATGTTGATGAAGACGCACACGATCAATTCAAGGCCGCATACGGAGACAAAGTTAACACAGCACTCTCGGGAGTCCCGCATGAATTTGGAATCACCTATGGTGCGTTAATCGACTCGGCCCCTCGAAAGTCGAGCGCTATCCGGTCCTCCCTAAAAGAGGTGGCGACCTACATTGTTTTTCGCATCTTTGATCCGATCAAGGCTTTTAAGACCAAGACTAGGCACTTGGCTAACTCACTCGAGCGCGAGGGATTCCACGTGCTAAGGGGCAACCAACAGCGAGCCAAAACCTCACTCGAAGGTATCACGAAAGTTGAGTCCGGCAAGCGTCCCATCTGGCACTTTTATGTTTACACGGACACGTCTGCCTTAGGGCACCGCTTCCCTCGCAACTTTCATGTGACTCTCGATGACGGAGAAAATTTCAACTTGGACTATGCGGTCCGATCATCGGTGGAATGTGTGACTCCTGAAGGGGAGTTAGCCATCCATGGAGCCCCCGGAGGCTGCAAAGGATACGACAAGCCGTGGGCTATCTCATTTCTTCGTAAAAACCAAGTTAGCTTTCGCCAATGCACGTGCGAACAAGATAAGGCGAAAGCGGAACAACGAAAGCGCCAAAGGGACGCAAGTAACGCCATGGACTACAGGGCCCTCATGGGCCTTGGTGCGGCGGCGCCATGCCGCCGATTCATGGCGGGCGAATGCAAAAACAACCGCATGAAAGGACGTCAAATAGTCCAATGCTCCTCCAGCCACGACATCCCCGGATGTTGGGTAAAGGACCCCACCACGGGCAAACAAACTTGTATGGTCAAATGCAATCTTAAACCTAATAAGGCTTATCCAGGGTACTGCGTGAACGGAGTTAGTTGCCTCTACCGTCATGGTGAATAGTAGCGACTTAAAGATTGCGACATACAATTTGAACGGAGCGAAACATAAATTAACGTCGACCCTAGCGCAAGCGAGACTAGGAGGGATCCATGTTCTGTACGCGCAAGAACTACACCATTACAGCGATGGGTGGCACCTAAGGGTGCAAGGTTTGGCCCGGTCCCTTGGCTGGGACTGGTTTCAATCCCCCGCGTCTAGGGGCGACCCTGGGAGCGGAGTGGCGGTAGCCATTAGAAGAGACAGAAGCGACGTAGTAGTAGAATCTTGGTCGGTAGTTATCCCGGGAAGGCTGGTAGTAGTAAAGGCTAATATCGGACATGCAACAATATCTTTCGCCTCGGTGTATCTAAATGCTAGACCTAGTAAGCGTAAAGAAGAAATCAAAGTCCTTCATGAGACATCGGAAATACTTTCTCACACAATTATAGCGGGCGATTTCAATTGCGTGGAGAACATACATAGAGACACCCGGCCCATCGCGGGGGCGACCCCCTATGCAAATACGGGAGGCAGAGCCCTCACGAGGGCGATTGCCTCGCATGGGCTCACTGACGTCCAACTGCTGGTTAATCCGGGCATAAAAGAGCAATACACGAGGTGCGGGCACCAGACCCACACGAGAATAGATCGAGTATACGCCGCAGAATACTACTCCACGTGGAGATGGCATAAGGCATACATAGATCTTAAACTTTTCACGGGCCTGGCGCTAGACATCCGTAACATCACCTGAGGCACTTAATACCGCGTCTTAGAAGAAAACGAGGAGGATATCAATAAAGATCCCACGAAATACAATAGAAGGCAACCCGAATCAACACTAGCGTACAGGACGAATCACAGTCTCCAGCCCCCTTCTCTCCAACTCCCGGCCGAAGCAGCGCGCGCGGCCTCCCCGGAACCAGCTTCTCCGATAAAGAGGGAACTGGGAAAGGGGAAGGGGGTTGTCAGGGGTTAAGGTTGGGTAGTAGGGAGGTACACTAGCACACTGCCTCACGCCGCACGCGTAGCGGGGAATTTTAAGAAGATTTTTTTTTTCACTGTTTTTCAAACGCCCTCCATTTATGCCACTGTTTTTTTAGAGTGGGACTGGGGCTGGGGGCCGCCCGTGCGCGGCGCGCGCGAGCGCGGCGTGCGCGCGTGCGCGCAGGACCAGGCGCGCTCGAGCGCGGCGTGCGCGCGGGACAGCGGCCACCACCACCACACCACCACGCGCGCGGATCGCGACGCGTGCGTGGGCTTGGGGTTGTGAACACCGATAGCGGCTCGCCATCGGCCGAGGGGAGAGGAAAGGGGGCAGCGGCGGCGGCGGCCTACGTATGCGTAGGACGCAGGACGCGGAGGAGCGAGGAGCGGAGGCGGAGGCGTTCCGCGCGCGGGGGAAAAGCCCCCTTGCGGTATATGTGGCCCCACTGTTTTTCGCACTGTTTTTTACTGTTTTTTTTCGATTCCCCAAAACAGCTGTTTTTAATGTTTTTCTAGCCCTCACCCGCTGTTTTTCACAGCTAGGGTGAAGACACGGTGAACGGGGCGCGCGGCGGCCAGTAGCCCGCCAAGGTGGCTGTTGATCGTGCTCCCGTGGGATTGCAAGTTGAGAGCCAACATTGATCAAGTGGTGGGGCACACCACCCATGTTATCGAAAAAAATAAGCAGGCACCTGCACTGCACGCACATTCCTTCACTCCAACTGCGGCATCGACGCCACATACAGCTGCGGGGCCCGCGCGCGCACATCGAAGCCCGCGCGCACACACCCGTTCTATTCAACACAAGATCCTCAAGCTGATTCATTCACTTATGCGGACATGGGAAGCGCAGCAACGGAAGTGCAGCAGCAACACAACAGCCCCGCGCTGAACACATGAAGTGCACTCCAGCGGGGGGGCCATTTTTAGAGGCTGGGCGCGTTGTTGTCACTGTCGCTCGAACATGCTCCCTCCGCTGTTTCTTGCAATCAGAGAAGCGGCCGAGCGAATAACTGCTAGGACGGAGTCCCTAGAAATCTTACTAGAAGGTAGATGCGTATCCATAACACTAAATAAACATAGATGAAACCCAATACCAAATAATATCTGTATACCTCAGTGCGCAACCTGGACCCCGCGGAAGGCAGATAACCGAACTAGATAGAAAACTAGGCGCCTTAGACCCTATACCGACGGTAATAGGCGGAGACCTCAACTGCGTAGAAAACAGCGCGCACGACTCCCAAAGAATAGGGGAGGCACTATACGCCAACACGCACGGGGAAAAATGGAAAGCGCTGACTAAAGCGCACAAACTCCGAGACGCACATCACACGTTACGCCTGGGGCCGAATGTTGGCTACACGAGAATGGCGGCCACCATCCACACAAGGATAGACCGCATGTACCATAGCGAAGATATAGATGCTATCCAATGGTAGCGACACGGACCCTGCCCGGACCTATTCACGGGCAAAGCCGCGTCAGACCATCTACCGGTCCTAGCGCTCTTCGAGACCCCGGGATTCAAACCGGGGCGAAACTTCGACAAACCAATAGACCTAACGATAATCCGCGAGAAAGGCGCGATGAAAACGGTAGAACTGCTGTTGCGGACCGCCGGTCGAAAGATAGAGGAAGGGGGCAACATAGAAACAATATGGTCAACGCAAAAGAAAACATAGCAACATTCCTGAGGGAAGAAACAGCGATGAGAGTGACGAATTGGGATGGCCCTTAGGGCCTGAGGGCAATGAGGAAGGTGGCAAGCCGGCGGCAGGCGCGGCTGAGGAGACGGCTTCGGAGACGATGACGGGCTGAAGCCCGTCAGCAGAGGAAGGCGGGCAGGCGGGCTTGAGCGAGGGCGAGGACGGCGGCGAGAACGACATGGAACGAGCGGCGAGAGGCGAGGGCGAGTGAGAGGAGGGCTGTGATGGCAGGGGCTGGCGAGGCGAGGCGAGTTTGTTGGGTACGAGTGTTACGAGAGCGAGAGCGACGAGAGCGAGAGCGACGACCGGTACGAACCATCAAGACCAATGGCGGGAGAAGCTACCCGTTCACCGTGGGTAGCGGCATGCCGCAAGGCTGCCCGCTGTCACCGCTCACGTTTCTCCTAACCACGGAGGCACTCACCCGCGCTATCAACGGCGACGAAGACATCAGCGGCGTAAACCTCAATGGGTATAGCCTGAAGATAAGCCAATTCGCTGACGACACGGCGCTGATAGCGCGCGATTATAGGAGCCTGGGTGTTGCGCCGGGTGTAGAGCGCAGGCAGCACTAGGGCTAGGTAAAAATATGTGACATATTGAACTACATATTTGGGTCAACTTTTCCGGATTACATATCGTTACATTTTCGTACATATTTCACATATTTACGGCATATTTGGGCGTAGGGAGGGGGTTTACATACTACATACTAACTATAGGCACGGAAGACGGAAGAAGAGGGGCACACGCTGCGCCCCGCGATCCTCATTCATGCCTTTCTACGTATCTGGCGAATTATCTGATGTTTCATTCATGTGCAAAGCAGTGTGCTAGCTCTTTTATGTTCTTGTGGTTGGTGTGGGTGGTTACTTTTGACTTTTTTGAGGCAGAGGGACGCTTCCCCGGCGCATTTTTATCTGATTGTATGTACATATTTTCTACATATTTGGGCGGATTTTCTACATATTTCGACATATTTTTACTACATATTTGGGCAAATAAGTGTACATATTTTTACCTAGCCCTAGGCAGCACGCGTTCATCACCTCCATGATTCGCTCGGACGGAAACTTGAACTCGGAGCCCTAGCCAAGGCGTGGGGCTAGCCAGCTAGCCTAGAGGGACGGGTCCCTTACCCAAGACATGGGATCAACGGGAGTGGAGCCTGGATCGAGTGCGCGAAGACGGCGCATCGAGAACGGGAGGAAGAGGAGTATCCCTGGCTGACGAAGAAGTTGCTTCCGGGGACTCAACATCTTCAAGACAAGTCTCTTCGACGGAGCGATCATAATCATCAAGCAAATCAGAACAACGACGGAGCAACTCGGAACGAGATGTCGCGCGACCACGGCGATCACTTCGGATATAGATCGCAACGAGATATCTTCACGACAGAGGAAATCTTGCCGTTGAGCGTGAACCTTCTAGACGCTTCTAACGAACAACCCTGAATAGCAACCAAGGGGAAGAAACACCAAAGGGGCCCAGGGCTTGCATGTAGCTTGCATCAAGGGGAAAGATTCCCTCACCTAGGAAGCGAACCTACACCGATCTCCAAGGGGAGATGCAAATTAAACCTCAAATCTCGAGCGGATAGAGCAACCGACTCGCTCGCCAAAAACCTTGACCGAGAAGAAAGAAGCAAGGACCTACAAGCCAAGGGTAGCGGACCTAGGGAATGTGAGAGGAAGTTTCCGAACGCCAACGCGAACGCCAAACGCGGGAATTCAACGAAACCCTAACCAGGCCAAGCAGAACCTACGAAGAACGGGCCTGGACGACAACGAAAGTGAGCAAGTCCCAAGAAAGAACCGGAACCCAACAAGAAACAACAAGCCTTGCAAGAAGCTAAACAAGCCTTCACAAGGTGACCTGAGAGCCTGAGACAAGCGCGCAGCGAGCAACAGGCGACCTGGCTCCTTTGGGTCAAGATTACCCGAAAGGAGGAAACCTGGAATCTAGACCTGACAGACAGGCTAGACGGAACGAAACGAGAACTCGAATTCTAGATCGCTAGGGACGAACCCTACCAACCTAGGTATGCCTGAGCTTCACCGTGTGGCCGCACGGCGAAGGACCTGGAAACAAGAGCCTGGAAATCGCATCATCTGGGATGAATGCGACATCAGCGTAGGATTTCTGTGCAGTGTTGTTGGGGGGGTTGGAAGCCGTAAAGGCCCCAGGAATTGTTTGTTGTGTCAAGTGCCCGCCCACGAGGGGTGCACTGCTGGTAGGAGTTGCCACCATGGGGGTGGCAGCCAGGCTGCCACCCACCATGGGGAGTCCTTGTTGTACTGGCAAGCCAGTGGAGGCAGGCGGCAGAGCCAGAGACTGGCTCTGCTGGTCTGCAGGGAACAGGGCTCTCCCTGTTCCCTGCTTCTGAGCCTGGTGGGGAGGCGAGGGAGGCAGGATCATGTCGACGTCGCTGTCGGTTAAGGGGGCGGCCTGTGAGCGCTTCGGCTCCGGCGGCTTGGGGCGGCCCCTGTGGGGCGTCGTGGCGGCAGGCGAGGGCTGGGGATCGGGAGCGGTCGGCGCGCGCTCCATCGCTCGAACTATAACAATAGTTTTTCGCGGTGAGAATATTAAGAAGTTTTTTTTTATTTCCGCCCCGGTGCTATCGTCCGCCTAATCCTAGATTCCCTCGTAGCACAAAAGCAACAAAAAATCTCGCTCTTTTCACCGAGCGTGTCGGCGTCATCCCGCGGCGTGCCACAATGCCACAATAGGCCCAAGCGCACGGCAAAAGTGCATGCCTTCGCCACCATTATCATGGTGCAATCATGGCACAATTGATACCAAAGGCTTTCCTCATTTTCACGAACCCTCGCCATCAACCCTCACCTCTCCAACGTCGTTCAATCTTGTCACTGGGCGCGTTGGAGCCTCGCAGCACGTTGTAGCATCCTCGCACTCGTAATCAGCACGATTGAGTGGTTCAGTTAGTTGTCCACGCCGCACAACCGTTGCCGCCGAATAGAAGAGCACCAAGCCCGTCATTGTTGCGGTGAAGGCGGCTGGGTACCACATAGAGAGCCGAGACCCCAGTAGCGCAACCCCGACAAGCACGGACCAAAAGTCGGCCGTGAGTAGCGAGATGTTCATCTCGGCCGCGGTGGCTCCGGCCTGCAAAAGCGCCGAGACGAGCGTGTAAAATGCGGCCATTGCGCCTACGAAGCCGACCTCAAGAAGGATGAGCTCACGGCGTCCGGGGTTGCTGGAGGCGGCGAATGCATTGTATGCCTTCACAAGGGCCTGGGATGAACAAGCACGAGGAGGCTTCACTTAAGGTAGCACGCGTCATACTGTGCCAAGAGCATCTCAATTCGGGATGAGGGAATCAGGATAAGCCACATGCAAGCAACAGCAACGAGGCGTTGTGGCCCGAGCATTCCACATCCAAACTGACCGTGCTCGCCACGATGCTTTCCCACCTCTCACACCCGCCAACTCGGGGCTCTCTTCATCTAGAACACGGCTTACCTGTCTCTCCAAGACAGCGCACTGGACTGTTGAGACTAGAGCGCCATACGCACCAAGCCTCGGAAGATATTCCTGGTTGCTCGTGTCGCGAAGCCAGGACTCCTCGGCAACGTTAGCACAGGCGTACAAGCACGCGCCCACTAAGGCAAGGATATCGCCCAGCCAAGGATGAGGCTGCCACCTACAAGGCAAGGCAAGGAGGCTGTCCTATCAAGAAGCATGTACCCATGAAGCACACCGTAGGAGTGAAGACGCAAAGGAGAGGAAATATCGCTGGTCAGGAGAAAGGTTGCCGGCCATCTACATTCACGCCTTACAGTGGGCATTCTTGGGTGAACAACGTGCACGCACTGATGCATCGGTTGCAGCAGCGTGTCTGTCGTGACGAGCACAATGAGCCCTACTAGGCAGACTACGACCCCAACAAGCTGCCAGCGGCTGTAACGAGCATGGAGAGCGATCGACGAGATGACCATGACCACGGGAACAGCGAAGGCGTCGAGCAGCGTCACCGACGTGATGTCTGTATATTGATACGCTCTTACTATGAGATAGTTGCCCTCGACGTCGGCAAAGGCGAGGAGGAGCCATTGCCACCAGGGCCGGGAAATGCGTGCAGCATCCGCAGCCGATAGCGGCGGCCGCCGTAGTCCGTGCAGCAGCAGGCAGACGTACGTGGCGAGCGACTGCGCAGTGGGGGCGTCGATCCCACGGTCTGCGAGCCGCTGCGATGTGAAGCCGGTTGCTGTGAGTAGCAGCGAGCAGACTTGCCAGCCGGCGAGCTGGCGTGTTCGTGAGAGGGTGAACCGAGGCAGTCGGCAGAAGGGGATCTGCGACATGGCGTCCCGTCTACCTCCCTCTCCCCTTTCCTCTCCCTCCTCGCTTCCTACTCGCACCTCCACACCGTCGCCGTCGCCGTCGCCCGTCCGCTGCCACTGGCGACTGGTAGTAGTATAAGAAATAGTAGTAAGTATGTGTTACTAGACAGTGAGCTTTACTTTACGCAGGTGAACGCCAACGGAGCAGCGGCGCGCGCGAAGACCGGAGAAAAGAAAAGGCAGCCCCCCCGCGGAGGGCGACGCCCTTTTCGCGCTCCTGCTCGTCGCCATGCGCCGCTAGCCTCGCCCCAACACACACTCACACACACTCAGTTCCGCACGCAGCTATGCGCTTACTATGTGCTATGTCCGCCACCCCGGCCTCCCTCCCCCCCGCCGACGCCACCGCCATCGACGACTCGCCTGAGATCCCGAGATATTGTCGAGAGGCCGGGCGCGCTGGCCCCGGCGGGCGGCGACCTCCTCCCGGGATCAGCGGATAACGAGTTCTTCGTCCCCGATGACGCTTACGACGAGCTGGACGAGGTTCGGGCCAGCCTCCTGACAGCCTGACAGGCGATGCCCCCGACCCCCGACCTTACCCCTTACCGGCCAGGGTTCGTGTAGAAACGTTTCACACCTGGCCCCCCTTCCCCCCCTCCGGGGGGGCGCAGTGTTCCACATCAAAATCAAGTGTTCCACACCTAAGTGTTGCACACGCAAAGTAGGTGTTCCACAGGTGTTTCACACCACACACCACACACCACATACACACCACCACACACCAAACAGAGATTGCTGGCCATTATAATTATATTATATGTACTTTACAAGGTAAGTATAAGTAAGTACAATAATATACGTTACTTTCTTTCTGCCCCCTTTGACCTCTGAGGGAATTCGGCGGCGGCGGCGGTATGGGTATGGCCGACTCCTCTGACTCCGAGGAAATCCCTCTCTGCCCCTCCCACGCTGCCCCGCCGTGCCCTCGGTCCCTCGCCCCCCCCGCGGCAGGTTCTTTCCCTCGGCGTGCCGTCCGTCGCCTCCGGCCCTCTTCTCTCACCTTCTCTTGATGTCATCAAATGTTCCATGACCGTCTTTTGTCTTCTCTCGTCTATCGGTCATAGCTCCCCAACGAGATCTGCCCTCGTTGTGTCGGCCTCCCCTCTGTCGCATGTCTGCGCGTTGCTGAGTTGCCCTGGTGCCGACGCCTGGCCGTCCGTCCAGGTGTGGTTAGTTTTCGCCCCGTTTGGGTTAGTTTGTGTGGCTCTGCGAGCTTTTTGTAGCAACTTCGTCGAGGCCCACCGTGTTCCCAAGCGAGTCCCCCCGAGTTCCCGAGTCTATACCCCGAGTCAACGAGTCAATACAAGTCAAGCACGCGCCTGAGCCACCCCCAGTCGCCTGCCACCACCTCCCACAAGCCTCCTTCCGCACTTCCGCGCCCTCCGTGCGTCATGCGTCGTGCGTCGATCACCATGCCCGTAGTCAACCCCGAGGAAAGCTTCATGAGCTCCCCGCAAGAACCGCATTCCGCGCTAGCTGCCGGCGCGCCCTCGCACGCAATCTCCAAGAGTGAGATGAGCCTTGCTCTGACAAGCACAAAATTTCTTGTGGAACGGCAGCTGCCGTTCCATCCACAGCCGTTTCACATGTAACAGCGGAACACCTGTGAATCGTTTCTACACGAACCCAGCTACCGGCTCTCTCCTCCTCATCTCCTTTGCACCTTGGGCCTTGCTCTGTCTTTGGTCCCTCCTTGCTGTCGTTCCCCCCCGCGCCTGCTCTCGCTCTCGTCGTAGGTGTTCGTCGCTGCGGACTTTTCCCCCGCGCGAAGCCTACCCTCTCGCCCCTTTCGGTTTACGTACGTAGATAGATTCCCTCCTTACTTTCTACCTAGTCGTTCGCGGTAACCGCCGTTCGCCGTCGGCTCTTCCGTCGCACCGTCGCTCTCTTGTCGGCTTTCTCTTCCTTATTGTTTCCTTCCTTCTGTGTCTTCCCCGCCCAAGTGGGGAAAGATACGTTGGTGTAAGGTTCGGTGAAGTTGTCGTCCTTGTAGACGTTGTGCGCGACATGTGTGTGGAGGGATTCCCAAAGGCTGATCCACGCGGGACGAGTGATCGGCGGGGGGTCGTGACGGTTGTGCCACAGCGGCTGTGAAAGCGCTCCTTCTCTGAAGAGGTGCGGGCGGCTTATCTCTAGTGCTCTCGATCGCTCAATTCGACTGATGTCCCACAATTGACGGAACGACACCTTAGGGCGTCTTTCCAGAAGAAAGCCGGAAGCGCCGGGTTGCCTCTGATGCTGCGCGTGAGTATCCTTGGGGGGACCGTAGAGAAGACGGCTCCTCGGCCTAGCCCGGTCCGACAGAACCACGCGTCGAGCGCGTCGAGAAATCAAAGACTGCGCCTCGAGATACCTGCCACCGTGGTTCCCGTAGGCGCCTTGCTTGAGCCTCTCCCTCCTCATCCCCCTCTTGTCGCCAGCCGCCCCTCTCCGCCCGTTTGCTAACGCAAACGAGACCCGTTTCTCACCGCACTCCATCGGAGGGGTGCAAACCCCCCCCCTCTCCCTCTCTCCGTTCTCCTCCACCTCTGTCCCTACGGCGCGTCGCCATGCGGCGCGCCACGGCCTGCTCTCAGAGGAATTTTGGGGGCTCCCAGAGGGCCAGCAGCCAGGGCAGCTCAAGGGGAGTGGAGGCTGGGGCTCAGCCCCTGGCCCCCCCTGCCTCTCCCACGCTTGCCTCGCTGGCCCTGGGAGCCGCCCGAAGCCCTCTGTCTGCCTGGCGACCATCGACAGGGGGGGAGTCAGCTCGAGGGCAGGCCCATGCTGGGCGTGGGAGTGCGAGTCACGGCCCGCGCCCACTAGGGGTTTGGGTCAGAGTGTTGATTGCCCAGCCCCTGCCCTCTGGCAGGGGCGGGGGGCTGGGGTTGATTGTACGGGCCCACCCCGGGGGGTGTCCGCGATGGAGAGAGGGGGGCACGAGGCCCCCATTGACCCCCACTTATAAAAGTAGGTTGAGATGTGCAGAAAGTAAGATGTAAGGGGAGAAGAGGGGCCGGGCCACCCGACATCCGAGGGAAGCACAGCAAGCACAAAGAATTAGTAATTGATACGTATTACGGAAATACTTTGGATTCAACACATATATCCATGGCAACCATTGAAACCAAACAAAAAATTGATAAAGCGAATCCAAGCATCACAACCACTTGCGCTTTGCTCTCTAGATGGGCCTACAGAACACTGATAGTCGGGAAACTATGGCAGCGCAAAGCATGGCGAGGCCGGCGCAAAAACGCATACATGCACATTGGGAGATTAACGAGGTGGAAGACAAAGCAAGCCAAATCAACACCCAAGGAGTCTAGGGGTGAAAAACAAGTGTGATGAGTGGGAAGGGGGGCTCAATAAATCGATGGGAAAGTGCATGGACTGCCAACGCACAGCATGCGTTCAATATGTAGCTTGCGCTCGTCAGCATCGCCGCACGCTGATCAACGCGTGCATCGGGTTGACTAGCGATCAGAGGCGGCGTGCCTCGATCATTCGCGCCCTCGAACGACGATTGGCCCAGTAGCACATGCGCCCGTCGCATCACCAAAGCTTCTTGTCGCTCTCTCGGACGCTCAAGTCTTATGGCACCACTTCGGCAATCAGATCCATGCCATCGGCCGCCACGATGCGTCCGCGCACCTCGCTACCTGGTGCAAGCGGCATGGCAGGAATCCGGACGGTTCCGTCAATATCGGGCGCGTCAAACTCCGTGCGGCCGACCGCATCGACTCCATCCATTCGATCAATCATGATACGGAGAACTTGGCCTACCTGCGTAAGTGCGATTTCGATGGACATGAGTGAGCATGGTGACAAGGTGGGGGAACCTCGAGGTTCGAGGGAGGTCGAAGTGCAAGGGGAGGAGAGAGCGTGAGACAAGGGACTCGATTGATTTGCACCTCATTACAGCTGGAGCGGCGAGTGGGCACACCTGCGCCTCCGCCCATTCCTCTGAGCGCCATTGAAAGAGTGAGACTAATTCATCTTTCCTCGCCTCTTTCACATCCTCTTCAAGCTGACCAGCCATCTCGGCGGCGGGCGTGCCATCCTCAGGTGAATACGCAAAGGCGCCGCCACGCTCAAAGCCAATGCGTTCAGCCTAATCATGGGAGCACACGTGCAGAACAGCACGTCGAGTGTCAACTGTGTGCAAGTCCAGCATGTTAAATAGGAGTGTAGCGGAGGAATCTCTGGTGTCCGAACCACACGATAGCAACCACTGTACCGGCACGCAAATAGCCGGCTGCTGTCCTCTTGGCTCCGGCCCTGCAACCAACACTCACCTCGCGCACGAGTGTCCTATGCTCCTCCTCGGTTTCCCCGGGAAACCCGCTGATAAACGTCGTGCGCAAGGCAAGGTTCGGGATCTGTGCACGAAGGCGTTCGAGCAAGGAGATAGTGGCGCCGGCTCCCGGTCGCTGCATGCGCTGCAGCACGGACGAAGAGAGGTGTTGCAGCGGGATGTCGATGTATTTGACCACCTGCCAATAAAGCAAGGCACCAGGCACTTACATCATACATCTGCCATGCCCGGAAGCGCCGCCAGCCGCCTGCCGCGCCGACAGACACAGAGCAGATAGGTGCAGAAAAACGATACCACACTCGCCTTGGAATTGCTTGCGATCTCCTGCACGAGGTCGTCAGAGAAGTATGAAGGGTAGCAATAGAGCAGGCGGATCCACCGCAAGCCCTCAATCTTCTCGAGGGCACGCAAGAAGTCAGCAAGGCGGCGCGGATCGGATTCTCCCCAATCCGAGCCGAACTGGTTGGTGTCCTGGGATTGATGGATGGTAAATGCAAAGGAAGTGTGAGGGCATTGCGCGCCTGCTGCAATGGGTGGAGTCGTAGCTGGAGGGCACGTCGGCAGTCCTTACCTCTGCAATGAGATTGAGCTCTCGAACTCCCCGAGAAACGAGGAGCTCAGCCTCTGCAAGTGCAGTGTCAAAAGGCTTGGAGCGGAATGTTCCACGAAATCCTGTCCCGAGATGCAGCCGTGTGAGTGCTATGAGTGTGGGATGGACCCGACACAGCAGCCAGCGTACTGCCCAGAGAGCGTGAGTAGTTCATGCCGTCTCATCAAGGATGCGAGCGCGAGGGCAAGGCCGCATGGGGTCGGATCGCACCTGGAATGGCGCAAAAAGTACACGCATGGTCGCAACCTTCAGCGACACGCAAATATGCAGTATGAGAGGCGGTGAGCTGGAAGCGGTCTGTCTCTGCTCGGAACGGCACTGAGGCAGCACCCACCAATACGTCGGCGCGTCTGACAGAACCTCCTGTGCTGCCGGAATCAGCTAGGAGAGTTAATACCTGCGTGCAGAGGACCACTGCATCAAAACAACCGGCGGCTAGATTGCCATGAAACCGTGGGGCACAAGCCTCGTTGAGCAAGACTCATACAAAAGAGCGTGCAAGCGGCAGCAGGATGGCATGATATTCACGGAGAGAGAAGAATACGGCGCACCTGGTCGGGTATTTGAGAATAGGACTCAAATCCCACTATTGCGTCTACTTCTGGCAGCTCATCGGCGAGCTCTTCCGCATATCGCTGAGCCATGCATCCAGTGACGTACAGCGCTCGCACCCGCGTGGATCGATCCTCCTTGAGTTGCGCGGCGCCCATGATGGCGCTGATCGACTCTCGCTTGGCGTCCTCAACAAAGGCGCACGTGTTGACGATGATCACCTCCGCGTCTGCTGGCTCACGCACGACTCGCAGCCCGTGGCGCTGGAGGTCTCCGAGCATGACCTCTGCGTCCACAGTGTTCTTGGGGCAGCCGAGCGCGACGAGCGCGACGGAGTGTCGTTGAGGCTCGATGAGTGAGGCCTGCATATGTGGCACCCTCACGCGCAGCCCCGTGGCGGCCGAGGCGAGCAGCGTGGCGAGCAGCGCGCGCAGGCTGGGCGGCCGATTCGGCATGGCGGGCTTCCGCGTGGACGACGGAGTCGGCGGCCTCTCTCCGTCTCTCGCTTCCCGTTGAGAATAGAGAGGAGAGAGTTGGGGGGGGGGTGGGGGAGAAGGAGAGGGAGGGACAGAGAGGGGGGAGAGGGAGAGGGAAGGGGGAGAAGAGAGAGAGATTCAGGGATGGAGGGGCAGAGAAGGGAGAGAGGAGGAGAGCGAGAAGGAGGGGAGGAGTGAGAGTATTCTGTGTAAAGTATAGTATGCACGTGAGGGCAAAAGAGTGAGAGAGTGAGAGAGACAGAGAGCGAGGGACAGAGCGAGGAGAGGGAGTCCAGGCGCAGGGTAGAAGGTAAAGAAGGCCGAGCGTCTCGGCTGGCGGCTGGGCGGGGAGGCACGAGGGGGGTTACAAGTTACAAGCTTCTCAAACAGAAATACTGAAATACTCAGACTAAGAGGGGGTTGTATATGTTTATATTTTTGGACAGGAAGAGGGAAGGGGGGCGGACGAAATGTGGATGGGGTTGGTTGTGGGTCGGAACTTTCTCTTCTCATATTGGTAGCTCCTTTCTCTCCCTCTCCTCTCCTTTGCCCTGCTGCTCGCTCGGCTCGTTCTCTCACGTGTTCTCTCGAAAAGTATGTGAATACCAAGATGTGAAAAGGCAAATCATTGAGAAGAGGAGCTTCCGTGTTCTTCTCTCATTTTCTCCACCAGTTTTCTCTCGCCTCTGCCCCTTTCTCGTTCCTCTCTCCTCTTGCCCTCTCCCCTCCTCTACTACTTCTCTCTCCCCTACTTCTACTACTACTCTCTCTCCCCTACTCTCTCTCTCTCCTATCTCTCTTCCTCCCCTCGCCATCACGATTGGGGGAAGAGAGAAAGGGGGGGGCAGAAACCAACGCGGGAGAGAAGAGGAAGAGGGAGAGCCGGGGGCGAGAGAGAGAACGGAGTCAGGGAGCGAGAGGGCGGAAGCGACGCTGGGGCCGACAGTCAAAGCCGCAATGGCGCCGCCGCCGGGAGAGGAGCCGCCGCCGCTGTACAAGCCCGAGATGCTCGAACCGAAGAAGAAGCTGACACTGCTGCAGCACTGCTACAAAGAGCCCTGGATCCCACTCGGTACGGCCCCTCGCAAAACACCTCCCCTTCCCACTCTTCCCCCTCCGCCTGTGCTCATGCCCCCCCCCCCTGGGGAACCTTAGGCTGTATCATCACGGTGAGCGCTCTGTGTAGTGGGCTTGCCGGCTTCATCCAGGGAGACTCCGCGCATATGCAGCGCATGATGCGCGCGCGTGTTACGGCGCAAGCCGCGACGGTCATGTCGATGGTCTTCGGGGTTGCATATGCCGCAAGGGAGAGGGCCCTGAAGGCACCGCCGCGGCCAATGGGCCCTGAGGCGCTCTCCGAAAAGTGAGCGCCCTGCTCATTTGTCCGCCGACAGCTAGAGAAGGCCGGATTCAATACGCACGAAAAAAAGCCCCTCTGTCGCGCTGGCTTTGGATGTGCTTATGTGTGTATCCAGTTTGCTTCGTTACCTTGTGACCGGCCGGCCATAACAACGGCTCATCTTGAGCACAATCTTTTTGGCGTGTGGTTGACCATTTGCGTGATTTGGTTTGTCGTTGTGCTGTGTACATCCCTGGTGGCGCAGATCCGTAGTGTAATGGGTATGACAGCAGGTACTCAAGTGCAACAACCGTAGGCATGCGCCACATCGTGGTGGATGATGGCATACGGTGGCAAAAATTCTTCAAGGTGTCCGCTAAACTTCTATGCTCCGCCCTTTCCGAGGGGTCCCATAGCCAACGCCCTCATCTCGATCACACACAACACTAATCTTATGATTGGTCGCCATGGAACCTCAACCCCTGCCAGAAAGAAGGCGGAGGGTGGAGGCTGAGGATGGTTGTGCAAGCCCACCAAGTATCTGCGATGGAGGGAGGGGGGCGCGAGGCCCCATTGGCCTCTACTTATACAAGGAGCCTGGCGCCACACCAATGGAGGACGATGTCGATCGTAGCCTCTGATGCAGACCTTGATCGAAGGGGACAGCCTGCTTGGCACATATATGCGCCCTATGCCTTACGGGTGTACCAGTACCAATACCAAGCCACCTCGACGGTATTATCGCGTCGGCGATGCCAGCCGTAACATCAGCCAACGTCGCGAGGCCGACTCACACCTCACCTTCGCCGGCATAGTCCAGACGAATCTAGAATAGCGCGCTCTCCTCCTATTCGCTATTCGCCAATAACATTGCCAAAGTCCAAAGTGGTACTTCTGGGGTATGAGTCTGAACGAACATGGAGGTGGGACCAAGTGAACGCTTCTCGCCTCATGCGCATCCGCCTAGGTCTAAAGTATGAGTATGAAGATATAGGATATACTCTAGCTGAGAACAGAGGATGCGACGGCATTGGTCGCCGCCTCCCAACACCACCCCTTGCACGCAGACATCTTGCTGTCTGCTGCTCCTAATAGCTAGCGTCGCGGGCAAATGCAAATGACGATGATTATGATGGGGGGGATGAGTAATTAGGAAATTTACACGATGAAATGAAACTTGGGTTGTAGCAAGTGTAGGGCGTAGCAGATGCGGATATCTAGCTACTCTGTCATTTCTAAGTATCTAGCTAGCTACTCGACTTCATCGTTGGTGCCGTCCTCGGCTAGAGTATATGATGATGGGGGATGAGTGAGGGAATTTATACGATGAAATGACACTTGGTCTGCAGCAAGTGTGGAGCGTAGCAATTCTCCGAATATCTAGCTACTCTGCCATCTCTACGTATCTAGCTACTCGATTTCATCGTTGGTGCTGTCCTCGGCGCGCGCGGGCGGTTCGCGCAATAGCGCGTCGATTTCCCGTCCTATCTCGCCACCCCAACGTTGCACATTGAGGATAAGGTTTTCTTGCGAGGCTGGATTGTCCGCTGGTTGAGATTGGTTCTCAGATGGCACCCAGTCATTTGCTCCAGAGATAGGATTGACGATCATCGTGCCAACCTCCCGACGAAACCTGCCACCCGTATTGCCACGGACCCCGTATAGGACTGTCATCGGGTCCCAAGAGGAGCGACCTGAGCCGCCACACCAGCCGCTCAGTCTAGAGCAAAACAGACGGTACGCCTCACCGCAAGGCGTCTCAAAGGGAGGCGGGTCCCGGATGAAGAAGCCTCCTGTCCCAACGTTCAACCCTGCCTCGAAGCCGAGGAACGAGATGGGCACGCTTGTCGGCCACCCCACGAGCGCCGTGTACGTTATGTTGCCCAGGTTGTCGTAAGGACCACAGCCACCACCGCAACCGCCAAAATTCCACTCCACTGCAGTGGTGGAGAATGTACGCCCACCCATGAGGAGCAGCCGCTTCACTTTGGTACGAATCAGCTCCCTGCCGCTAGGGCGCCCATCTCCCGCGAAATTCGCCGCCGACTCGACTAGTGCCTCCAGGTTTGTGAGATGACCTACGCTCACATACACGACCGAGCCATCCTTTGCATCAGCGAGTGAGGCGCGCAGCACATCCACGGCATCGGGCACTTCAGTGCCATTGGCCGTTCGATTGCCCCGAGACCAGCCTGCAACAATGTCATCTACGTACCGCCCACGCCCACGGTTCGTCCAGCGTGGCTGCTTAGTGAGCTCAGGATTGCCTACAGGGCCACGGTACGCCCCGATGGGCAAGTAGCCTCGGCCGTAAAATTCGTTCAGCACCGAAAGGCCTGCTGCGCCATTCGGCAATCCGGTGTTGTGCACCATGGAGAGGATTCGAGCTTCGCACCGATCAGCGAGAGCGTGAGCGAGACAGACTGCGCCCACGTCGTCGACGTCGATAGAGAGGTCTGTGTCAAGGATAAGGGGCACGGCGAAAGTGCGCGCCTCTGCTGAACAAAGGGGTGCCCGCGGTGGAGGTGCAGGTGCGGGGTAGCATGTATACTCAGCACCCGTCGCCTTGCACATCGGACCGCCCTCCCAACTGCAATCCTTGCAGAACTCGCATAGCCGAATTACTTGGGAAGTCGCATCCTCTGAAACTGTCGTGTAGTACGACTCGCACGCTTCAGCGCTTAGAAGACTGCCTGGCGCAGAGAAACACCATGCGCTAGGATCGAGCTTACGCACGTCGCTTTTCTCAAGCAGTATTTCGGTGCAGCTCGCGGGCGGCGGTGTTGGTGGACGTGGTGGCGGAAACGGAATGGCCTCAGGCGATGGGTTGGGCACAGGTAGCGGCGTAGGCGAAGGTGGTGGTGGCGGCAAAGGTGGCGGCGGCCGATGCGCTGGAGACGGCGAACGTGGTACCTCCGTACAAGTATGCTGCACACCGGTCAATCTGCACGTTGGCCCTCTCCGCCAACTGCAATTCGGGCAATATTCGCACAATTTGTACGTGGTTGACGAGGCGTTCGCGGCAACAATCCCGTAGTAAGATCCACAGCTCTCGGCGCTCAGCAAGCTCCCCGGCGCATTGTAGCACCACGCGTTGAGCACGCCAAGGTTGGTGAGTTGCCCAACGGAAGCGCAGAATTCGGCTGACGCTTGCCGTGGCGATGGTGGACCAGGAGAAGGAGATAGTGGGGGAGATCGCTGAGCGGTCGTAGGGCTAAGAGATGGCAGAGGCAGTGGAGGTGGTGGCGGCGGTGGGTACAACGGATCATTAATCAAGCTACACGGAAGCGCCAATGATGATAAAGTGCACGTCGGACCACCATGGGGGCTACAGTTTGGGCAATATTCGCACAGCCTATATGTAGTTGACGAGGCGTCGACGGCAACAACCCCATACCCTTCACATATCGCTCGGTTCCGAAGGCTTGCTGGGGCATCATAGCACCAAGCGGGAGGATCCAGTGACCGCACATCAATGAGGCCTCCTGGCAGACTGTCGCAACTGCTCACTCGAGGCAAGGGCGAGGGTGGCGGCGGCGGTGGTGCAGATCGTTGTGGCGGTGAGGCGTGCGGCGCGTCGGCCTCGTCGGTGCACTCTATCCTGTGGAGCGCAGCCTTGCATGCTGGCCCACCTCCCTTGCCGCAGTCAGTGCAGTGTACGCAGCTGTGAACCGCACGCAAGCCTTCCTCCTCGATGGAGAGGAAGGAAGCCTCACATGTGGCGGGGTGCAGCCGGCGGAGGGGGTCGGAGGAGCACCACTGGGGGGGGTCGAGCGCACGCAGGTCGGTGCGACCCTCGCGTAGTGGACCGCACAGAGGCAGCATTTACTCCCCGACTTCCTTTCTCAACGCGCTCCCCCCCCCCCCCAACTCTCTCATTCTTTCTGAAGTGAGCAGAGAGGGCAACCCTTCCACTCACACAATCTACATTTTAGGGCTCTCCCTTTCTTTCTTTTATTGTATTGTATCCGGGTGGGTCGCGCAACCGGACGGCTTTCGTTGCCGTTCCGATCACGGTCATTTTTGGCACGGTCGCATTCCTCCACCTGGAAGCGGCGTTATATTGCGTCGTCATCATCGTGGTCAGCTTTCTGGCAATCTGGCTCGACCTTCGACACATCCAGCGCAAAGAGCGGGAGGCATAGTGGCAAAGTAGCTGCTGACTGAGTGGAGAGTGGAGATTGAGATTGGACCAACCATTCTGGTCCAACATGATGTCTTCTGGAGTCTTAAGGCGCGCGCTCCTCTCTCCCTCTCCCTCGTCGAGCGCCGGCGGGGTGTGCGACAGGGAGCACGAGCACGAGTAGCTTCTAGCCTCGTTCTCCGTCTCGCGCTTGCTGAGGCGTGTGCGCCTGCATCCCCCTCATAGCTCATAGCGGCGCGAACCTCCTGTTGAGATCCCCCACTCCCCATCCCCCCACACTTTCATTTTCTGATTAAAAGACTTCATTATTGAAGACTGTGAAGGCCGCGTTGATTTAGAGACCGATCAAGGCGTGGAGGCGTGGCGTCGTGGGTATATGGGTATGGGCGACAACTATCGTTAAAACGATAGGGTCATGGAGCGCGCGTCGCTCCCCTCCCCCTCCACCGTCACCCCCGCCACACCGGACGACCAGGCAATGCTGGACGCCGCGCAACTGAAGCGCCCGCGAGAGGGCGCCCCACTGACCCAGGTACGCACGAGGCTCGCCCCGTGCCGACCCCAGAAAGCCGAGAACCAGCAGGCTCACCATGGCCAGCATGGCCCACACAATCCTCACCACCTCCCAGCCAGCATTGGCCAGCCACCATACGAACCAAGCCGGCTACAAGCCGCACCCCATAGGGAAAGCCTCACGGCTGGGCCCCTACACCGCCGCGGCACTGACCTCGTGCACAAGCACGAGGCACAGGCCTGGCCAGACACAACACCAACCCCAAGGGGAGAACAGCCAGTATGGTGCACAACAGGGTGCATCAAGAGTCGGATTTGTCTGACAGACCCCAAGGAGCACTACAACCAGAGACACCAGAGCCACTCGACACCCCCTCCCACGCCACGAGCGGCGGGTCGCCAGCCATTGTCACGCACACCACAAGAGACCAAGCCGGCCACTGCCCCAAAAGGGGACAATACAACACACACCAAACGAGCTAGGAAACAACACGAACCCGTCGCAGCTGCGCCGGACCGAACACACCAGGAAGGGAGCACTATGCGCCCCAAGACCTACCACACACACTCTCCTAACCCACCCACCCTCACCGCCTGCCTCCAGATGGACGACACTGAAGGCATCGAACAAGAGCTAGAGCCACTCGCCTTCAACATTACGGATAAAATCATCATCACCTTCTCGTCCACCGACCGCGACATCAACGTCAAAGACGAGGCAGCGCTCAGTGCGATCGTGGCCCACCTCAACCGTCTTGAAGGCGTAGATCTCGAACCCGACTTCATTTCAAAGAGCGCCTCGGGCCCCTGGGAAATTCTCGTCACTGCAGACTGCGCTAATCAATTCCGCGACACGTTCAAGAACACCACGAGTTTCCAAACCATCGGTGTCAACGCACCAATCAACCTTAAGTACCAAACTCTTAACGAGAAAGCGAAGGACCTCCCGCAAGCATCTTCCAAGGCGCTCGCCACGGCCTTCAAAGACGTCTCCGCGCACCTGGTGGTCCGCAACTACCAATTCGAGATGAAAAGCCTCATCACGCTCAGCACGCTGGCGAAAGCCGTAGAGAACCAAGGATTCCACTACCTACAGGGCAACCAAGAGCGCACCAAGGTCGTCACAAACGAGGGCGTCATTGTCACGCAAGGCAAAAAGGAAGTATACCACCTCTACGTAGCGCCCAAGAACGGATCCTTCACGGCCTTCGAATTCCCGCGCAAAATTCTCCTCAACATCAAGGGGAAACCATACCCGCTCGACTACGCGATCCGCGATTGCAAAGAACTCGGAGGAGACATCAAAAGCCTCAGTCTCCACGCGGGACCAAAGGGCTGCAAAGGATACTTCAGAGGGTACGCCCAAGTTTTCAAACCACCGCTCCGCGTATGCACGTGCGAAGAGGAACGCGAAGCCCGCCTCATGCGCGTCCAGCTACGCCAGCTGGCACCGCCCAAAAAGACCCTCCACGACACCATCAACCCGGACGCCCTCGGAGCGTGCACGCGATTCCCCTTGGGCAAATGCCCGATGAACATCAAGGGAAAGCGTTGCAACCGCTCGCATAACTACGAGAAGGCATGGGTAGACGGCGTCTGCATCGTGCCTTGCGCATTCCCAAAGGCGGACACGCTGCCGCTAGCCAAGCGCCCCAAGGGGGGCACATGCGTTCTAGGCCCGGAGTGCCTCTACCTACACAAGTGCGCTGCAGCCCAGCTCTACAAATACTTTCCCAATGCAGCCATCATATATGCGCAGACGTTCGACTCCTCCCTTGGATACCCAGGTGAAGGACCGATCACAGTTGCGTCCTACAACATCAACGGCACCAGGAATGGAGCACTTTGCTCGGTTCTGTCCCAGGCGCGTAAAGCTAAGGTCGACATAGTCCTCTTGCAAGAGCTCCACGCGTACACGGACGGTTCTCACAGCAGAACTTGCATGACCGCCAAAGCGATGGGATGGAACATGGTGCACTCACCGGCCAACCAGGCAGACCAGGCGAGCGGGGTGGGAGTCGCGATACGCGACTCATCCCCGAGAGTGGAGCTTCTCCCGGACACGGCAGAAGTACTAATAGAAGGTAGATGTCTCAAGGTCCAGTGTAGGATAGACGGCGTCAACATAGAAATGATATCAATATACCTAAGCGCAAATCCACACCTCAGAACGACCCAAATAGAGACCCTAGCACAAAGCGGGATAGGAGCCGAACTCAACACTATAATAGGAGGCGACTTCAACTGCGTTGAAGACGCCCAACGAGACACGAGAGCACAACAGAAAGAGGCCACCTACACCAACGTAGGAGGAGTCCAACTCCGGGACACCATGCAAAAACTAGGCTTCGTTGACGCGCACACCCTCACGAACGGCCACAGAAGCGGAGGCTTCACTAGGCTATCCAACACCATACATACCAGAATAGACCGCATGTACACTCCCTCACACAGATCGACGATAGCCTGGCAGACGATAGGCCCGCACCCTTCCCTATTCACGGGGAAAGGCTCATCCGACCACCTCCCTCTACTTGGGACGTTTGATTTGGCGGGACACAACCCTGACCGCAGATATGACGTAAGGATAAACCTAGACCTACTCGACGACAAACGTATTAGAGCCACGATAGCCCACCTCTGGAAATCTAACATAGGCGCGGACACGCCGGACGACACCCTAGGAGAAGCCTGGTACAATGCCAAAAAAGCGGTCGCTTCATACCTTCTATGGCTCACCAAAAACACGGAAGACCCCTCACCAACCACACCCCTCATCACACAACTCGCCCTCATCGGAATCGAACTAGGCAACGAATCACCTAACCCGCACAAACTCGACAAAATGCGAGAGCTAAATGAGGCAATCGCATATGCCAGGTCAACGCGAACTCCAACGCGAAAGGCATCTTTTGATGCGCTAAAACACGAAGAACGCATGACAAAAGAATTCTTCCGCCGGTTTCAATCCAAAACAACGAACCAAGCCATACCGGAGCTATTCATGACAGACAACTGGGAAACTCCCGGCGAAGCCGACAGGCCCACGACCACAAACGACGACGAGATCCGAAACCAACTCAGAAAATACTACAAATGGCTCTACCAGGAAAGAGTCAATGTCCGCGACCCCGACCTAGAAGAAGCGCTCAAGGGGCACACCCTCACCCCTAGCGATTCACTACAACTCGAGGGAGCCATCAAGATGGAGGAGCTAACTACGGCGATACGCAGCATCGGAGCAGGAAAGAGTGCTGGCCCCGACGCTCTGCCAGCTGAATTCTACGCTAACTTCGAGTCACTCGTCAAGCACGACTTTCTAAGACTCCTCAACACAGCTCTCGCCACTGGCGAACTTCACTACACCATGAGAGAGGGCGATATAATACTACTATTTAAGAAAGGGGACGCGCGAGACCCCCGGAACTACAGGCCCATCACACTACTCCAAAGTGACTACAAAATACTCGCTAAAATACTCACCAATAGACTCAAAATAGTAATTGGCAACATTATCTCTAAAGACCAACTAGGCTTCGTGCCCAAACGTCTAATAGGCGAAGCCACACACCTTCTACAACTCACCAAGGCATACTTGGACGAATCGGGAGACCCGGGCATCCTCCTAGCCCTCGACTGGGAGAAAGCATTCGATAGGGTGAGCTGGGCCTTTTACCACATCGCCCTAGACCTCCTCAAATTCGGAGAAGACTTCAAAAGATACGCGAGGACGCTGACCAACCCCAGCGCGCGACCGATACGATACATCAAGACCAATGGAGGCAGAAGCTTCCCCTTCGCCATAGGTAGCGGCGTCCCACAAGGATGCCCGCTGTCCCCGCTCGCCTTCCTCCTCACGGCGGAGGCCCTCACCCGAGTGATCAACAATGATGACAACATCAACGGGATCATAATCAACGGAGCCGAAATTAAAATAAGCCAATTCGCAGACGACACGCAACTGCTAACAACTGACTATCACAGCTTGCGACGGGCCCTGAAATGGGTCGACAGATACGCGAAGGCCTCATGCGGGAAACCAAATGAAGCCAAATTCGAAGGGCTACGAATGGGCTCCCTGCGCCGAAAATCCCCCCCAGGCGACTTTAAACAATTCAACTGGCTCAAATCCACCGACTACGCAACCATATTAGGAGTGCCACTAGGAGACCACAATGCGATCAAACGATTCTGGAGGAGACTCGCAGAGAGGATAGCCAAGAGAACAACGGCGTACGCCCCCATCACCAAATCGCTCTCCATCCTCGGAAAAACTAAGGTGGCAAACTTCCTCATATACTCGATACCCCGCTACTGGCTCCAAACACTGGACCCACCCCAATGGTTCCATCGTCACCTTAAAGAACAGACTGACATAATCCTATGGACAAACCATAGGACAGGACGCAAACTCCAATGGATTAAGCACCCAGAAGCCCCATTGGAAGGAGACACCCCGAACGGACCCAACCTAGGTCTAGGGCTCCTAGACTGGCCCAACCATGTCAAAGCGCTACGTGCGAAATGGATCCTCAACTATCTGGACGCTCGACAATCTAACTGGAAACAAATCCTCGACGCGTGGTTCTGCCGAACTAAGCTGGGCAGAGCGGCAGTAATCTCAACGATACCAACACACCGGCTAACCGACGGTATATTCGGAAAAAGTAGACTCCCTACCTTCTGGAAAAAAGCACTAGAAACCTTCCGTACACTCCCAGTCGTCCGACTCAGCCTAAGCGAAGCGGGAGCGCTATCGCAGCCCATATGGTACAACCCCAACATAAGAGGACCCAGCATAGCTCCCCTTTGGGTAGAGTTATGGAGCTCGCTAGAATGTAATGTGGTTCATAACACATACGTAGACGGTGACACGACCGCTTTTACAAAAGAGGAATGCGAACAATGCTTCCCCAATAACGACACCTACGCCAGTTTCAAGGGCGAATACATACATAAGCAATCATTTCTAGATTCGTGGCAACTAATAATCGACCATGCCGATGTGCTCAGGAGCGCAACCTTTCAACCAACACCGAAAACGAGCCAAACATCAGACGATCCCAACGCGACGGAAACAGAACCAACACCGCCACCAGAAATCTACATAAACAAAGATGGAGAATACTTTCTCCGGCGCCACGACGAATGGTACGAAGTGGAACTGTCGTACCTAGGCACCCCGATAATCGGTAACAGACTCCCCCTCCCACCCACTGACTTGGACAAACACCCCCCTGCCAAGTGGGGAGAAGGCTATAAAGGCACCAGAATACAAGCATACCCGCTACCGGAAGAATACTCTATTGACGGGTCCACCCCGCTAGACAAGACCGAAGTAAGCCACATAACATCCGCCTTACGAAGCAAAACCACCAAATACAGAGGCCAGAAAGGGCCATCGAGATGGCAAGAAAGACTCCCGGTTAGCCACGACACATGGAAACACCTAGCCCGCATATACACCTCGCAGCTTATCACATCAAGAGACTCATACATGCACTTCCAACACATAGCCCATCGCCGTATAGGGACCTACAACCGCTTCCCAAACAGAGACTCAACCTGCCGCCTCTGCAGCTTAGCCAAAGAAACCTCCACCCACCTAGGACACTGCACAGCACTGGACAACATATTTGAAACGCTCGACGCACTCACAGACTCCACCCCAACACGACTCGTCACGACTCCCGCCGACAAGGCCACCGACAGACTCTTCATAACACCCGACAATCCCACCTCGCGCTCTAGAGAGATTCTATACCTACTAGCGTGGCGTTACATACTCACAGACTTCTACCGTATCCACTACGACGACATAAAATTCAATAGCGAGCATGTCATACGGAGAACAATCATACGATTTACCGAACTCTGCAAAGCGGCACACTTCGGCAACTCCACCGACACGTCTAGAAGAGCCCAAGCTGACATGGGCCGCCAACCCAAAAAAAGAATAGACACAAACGACTTCCGCCCACTCTTCCAACCCACAGACAACGAAAAACTAGCACCAAGCCTAAAACTAACACGATTAGCACAATAACTAAAGATAGAACACATAATCAAACACGAAAAAGCAAAACAAGAAGAAAACCTGAGATAACCCCAGGGGGCGCTAGATGAAGCACCCCGCGAACGAAGATCACCTTGGGGAAAGCCGCATGGCTGGGCCCCCACACAGCGGCGCACACGAGTGCGCTCCACACAAAAACAGATTACAAAAGGCCCGTCCTCCCCCTCCCCCAGCGTTAGACCCAAAGTAGTGTACGTGGGCCGACCCCCCGAAACCAAACAAAAAGGAACGAGGGGGGGAACGGGAAGGGGAGAGAGGGTAGGGCGAAGGCGATGACAGGTGTAGACCCCAGGAAAGGGGATGGCGGCTAGCAACGTAGTAGGCACCTTCAAGAATATTTTTTTTTATATGGGTATGGGCGTTGGCGCAGCTTTTGTTGTACAAGCCCTTCCATGTGCCGTTTTCCCGAAGAGAATCTCCATATTCGACCGGAAAGCGATTCGCGGTTCCGACCCCTTGCACGACGCGGTTTTGATCCACCGCCCCTTGGCTTGGAGCACGCTGAGGCCACTTTCTCCCGGTGAGCGGTAAGCGGTAAGCCCTTCCCGGTCTCCGCTCTCCCCGGTCCCCGGAGGTATCGCGCGCCGCGCTAGCCGCCGGTGCGCCTCCGCGAGCTGTCTCGAAGAGTGAGACAGCTTTCGCTCCGACACGATCCTATATATAACGCTTAGCTAGCGCTCTCCGCTCTTCCCAGCAGCGCATCGCCGCTCCAACGTCCGTTCTCTCGCGCCAGCAAAATGCAATTACCCGATCTTATCGTCCAAAACCCCTCCTCGCTCCCCGGCAAGGGAGCCCAAGCGCCGCGATAACCACCGGTGCCCCTCGCGACGGAGTAGCTGAGTGCCCTCCGGAAACGCTGGATTCGATATCACTTCTTCAGTCACAAGGCCCAACCGGACGAAGGGGCAAACCATCAACACCAGGATCAACCTGAAGCTTTCGCAATCTGTTGTCTCCGCCCGACGCCTCCACCACAGGCAGAGCTGGCCACCCTTCCATCAAACACGTGAGCACAAGATAACACGCACGCAGAGTCCTAGTTCGTCATCTCTCGTTGAGGATGTGAAGATGAGGTCACGACAAATCGAATGTGCGCCGCACAAATCGGCTGGTATGGACCCACCCGCCCCGCCGTCACAACTGTGTACCCCTCCGTCGATACGCATTGAGCTTATAGACACGTCAACCTTAACTGCAGGTCTGGAGTCGTATGTACAAATCAGGTTGCTGAAATTGAGATCGAGTCGAAGCCCTCCGCTTTGCTAATGATGATGTCACTATATGCCTCACCTTGGACGAGCTGCGTAACACCGTGTGTGGTGAGGAAGAGAAGCTCTTGGAAGCAACCGGCCACAACCCTCCGCTTGTGCTTCGCAGCTGTACGCGCCACCATGGCATCATATGAGAGTGCCATGCCCTCCGACTCAATGAATGCGTCAGCAAGCACGTTGTACATCTTCTGTGTGCGGAGCGACCAATTGTCCTCGAAGGGGCGTGCTCCCTAAAAAGCGGTGGGCAAGATCATAGAGGTGTGTTGCATGGCGCCCAGCAGCAAACGGCCATCGCCAGTGTGCATTAGCGGAGGCGGACGGCGAACGCGCATTACAGGCAACTAGAAAGGCACTGACCTGCGAACTGCCGCCACTGTCGATGGGATGTGCACTTGCACTAGCGTCCACCTCGGGTAGTGCTGTGGCAGCAGCAAAGGAAGGCGGGAGCGGGAAAGCCTCGGCAGCGTGGCGAGAACGACGCCGTGCAGAAGATGGCTCGTCAGCTGGGGGCTCGAACTCGACCGAACCCTCCTGCATGCCGGATGTCTCGAAAGGCGGCTGATCATCAAAGGGCAGGTACGGGTCTTGCTCCACTCCAAAGTACTGCGGCAGCTCCTCAGGTGCAAAAATGTCTGCCTGTGGCGACCTCTCCTCCACCACTTGACCCTCTTCCCCAGCAGCGATCCCAGAAGTTGTAGGCGGCCGCTCCCCCAATGAGGCGCGGGTGGAAATACTGGAGCGGCGACGCTTTGGGGATGCAGCACCGCCAGCTGACTTGAAGCAGGGCCTGGCGAGAAGTTCGGCGGGAACAAATTCAAGAGAGGGAGGTGCAAGGTACGGATCAATGATCGAGCGCGAGGAGTGCGCCACAGCCGCTTGGGACGCGCCGGCAAAGTTGTCGAGGTCGACCGTGATGTTTGAGGTATCATTCAGCTGTGCCTTCATCTACGTAGGCGCGGGGGAGGCGGTTCGACGATCAAACTGGATTCAAAGAACTTGAGGCAAGGTTGGGTGTTCTTGAATAAGAGACTAAGAGACCGCTCCGCTGGGAGCTGACTTTAGCACTTGCCTGCGCGGTGGGAATTTGGATCTCGTCGTCGACCAGCATCTTCCGTTTGGGCCGCTGAGAGGCGCGTCGGTCAAGCTCCTCGGCAGCAGACAGTTGAACGGGTAGTGATTCTGGAATGTCGTCCATCGATGCACGGCGCACAACATCAAAGTCATCGACGACGGCCGCGTCGAGGCCGGCGTTGAGCTGTGCATCCCCCTCATCGAAGCGAGGCAGCTCGAGGTCCATCTCAGGCTCAGGGCCCAGAGGGAGCTCTTGAACATCACTCGCCTCGGCATTTGCCACACTCACTCCAACTGGAGAGGCTCCATCAACTGCTGAACGCATCCGTTCCATTTCCATCTCCATCTCCTCACCTGCGGCTGGCGACTCAGCAGCTGGCGACCGACGGGCGCGTTTCGAGCTAGGTAGGTCAAGCGGCGCCTCGAACACCTCAATATTGTCATTCACGCCGAAGCCGGGCGCCGCCTCCGTATCTTCTGCCGCGTATCCGTCATCTCCAAAGGCAGGCCGATCACCGAAGCCGTCCAGAGCCATGTCACCCTCCATGGCGAACTGGGGCTCAGGCAGCGTGACGTCCCCATACGCACCTTCGGGCAGGGACATGCCGGCAAGCAGGTCGTCATCGTCGTTGCGCGCAAATGCTTGGGACGGAAGAGCGGTGTCGAGGTCCATTTCGTCAAAGCCTTCGGGGTTGGTGATCTCATCATATCTCCGTGTCGAGGCACCGGGTGCCAAATGAACGACGCCAGGCCCAGAAAACGCGTCCTTGATCTTGACGATGGCTTCTGAGCAGTCTGACATGAGGTACGACACTTTGCGGGAGAAGATACGCACGACGCCGAGCAGAAGGTGACCGGAGACGCGCAGTGCCATTGGGCAGTCTGGGTTCTCGATGTTGTCAACCGATTCTGGGATGTTGGTCGACATGATCTGGAGCTTGGGAACCTTCTTCTCCAAGTGTGCGGCGAGCCAGATTTTCCCAAGTGGGCCCTTCTTCGCGAGCACAAGCTGCACACGAGCGTGACAGGAGTAGGGAGGGGAGGAAGGTGAGGATTGTGTGTTCGATGCAGCTGTGTCGGTGCGGGCGGAGAGGCACCAGCCTTGAGGAAACAGGGGGGAAGCGGGCCACCGCGTGCAGACGCTCGCTGGTCCGGGCGCGTAGACCCTTGCCCGCCTCTTAATTCTTGGGCCCATGCCGACCCACCTGCGAGTAGAACATCCTTCACAACCGTCGACGAGGGGTCTACCCTCCCCCCTCTCACTCTCCTCTCGCTCGCTCGTCCCACCCCCCCCGACTCCCTCCCCCCTCGTTCAGCAACTTCAACTCTTCTCTCTCTTCTCTAGTTCCCTCCCTTTCTTCTTTGTACTGGTCACTTGCTACATGTGCGAAGAGTGCGTCTTCCCTCTCAGCCCGCTTGTGTCCCCGCCGTTCTTTATGTACTCGTCTGTGTATTTTAATGTGATCGCCTGGTCCCCGTCTTGCCATCTAAGGCCTCTCTTATTCCAGTTGCGCTGAGAGTGAGTCTTTCTCTCTCTCTCTCTCTCTCTCTGGAGACGGTGAGGAGAGAGAGAGAGGCGTGAAGATCCCCCCCCCACCAGAGAGAGAGGGGAGAGAGAGGGAGTTCGCGCCCAATCCGCCAGAGGCAGTCTCCCTCCCCCCCCCCCCCCCCCCCCCCCCCGGCCCCAAGCGCAGGAGAAATAAATAAATAACGGCCACAAGAGTTTCGCGCGAGGCCGAGCGAGTCGCCCCCACTGCCCACAGCCCGGGGATGGGGTCTCCTACCTAGATGTGAAAAACAGCGGGTGGGGTCTAGAAAGACATTAAAAACAGCTGTTTTTGGGAATCGAAAAAAAACAGTAAAAAACAGTGCGAAAAACAGTGGGGTCACATATACCGCAGGGGGGCCTTTTCCCCCCGCGCGCGGAACGCCTCCGCCTCCGCTCCTCCGCGTCCTGCGTCCTACGCATACGTAGGCCGCCGCCGCCGCTGCCCCCTCCCCTCCCCTCGGCCAATGGCGAGTAGGGCGGTCAAACACTATTTTAACTTCTAAGGGTGTAAAAATGAAAAAGTCAGGATTGAGGAAATACACCAAAGTACAAAGTAAAGCGGTAGAAAACCCCGGAAAACACCTCTATCTAACACATATTCGGTGCCCTTTGGGCCCCAGACCCCCCCGGGAGCCCCCACAACGAAGCGTAAGCGTAACCCAAAAACGGCAAAACAGGCCTAAATACTCTATCTCGGAGAGCCCGAGTTCAAAACGACGCCGGGCGCGCTACGAGACCGTTCTCGTTCCTCAGCCCGGTGTCCGGCCCGCGCCAAGCCCCATATATCCAGGTGCTGCCGCGCATATGTACGTAGTAAGATGTGTGAAAGCCACGTGAGCACATACATGTGTGCGTATAGGTCATAGGCAACCGCGTAGTCGCCTGCCGAAGTGCCGAACACACCGACCTAGGGCACCGACCGACGTGCCCGCGTCCGCGGCGGCGCTCAAAGCAAATTTCGAACGAAATGACCCCCAAAATTTGGGTCAGAGTCAGGGCAAGCAAAAATTCGAAACGAAATTTGGGTGGGTCCGAAACGAAATTCTCGCCGGAGCTAAGCCCCTATCCCTATCTTCTCTTCATCCATGTGTGTTGTTGTGTTGTTGTGCATGCGCTGCAGCCTAGACTTCGCACTCCAGATCAGGCCCAAGATAGTGCACGTGCACCTTGGCCGGACCCCTGAAACCTGAAACCGATGACAAAGGAATGAAGGGGTGAAGGGTAAGAAGAGGATGCAACTTGAGGTTCCCTTTTTTTAGCCCCCTGCATTGCCTTTTTCTACACCTTATACAATTTACCCCCCCAAAAATGTGTCCCTATATGCAAACACCTATGGGTCCAATTGTTGCAGACGGGTCGCTGCTTGTCACGGGACGAGGGAGTCGGCCGCGCGGATTAATTTCAAATAATAAAGAAGTCATCTTTATGTTTATCATTGTAATATTATCTACGCTATTTCTAGGCGGGAAGCATTGCGTGAAGCATTACTTTGGATGTCGTCAGCGGTTTTACCAGAACCCCTACAAAGTCTTTCCGCATCTTGAAATGCTCGCAAACAACTTTGAACTCATTGAAAGAGAGTTTCTTGGCAGTGAGTACAAAATTTATGATTGGCCAGAAGAATATCTTTACACAAAAGAAGAGGGTCATGATTGGAAGGTAGTTCCACTCTATGGCTTTGGAGTTTGGAACGCAGAGTACTCGACAACA
Source organism: Isochrysis galbana (assembly GCA_018136815.1). Lineage (NCBI taxonomy): Eukaryota > Haptophyta > Isochrysidales > Isochrysidaceae > Isochrysis > Isochrysis galbana. The sequence continues at coordinate 1,411,482 of CM030943.1, read as the reverse complement.
TTTCCAAAGACAATTGAATTAATCAGAAGCATTCCAGGGCTTCGAACTGCAATTTTTAGCAAACTCGGTCCTAGAACTGAACTAAACAAACATCGCGGATGGAGCGGATTAGCCAATGAAGCTCTTCGTTGTCATATGGGCATTGTTATTCCAGATCCTGACACGAAAGGTAGAAGTGGGGTTGCAGTCGAGGATGAATTTCGCCAGATTACAAAGGGAGAGTGGATTGTGTTCGATGACAGCAAAGAACATATTGGCGTCAACGATACTGACGAGAATAGGGTCGTTTTGCTTCTTGACATAGAAAGACCATGGTGGGTAAAGAAAGGAGAAAGTAAAATACAAGGCTGGAAGAGTTGTGTGGGAGGTGAGTGAGGTGCACGCGGCCGATGCCGCCTGTGCCGCGTAGCAGGGGTGTCTGTTAGTTTTGGTCGGTACCGCCGGTGGTGCCTCGCGCGTGCACGGCCGATGTGGCTCTGAAAAAGTTTTGGAGCGAGGAGGTGATGCCAACACGACAAACACTCGGTGGTGAGCACGCAGGCCTCCTGGCTGGAAGAGTTGTGTGGGGTGCACGCGGCCGACGCCGCCTGTGCCGCGTAGCAGGGGTGTCTGTCAGTTTTGGTCGGTACCGCCGGTGGTGCCTCGCGTGCACGGCCGATGTGGCTCTGAAAAAGTTTTGGGGCGAGGAGGTGATGCCAACACGACGAACACTCCGTGGTGAGCACGCAGGCCTCCTGGCTGGAAGAGTTGTGTGGGAGGCGAGAGGGGTGCATGCGGCCGACGCCAGTGGTTGGCATTGGTGGCGCATTGAGCGTCGGCCACATGCAGGCGCTTGATGAGACAGTCGCAGCCCAGCCGACCCTTGCTTGCGCGCTCTGAAGACTGTCGATCGCGCGCATCACTGCATGATGCGCATGCTCGGCCTCGGCCGCAGCGTGTGCCCTGAGATCATGCATTGTCGCAAACTTGCGCGAGCAGCAGCGCTGGGTTTCTGCCAGGGTGGTAGGAGGTGTGCGCATGTGCAGGCATCCCATGGCGCTCAGTGGGCACCAGGGACCCTGGTGCATGCGCGCGAGCGCAAGTGCGCACTCCGCCTCGGGCTCCGATGCACTGTCCACTGGACGGAGGAGGGACATTGGCGCGAGAGGAGGCACAGAAACAAGGGGGGGGGGGGGGGTACAGAAGGGGGTAGGACAAAGGGCGAGGGGGGGGAGTTCTAATTTCTATATACATTTCACGGGGCATTCGTAAAAAAACAACCAAACCTGAGGTTGCAACCTCTGAGGGGGAGCGATGGGAGCATGAGAGCCATTTATATTTTTAAGGAGGAAGTGGATACCGTGCCCGTCGTCGTAGATGTTAGCGGCCCCGAAATTACCTTAACCTTAACCTTATCGGCCCTGGGGCGCGACCGGGCGACCGCTAGTTCCTTACTGTTAGAGCCCCAGTGCCAGTGCGTGTGCAGAATGCGGGCGAAGGCGATGGGGGGGGAGGTGAAACCCACCATAATTATTCTTCTCGGGAATTTTTCTCGTGGCGGCAAGTGAGCCCCCCAATAGCCCGGTCACTCACTATGGGGGTGCGGGGGGGGGGGGGGGGGGAGGCGGAGCGGGCGGGGGGAGGGGGGGGGGAGGCCGGGCGGGCAGTCCAGAACGCTGGTGTGAAAGGCTAGTGGTAGTGTGTCCTGAGTCGCGTGCGCGCGGGCCGAGAATTTAATGAAGTTTATTTATACATGTGGAAGGGCAGGAAGAAGAGCATCGACATCGACACACGAAACATCATCGACAATACTAAAATTGGGCCCACGAAATGTACGAAGGGCGCCGAGTCTAGATTGATCTCTGCGTCGTTTGAGACAGTAACTCCAACATTGGGAAAGGAGCCTAAGGGATTGTACATGAGACTCTCATGCCCCCCTCAATGTGCAACACGTGTTGGAGGCCGAGTCGCACACGGAGGAGGTAAATATGAATGAGCACCCGTAAAAAACCGCGAAGGAGAGAAGCGCCTAGTCGCAATGGGTTTGCTCAGAACAAGTGACATCTTGGCACAAAATTCGTATCGAATCCCTTCATCAACGCCATCCTGAAAACGCCCGAGCGGAAGGCGCAGACGGTCCAAAGTTGGCCGAGATGTCGACAGGCGATGCAGCACAGTCACAAGCGGCATGGATCGGCGAGGGAAGATCGGACGCCTCAAAAATGTCGAGAGGCGAGTACAACCTCATGTTCGCGGACTTTCCAACTCGCAAGTTGTTATGTCCAGATCAGAACTATCAACTGCCGCCATCTGACTAAGTGCATCTAAACCCGCTTACTTGTAGTGCGACAAGCCGTGCGCACCGCCCAACGTGAATTTGAAGCCGCCTGCCATGGGCTTCATCGACTTGAAATTGAGCGATAGCCGCGGGGGCGGTCCAGATGACCTTCGAGGAGATGTGCGCTCCTGCGAGCCTCGCTTCGGGGAGTCGCGTTTGGGCGAGGTGAGTTTGAACGGCATGGTGACCGTCGCGTCGGTGGCTGTTGGCATGGAAGCGACAGGTGGCGACCTAGGTAGCGATCTTGCCAGCTGCACAGTAGGCTTTTCCGGCAAAGCTGCCGGCGGCTGTCTCCCGAGCTGGATTTTGCGCCTCGTGCCGCTCGAGGAATGCAGGGCGGACTTGGCTTGTCCACCTCGCACGAGAGTGAGGCTGCCGAAGCTGCCAAAGATCTGCGATCGAGGGCCGTGCGATGCACCTCCTAGCAACGAAGTGGTGCTTGCAGAGACCAGTGGGGCGGGCGGGAGTGAGAGCATAGCCTCTGGCGCTCTAATTGATCTTTCCGCAGTGGTGCCCTTTGATGTTGCCTCGTCCGCAGTGTGGTGCGCTGAAGGTTTGGCGCGCTGGACCCGCGTAGGGCTTCGGGCGTGGTTGCTGGACGTATTCGGGGCGGATATTTGCTCAGTGTGTACGCCTGGTGCGATGGACTCCGAATCGCCGTCCGTCTGGCTTGGCCCCTCTGTACCCTCACACCCCGCAGTCCTCGAAGCAATCTTGGAGCTCGTCACTTTCATCGCCTCAGCTCGAGGAGACAGATTTGACTGAAGCGTCTGAAGAGGCTTGGCCCGTGCGTTCTCGCTGACCCGGGCTCGTGCGGCAGCGCGGGGGTTGAGTTTCCGTTGCGACTTGTTGACCATTCGGTTGATAGTGCGCAATGAATGAAGTGACGCAGGTGGTGGTTTGATCGTTGAGAAGGGCGAGGTGGAGCGACGAACCGAGAATTTTGCCAGTCGAGCCTGTATCAAGAGATTGGAAGGGAAACGTCGGCAGCCGTGGGAGCGCCATGGTCTAACACGCAGCTAGGAAACAGGGAGGCTGCGCAGAACTGGCATTCAGTCCTAGCCGTTGCACCTTGTGCTTTGCCGCCAATTTGGGCCGAAAACGCACCTTTTCCATCATGCCACGCACAGCCTCTGCCTTCGCTGACGGCGCACTGAACGAGATGCGCCTCACCAGGCTGGAGCGCGGCGCACATATAAGGTTGGATTCCTTAGCAGCCACCGGTGTAGAAGCCGAAGTCGCGGAGCCCGCTTTGAGTGAGGGAAGCATGTCGGTCAGCAAGTCGTCCTCGCTCAGCTTGCCCCGGCGGGCCTGTAGCACAGCAAGCCGCGAGGAGCGGGGAGGAGTAGGGCGACGCATGGCATTCGAAGACCCGCATCCGGAGCAGCAGCCAGCGTCTACATGCGGTGTCCCCTCGCGCTGAGGTGTAGCGTCGTAGTGGCGGAGGACGTCGCTCGGCGAGAGCTCGAGAAGTTCAGCACGAGGGGTTCCGAGAAGACCACTGGCGCGCATCATAGGTGGCGTGCTGGGTGCATCATTCCCAAACATTGGGCTGGGAGACACTGGCACTCGCCGCCCACCGCGGACTCGCTGCTGCAACTTCGGAGGTGCCAGGTCGTCGACGGGAAGGTCCCATGGCCGCCTCTTCAAAGGAGATAGCGGTGTCGGTGAAGGACAGTCCGAGAAAACGTGAGACTTGGCTGCAATATCAAGGGAGGCGAGAGGGCATTGGTCACCGAAGGAGGATCAAAGCTTGCGCCGAACTGGGCGTGCACAAGGCGCCGCCATTACAGGAAGTGGTGTGGAGGGCTTGCTGTGGCCGGAACACTGGAGGGAGGCCGTCAGGTGGATTGTGTGGAGAAAGGGAAGGGCTATGATGAGTGCCCCGACTCATGCAGAGGAGGATCTCCAGCACAGATGCGCTGCAGTTGTCCAGGCATCCCATGTGACGATTCCCCTCTCGCCTGCCTCGCCCTTCCTTCCCGCGCCCCACCAAGCCCTCCCTCTCTCCCCCTCCCTTCCTCTCTCTCCCCCTCTCCCCCCCCCTCTCTCATCCTGCCTCTCCTCGCCTTCTTCATCCTCTCCCCATGAGATGCAGTCAGCGAGGTCCTCGTCGAAGGCCATGAGATCGGACTCCTCCATGTCGCCGATGCAGGAGGAGAACAGATTCCACTCGCTCATCATCCCTCGCAAGGGCGACGAGTCGCTCAGCCGAGTCGGCGGCGGCGAGGGAGGGAGGGGAGGGCAGGGGGCGGGGGCGGGGCGGGAGGGGGGGGGGCGGGGGGGCGAACGGAGCCACAGACGATCTGCGACCCCCCCCACCCCCTCTCGCCTCTCCCCTCTGATCGAGAAGCCTTTCTTCTGTACTCGCGGATCACTCCGGCTCCGTTTCTTCCTCGCTCGACCTCCGACCTCCTCTCTCTCTCCCTCTCTTCTCTCTTGTCCCCCGCCCCTCTCCTCCTGCCTCCTCCCAGTAGGAGTGCCACCTACTTCTCACCTTCAGAGAATATACTCTACTCTAGAGTACTCCTACTCTCTCTGGCGGATATCAAGTCGACGAATGGGCCGCGTGGGCCTTTGGGGTGCCTTCTCTTCTCTCTCTCGCGCGCGCGCCACACGATTTTTCTATTCATTCGCCCTTCCCCCCCGCGCGCCAACCCCCGCCGTGGACGCCCGCCCCCCCTCTCAACAAATCCTTTGAGCCACCAGTCGAGAGAGAGAGGAAGAGATCTCCTTCTCTCTCTCGAATGCATCTCCCTCAATTTATATTCCCTCAGCCAACAACGGGGCGGCTGCACCAGTATCCAGTGATTGAAGGACGGAAGATACATCCGAATTCTTCTATAACAAGAGTGTTTCAGGAAAGGGTGGGGGAAGAGAGAGGGAGGGAGGGAGGGAGAGAGAGAGAGAGGGAGAGAGAGAGAGAGGGAGAGAGAGGGGGGGGGGGGGGGGGGGGGGGGGGGGGGAGAGAGAGAGAGAGAGAGAGAGAGAGAGAGAGAGAGAGAGAGAGAGAGAGAGAGAGAGAGAGAGAGAGAGAGAGAGAGAGAGAGAGCCGGGACGAAAGAAAAGTGGCGGGAACATCGCGCGGGAAGAAAAACAGATCTTCACGGTCAAATTTTGCGATAAAGGAGCCACTGGCGTTGGTGCTCCCCAGCCCCAGCCCTAGGGCCAGGTAAACGTAACAAATCTTCCTCCCGGTCTGGGTGGCTGCTCGAGCTCGTCAGAAGTATGGGTCCTCTCTACAAGTGGGCTGCAAGTTTGGGGGCCTGGCTCCCTCTCTCTAACAATATTATCCCTTATCTAACAGTCAAATTCCCTCTCTGCTCTCTGCTCTCTGTAGGGCGGTCTAACAGGTTTTTTTATTAGGGGTAAGAAAAGAAAACTATTGTTATAGTTTTAGCGATGGAGCGCGCGCCGACCGCTCCCCTCTCCCAGCCCCCCGCCGCCACGACGCCCCAACGGGGCCGCCCCAAGCCGCCGGAGCCGAAGCGCTCGCAGGCCTCCGCACCGCCCGACACCGACGTCGAGATGGTTCCGCCACCCTCGCCTCCCAAGCAGCCACAAAAGCAGGGAGCAGGCAAAGTCCTGTTCCCTGCAGACCAACACAGCCAGACCCAGGCTCAGAACACCATCGCCGCCGGACAGCCACCCACTCAAGGACTCCCCATGGGGTGTGGCAGCTCTGCCGCCACCCCCATGGCGGTAACTCCTACCACCTGTGCACCCCTCGGGGGCGGGCACATGACACAACAATCAATTCTTGGAGCTTTTGCTCCCTCCAACCAACAACCAAATCCCACAGCAAAATCCTATGCTCAAGCCGCGCACGGACACAAGGGGAAAGAGCCACACAAGCAAGCTCAGCAGCCACCAACCCAACAGCTTCAGCCACAGTCGCGCAAGCGGGCCGACCCACAGTCAGACCCGATGCCGACTCCCAACAACAACACCTCATTCGCCTCCCCTCCACCAGAGGAGGAAGAAGAACCCGAAGACACCCCCCCCCAATATTAGTACTTAAACAGTCCCGTTTGACCGCCCTACACCTAGATATCTAGATATCTTAGATATCGTAGATATTAAGCAGCTGGCACAGCTGGAGAGACTGCTGGTATCTATCAAGATAGCCGTAGAGCACTATCTGTATCTATCAAGATAGGTTCAGCGACCCCCAAACCTATATCTAGATAGTCCAAAACCAAATTGGGGTTGGCAGAAATATCCGGATATATCTACTGGATATTTGGGCTGATTTTGGAAGAACCAGCCATCTCCGGATATTTGGGTGGGAGCGTTGGATACTTGGTGGATATTTGGGTGAGTGTGGGGGGCCTACGCAAAAACGAAACCCTCGCAGATCAAAAACTACGTAGCTCGCCCGGGGGCCACCAATTGGAAGGTGATGGCAACTAAGTTTATACTTAGTTCGCCCATGGGGGGGCACGAGCCCCCCTCTCTCTCCACTCCTCCCCTGCCATGGGGGAGGATCCGCCCACTCTCCTGGCACGCCTGATGGCTTGCCGGGAGCACACAGCCCTGCTGACCCATTCCTCTCCCCACAGGCCCGCCTGACTCGCCCGCCCTGGCCCGTCGTGGCCTGCCCATTCCTCTGACCAGCCCCTCCTCCCCCTGGGCCCCCCTGTTTAGGACCCCCCAGCCAGCTCCAGTCGACCCGCAGGGGCTCGGAGCGACAGCGAGGGAGAGGCAGGAGGGGCCAGGGCCATGCCTGTCGCATTCATCCTAGATGATGCGATTTCCAGGCTCTTATTTCCAGGTCCTTCGCCGTGCGGCCACACGGTGAAGCTCAGGTACTTCTAGGTTGGTAGGGTTCGTCCCTAGCGATCTAGAATTCGAGTTCTCGTTTCGTTCCGTCTAGCCTGTTTGTCAAGTCTAGATTCCAGGTTTCCTCCTTTCGGGTAATCTTGACCCAAAGGAGCCAGGTCGCCTGTCGCTCGCTGCGCGCTTGTCTCAGGCTCTCGAGTTACCTTGTGAAGGCTTGTTTAGCTTCTTGCAAGGCTTGTTGTTTCTTGTTGGGTTCCGGTTCTTTCTTGGGACCTGCTGACTTTCGTTGTCGTCCAGGCCTGTTCTTCGTAGGTTCTGCTTACCCTGTCACCGCGCTGAGCGAGGAGCAACGAGCCCTACTCGACTCAGCCACCATCGATCCAGACCGGCTTCTTTCCGACGATCAACGAGAAGAAGTATATGATATCATATATGACAGAACATCCGGGGCACAAACATATCACCGCTTTCACCACCCACGTGCACGACTTGGCGGGGTAGGCTGCTCGGCCGACGTGCATTCCCCAGAAAGTTGTTGTTTTCCCCCCCTACCCCCTCACGCGGAAAGTTGTCAGATTAGCCCTCCCCCCCCCAAGCTATGGGTTTTTTAATAGACGAAATCTGACACCTTTCCGCGTGAGGGGGTAGGGGGGGAAACCAACAACTTTCTGGAGGCGGTGCACGACTTGGCGGGGTAGGCTGCTCGGCCGACGTGCATTCCCCAGAAAGTTGTTGTTTTCCCCCCCTACCCCCTCACGCGGAAAGTTGTCAGATTAGCCCTCCCCCCCCAAGCTATGGGTTTTTTTAATGGACGAAATCTGACACCTTTCCGCGTGAGGGGGTAGGGGGGGAAACCAACAACTTTCTGGAGGCGGTGCACGACTTGGCGGGGTGGGCTGCTCGGCCGACGTGCATTCCCCAGAAAGTTGTTGTTTCCCCCCCCTACCCCCTCGCGCGGAAAGTTGTCAGATTAGCCCTCCCCCAAGCTATGGGTTTTTTTTAATGGACGAAATCTGACACATTTCCGCGTGAGGGGGCAGGGGGGAGAAGCAACAACTTTCTGGAGGCGGTGCGCGACTTGGCGGGGTGGGCTGCTCGAACGGCGCGCATTCCCCAGAAAGTTGTTTGTTTTCCCCCCCTACCCCCTCACGCGGAAAGTTGTCAGATTAGCCCTCCCCCCCCCAAGCTATGGGTTTTTTAATGGACGAAATCTGACACCTTTCCGCGTGAGGGGGTAGGGGGGAAACCAACAACTTTCTGGAGGCGGTGCACGACTTGGCGGGGTAGGCTGCTCGGCCGACGTGCATTCCCCAGAAAGTTGTTGTTTTCCCCCCCTACCCCCTCACGCGGAAAGTTGTCAGATTAGCCCCCACCCAAATCATGGGTTTTTTAATGGACGAAATCTGACACCTTTCCGCGTGAGGGGGTAGGGGGGGAAACCAACAACTTTCTGGAGGCGGTGCACGACTTGGCGGGGGGGGGGGGGGGTGCTCGGCCGGCGTGCCTTCCCCAGAAAGTTGTTTGTTTTCCCCCCCTACCCCCTCACGCGGAAAGGTGTCAGATTTCAACCGCATGAACTAATGGGCGTTTACAATAAAAAGAACACCACGTAGGAGACCTCCTCCCAATTTGACACCTTTCCGCCTGAGGGTGGAGGGGGGGGACGCGCTCGCGAGGAAATCGAGCAACATCCCGTCCGACCTTTCTCCCAAGAAAACCGCGCATTCCCTTCCAAAACCGCGCGCTAATCTGACACCCTTCCGCGTGAGGGGGTAGGGGGGAAAACCAACAACTTTCTGGCGGAGTCGGCTCGCTCGTGCAGCCTTCCCCGCCGAGTGGTGCAGCGTCCCCAGAAAGTTGTTGGTTTTCCCTCCTCCCCCCCTACGCGGGAGGTTGTCAGATTTGACTCCAAGAAAACCGCTCATTCCCTTCCAAAACCGCGCGCTAATCTGACAACCTTCCGCGTGAGGGGGTAGGGGGGAAAACCAACAACTTTCTGGCGGAGTCGGCTCGCTCGGGCAGCCTTCCCCTCCGAGTGGTGCAGCGCCCCTAGAAAGTTGTTGGTTCCCCCCCCTTCCCCCCTACGCGGGAGGTTGTCAGATTTGACTCCAAGAAAACCGCGCATTCCCTTCCAAAACCGCGCTCTAATCTGACAACCTTCCGCGTGAGGGGGTAGGGGGGGAAAGCAAACAACTTTCTGGCGGAGTCGGTTCGCTCGTGCAGCCTTCCCCGCCGAGTGGTGCAGCGTCCCCAGAAAGTTGTTGGTTTCCCCCCCTTCCCCCCTACGCGGGAGGTTGTCAGATTTGACTCCAAGAAAACCGCGCATTCCCTTCCAAAACCGCGCGCTAATCTGACAACCTTCCGCGTGAGGGGGTAGGGGGGAAAACCAACAACTTTCTGGCGGAGTCGGCTCGCTCGGGCAGCCTTCCCCGCCGAGTGGTGCAGCGTCCCCAGAAAGTTGTTGGTTTCATCCAATCAGGTCCCTCCTACATGTGCCGCTTGATGGACATCGTTCTCGGTGCGCTAGCGTGGGAGATCTGCATGCCTTACCTCGATGATGTGGGCATCTGGTCAACGGGCGTGGGCCCTTCCGAAGAGGCCAGGGCACAAGCTTCGTTCGGGCAAATGCTTCACCGGCTAGACCTAGTTCTCGAGCGGCTAGAGTGGGCCGGCCTGACCTGCAAGATGTCCAAGTGTGTCTTCTTTGCCACCTCTACGGAGTACCTCGGTCACGTTGTCTCGAGGGAAGGTCTCAAGATGGACCCGAAGAAGGTCGCAGCTGTCGGCGTCGGAGCGTGACAGTAAGGGGGAAGTCACGCGGAGAAACCTAGACGGCGGGGGAAATGTACAAGCGGGAAGGAGTGGACCCCCTTTACCCGCAACACCCCCCCCAATGCGAGAGGCGAGAAACGAGGCGAGTGCATTGCGGAAGGCGGAAAGGGGGAGGGCGTGAAGCGACTTCAGGCGGTGGCGACGTGCGCCCATGAGTTGGTTGCGTAGCGGACGCAGGCACGGTCCAGACGGTGCGGCCGAGGATGCTGGCTTCGCTGAGCTCGCGGAGGGCTTGGATGCGGCGGGGGGCTACTCCGTCCGGGAGTTTGCGGAGGAGCATGCGGTGGATGGCGAGGGGGTCCATCGTCAATCATCAATCATCAGTTATCTGCAAATGTCAAATGTAGATGTATGGGTATGGATATGGAGGATGGATGCAGGCTAGAGCTCAAATAACCGCCGCACCCGCGCGCGAGCGTGGAGCAACAGCTACAGCGTGTAGTGCTATTTATGGTGCAGAGCTGGATATTTTCCCGGACGATATTTGGGTAGCTTGGTGGATATTTTGCGGATATTTTTGCTGGATATTTGGGTCCGATTTTGTGGATATTTCTGCCAACCCCAAAAACCAAACCTATTCACCTATTCAACTCCTTACCTGCCGTACAATGTACAATCAACCCCAGCCCCAGCCCCAGCCCCTGCCCTCTGCGGCAGGGGCTGGGCAATCATCACTCTGGCCCAGACCCCTAGCCCCTAGTCCTAGTGGGCGCGGGCCGCGATTCGCGATTTGCACTCCCACTCCCACGCCCAGGCTGGGCTTGCCCTCGAGCTGACTCCCCCCCCCATCCTTGGTCGCCAGGGAGACAGAGGCCTCTGGGCGGCTCCCATGGCCAGCGAGGCAAGCGTGGGAGAGGCGGGGGGGCCAAGGGCTGAGCCCCAGCCTCCATTGCCCCCTGAACTGCCCTGGTTGGCCCACTGGGAGCCCCCAAAGGACCGAGGTGGAGGAGAACGGAGAGAGGGAGAGAGGGGGGTTTGCACCCCCCCCCCCAATGGAGTCCGGTGACAAATGGGCCCCGTTTGCGGGGCGCCGAGTACTTGGGGACCCATCCATTTTTTACCGCACTCACTTGTGAGAGTCAACAAATCACTTTAGCACTAAAGTACCATCAGCACTATGTACATCAAAGAGAAGAAACGGCCGCGCCCTTGGTTGAAAGGGGGGGGGGAAGGGGGGGGGGGGGGGGGGCGGCGGGGGAAGAGCGGCCATCCAACTGAAGCGCGCGCGGCCCCCTCGCTCCCTGCCTGCCTGCCTGCCCATGGTGGCGCACCCGCGGCACACGTACGCCGCAAAGGTGCTCGAGGCGCAGAAGGGGCTAGGGTTCGACGCGCTCGCATGCGTCGCTGGCGCCATCGTCATCGTCCAGGGTGAGCGCGAGGCACCGCCCGACGCACGCTGGTGCTGCTCAAGCGGGCGTACAGGGCTGGTGCCGCTCGCGCAGCTGCAACCGGTGGCGACAAGCTCGATTCCAGCGCGTGCGCTCTTCGAGTTTGCTGCAGGAGACTCGGCGGAGCTCACGATAAGTCGCGGTGAGATGGTCACTCTCACTCCCAAGCTGACCGACGCCACAGGCTGGTGCTCTGCCACCAGCAACGCAGGCGGAAAGAAGCGGACTGGGCTCGTCCCGCAAAACTACGTGATGCCCGTGATTGCGCACTCTGATTCGACCACCACGCGGCCACCCAAAGGTACCTTCACGTCGGATTCCACCTCACAACGCACCCATGTACAAGGCAGATCGAACTCCGAGCAGGCTCACCCTGCGAGTGGCCGCCGCACCCTGAGCCAGGGCGGCACGGAGGATTTGGGCGTCTACAACGGCCGCGCAAGCCAAGGAGTGGCAAATATGCCTCATATACATGGACCCATTGGCGCTGACGAGCGCAGCCGCAACCCCGGGGAGTTGTCAGAGTTATCGGGGTACACTGGTGCAGTCACCCCGCCCCAGGGTTTCTCGGCAGCAAAGGCGATGACGCAGATTTGGGAGCTGGGCCTGGCGATCGCAAGGGCACCCTCGTCGGCTGACCCAAAGCACATCGACGACTTCGAGCGACGGATACAAGTACTGAATGCGCAGCTCAAAGGATGGGCTCTTGCGGAGGATCAAAAGGCGGGTCGAGTCGCACCACAATCGCAGCGTAACAACGCCAACGTGCCCTTTGCCAGCAGCCCTGTGCGCCGCCATCTTGCCCGAGAGGAACGCGTTGCACGTTGGAGCGTGGCAGATATGAATCCTGAGCAGCAGTCGCGCCTCACACAGTACGACGAACCGTCTTCGCCGGAGGAGACGGGACGGAACGAGCATAGCGTAGCGCAGCAGCAATCGCAACAGCAATCTTCGGCGGCCTCGCTGCAACAAAGCAAACCCAAGCCCTCAGGCATTGGGCGTGTCTTATCCTTTGGTCGACGCAGCACCAGCACGGGCTCACCCAGTGCGGCGCCTCATGGGGGTGAGCGAGCGCCACCTGGGGGGCCAGCCAAGAAGGGCGGTGGTGTGCTGGGAAAGGTCCAGCGCTCCCTCTCCTTTGGCTCATCCAAGCGCCGCTCCGATGCCAGTGCATCACCGGCGGCTGCCTTCGCCGGTCGCACATTAGCTGCCACCAAGGTTGTGAACATGCAAGGGCGCGAAGAGGCCATTCGCGCGGTGGCCAACCTGCACCGCGCTCGCTCATTCGAGCGCCAAAACCGCGAAGCGCAACATCGTGCGACACATATCGCCACGAGCGCTTACCCCGTCCAGAGCGCGTATGGGATGGGTGGGAACTCGCTCTCTTGGGATCGCGGGCTTCCACCGCAGCGCACTGCCACGTACAGCGCTCCGCCCGGTCCGTCCCGTCATTCGCCTGCGTTCTATCGTAATGATCCTTCCCCCGCCCAAGCTTACGGCGGTTACGCGCAAACGCGTAGTGGCAATGCGGGAGATGGCGGGAAGAGTGGTATTGATGAGTATGGTTACGTCGACCACAATGGCCCTATCGCCCATGGCAATGTGGTGCAGGTTGCTGCTGGTCGTGGAAGCTACGGATCGAGGCAGCAAAGTGTCGCGCCGGACGCGCAACAAGCACAGCATCGTTACTTCCCTCAGGTGCACCAAGCTCAACAGGGTTACGGAAAGGCTGCATATGAGGGGCCGTCCCACATCAATGGGCCGTCTGGGGGCCGAGCACCGCCGTACGGCACAGCTCCGTACGCCAACAATGGGCATGTTGGTCGATGGTAGGTGGCATGTTGGTCGATGGTAGGTGCGAGGGTGAGCTCCGTGTTCAGCGCACTGCCCGCATTTCAACGCATCTAGTCTGGGATATCTCTCTTCAAACTATGGTCTAGCCACTTGTCGGCACATGTATATGCCTTTTGCATGTGTCGGCTGCGATATGCTCCGTACACGCCGAATTGTCTCCACGCAAAGCCTCATTTCGTGAATCCCTGGAAGAGTCGGTCACTTCATGCAACTCCGATGCCAGTTGGTAATTTGCAAGGGCACACTTATTGGTTCGTGACGGTGACGGCCACAGGCATAGGGACGCGGCATAGCGGAACCGCATGATAGACATTGGCAAAGCACTTTGGCATCGATGTGATACGCGTGAGGGCACAACCATGAGCCATACGAGGGCCATGAGCTAGGTGTGTCTTTTTCGTGTGTGTCTCCCTCGCTCGCGCTTTGATGGTTCGTGAGCGCGCGCCCGCATTCGGATCACGAGCGAGACCGATGTGTGGAAAGTATAAGTAGCAAAAGAGAAGCCATGAGGAACAATCGTTATCGTTATCGTTACAACGATAGGGTCATCATGGAGCGCGCGCCGCTCTTCTCCTCTCTCCCGCCAACCTCGTTGCGCCGGCCGACCAAGACATGACCGACGCCACACTGCCAAAGCGCCACCAAGCCAGGGCCACGCCCGACGAGTTGCCCGCGAGCCACCGCCCGCGACGCTCCTGCTGAGTCTTGAGTGCCAGCCATCAGCTCCACTGCACCACAACAAGACTCACACCGGACGCCAAGCACACCAACCACAACCACAGACAGCATGATAGCCCCGAATATGAATGGCAAAAGGATTCAACTAAGTTTATACTTGGTTCACTGTTCACGCATGGGGGGGCACGAACCCCCCTCTCTCTCCAAACTCCTACCCCTAAAAAAATCCCTGTTTGACCACCTGTCAGAGCAAGGCTCATCTCACTCTTGGAGGTTGCCTGCGAGGGCGCGCCGGCAGCTAGCGCGGAATGCGGTTCTTGCGGGGAGCTCATGGAGCTTTCCTCGGGGGTGACTACGGGCATGGTGATCGACGCACGACGCACGACGCACGGAGGGCGCGGAAGTGTGGAAGGAGGCTTGTGGGAGGTGGTGGCAGGCGACTGGGGGTGGCTCAGGCGCGTGCTTGGCTTGTATTGACTCGTTGACTCGGGGTATAGACTCGGGAACTCGGGGGGACTCGCTTGGGAACACGGTGGGACCCGACGAAGTTGCTACAAAAATCACTCACGAAAAATCCAAAACCCAAAGTCCTTGGGCTCAGAAGACTAACGTAAACACTCCGGAATCATACGATAAACAAACCCTCCCCGTGCGGCGAAGGCTGAGGTCGCGATCGCTCGTCATGCGCGAAGAAATACGGAAAGAGAGCGCAAAACTACGCAAACGAAGGGTTCGAACTATCGTTAAAGTGAAACTCGTCCGCTGAAGCCAACGCGGAGGGTCGAGGAGAGATCCAAACTCGCGCGGGGGGAAGAAGGCGATGTGCAGAGAGACCTTCTAGACAAGCGACGAGCAAGGGGCGACGAAACAAGACGCGAGACGCGGGGCGCGTGCCATTCGTTCTTCCTTTCTTTCACCGAAAACGCGGCGAAACGCTAACGTTAAACGTTGGTGCCACCCCAGAAACCGAAGAAAAAGGAAAGAAGGGGGACAGGGGAGGAGGTGGAGGAAGGGGAGATAAGGGCGATGGAGATAGAGCGGGAGAGTCCGGTAGCCGGTAGGTGTGTAGCCCTGAATCTTCAGATGTTTTTTTTTCAGTGTCCGTGTCAGGCCAAAATGCTGCGGGTGGCTGGAGGAAAGTGCGCTTTTAGAGTGGTTTTGTGTCCGCGTAGCGTTTTCGTACATAACGCTAAACGTCACATAAAGTCAGGTAAATCGGACCCCTTCGTTCAGGCTGACATCGCCAGCATACCCTCTTGCCAAACGAGTGGGTTGGATAGCGCTACCCTCATGATCCCCACGATCTTCCGCGATTGAACGCTTTTCCATGCGGTGGGGGTGATGGCGATTGAACGCGTTCCACGTGTAGGCTGATGGTGATTGAACGCTTTTCTTTGATGTGGGTGATGGTGATTGAGCGCTTTTCTATGCTGTGGGTGATGGTGATTGAGCGCTTCTCGCCTAATCGGTAATAGTAATTAATAAAGTTGGAGCGTTTCGAGGTCTTTCTAACTAAGCGCGCGCGCGCGGCGGTGAAACGGTGAAACCTCTCGAGAGCGAGCGAGCTAGCGATGGTGCCCAACCCCAACCTAGACAGAGCCTCGCTCGCGCTCAACCATGGACAGCTCTGCCGTGATGACAGGCGCCACTGCGGCGGAGGTATCATCAGATGATGATGATTCACCGACGCTGCAAGCGCAAGAGCAAGAGCGCGGCAGACGCAACCAAGGCGCTGGCGGCACATCGCGTGCGCTGGGGCGCGCGCCTGCGGCATTGAATGCCAGAAGCGGCAGGGCTCCCTCACCCTGTCTGCACGCGAGCCAGCACGAGCGAGCCGGCGCACACAGCCCCTCCCATTCCAGCGCCCGCGGCGGGACTCCCCATATGGTTCATGGCAGTGAGGAGTGAGGGCAACGGGGCTGATACAACGTCGCCCTCACCACCCTGCCCCGCCTACCCGTATCTAGGACCGTATCCAGCCGTATCTGGGGGTTGACCCAGATACAGCCGTATTTCCCATATCTAGAGGGTCGGTGGGCCGTATTTCCCATCTAGGAGTACACAGAGAGCACACGAAAGATGAATATTTTTACCAGTAAGATTTTACGAAGTAAGAGGGCGGCAGGGCGTGTGAAGTGCGTGTGAACGGAGCGATCGCTCGCCTCGCGCCCGTGGAAGGGGGGAGGGAGGAGAGGGGGAAGAAAGGGGGGGGGGGGGGGGGGGGGGGGGGGGGGGGGGAGAGAGAGAGAGAGAGCGTGGTGGCGAGCTCTCTTCCTCCTCCCCTCCCCTTTCTCTCTCTCTCACCCCTCTCTCTTCCCTCCTCTCTCTGGCGCGTCTTCTCTCTTTTTCCCTGTCTTCTCTTCTCTCGCGCCTGTTCTCCCGCTCCTCCTCCCTTCTTCCTCCCCCCTCCCGGTTTCCCTCTCCCTCTCTCTACCTCTCACTCTCCCACTCTCCCTCCCCCCCCCCGCTCCATCTGCACCACCACTTCCCCCCACAGCTCGCCTAGATGCTCTCGTCATTGCTAGATGGCTCAGTCGACGGTGAAGCACAGCTGCTGCTACGCAAGCTGGGCAAACGGGATACGGTGACCAAGCTGAAGGGCCTGGCTGAGCTCCGCGAGGCTCTCGGTGCTCATGACGTCGGCTGGCTTGCCGCCTTCATGGCTCACTGGGTGCCGTGCTTCTGCAAGCTCAGCGCGGATCCGTCGTGGCAGGTGAGGGAGGCCAGCTGCACAGTCCTCGGCCAGATGGTCGGCGTGCTGGGCCGGCAGCTCGCCCCGCACCTCAAGCCGCTCATGGCGGCCTGGCTGTGTGCACGACATGATCCTCATCACGCCACATCGAGTGCTGCGGCCGCTGCCTTCAGTGCGGCCTTTCCGAACCCAAAGAAGCTGTCTGACGCGCTCCTTTTCTGCCGGGATGACCTTGTTCGCGGACTGGAAGAGCGTGCTCTCACGCCACTGCCGAAGGTCAAGGACAAGGACGAGGCAGCCGAGGCATACGAGACGCATGCTCGAAGGGTGGGTTCGGCTCTGTGCGCTGCCAGCCAGCTGCTTTCTCTCACGAATGACGGCGCCAGCTCAGAACAGCCAGTGGCGCCAGTTCCCGAGACGGCCGGCGCTACGAGGCGCGCAAATTCTGATACAGCTCAGAGCTCAGTTAAGAAGGACGTCGTCGCCCTCCTTGGTGGAGCGATGTGCGGCCCCGACATCTGGAAGCTCTCATCTTCCAAGTCTGCTTTTGTCAGGCTAAGGTGAGCGCCGCAGTCCTCGTCGCTTTGGAGTGATGTGGAATGGGTGTTTCCTCAACTTTGTGTGGAGGCATGAGTGTTGCGATGTGTGTTATCACCATGGCTGCAAGGAGTCATCTCACCCATGCTGGTCCCATCTCGCTCGGCTCTCTCAGTGCGTATGGGTGGGCCGAGACGATCCTTCGTCACTCGCCTGATGACCTTGCCTCTGTCCACGCTCCGGATCTAGCTAAGCTACTTCTTGGAGGCCTTGCAGACGATGACGCCGTAGGGCAGGTGAAGAAATGATGCGCTCCTGCCCATTTCGCAGCACGATGCCCGCATGTGGAGATCTGTGGGAAACAAGCTCTTGGCTGCATGCGAGAAATCGTCGCTGGCGACTCTAGATATTAGAACGCCTTCCGGTCTTCCCAGCCCATCACGCTATTCCATAGCATAACCTCCTTCACCCAACACGGATCCTGTGTGTTGTAGGCGGCACTATGGGAACCTCTACTCATGCTCTTGAGTAACCATGGTTCTGCGCTTACCGACTGCGCCGCCGCCCGTCACACACTGCCCCGCCTTGCCTCGCTCCTGCGCCACGGCTGCCGCGGCGCTGCACCAACTGTGTCCCGTGCGCTTCTTCCGCTTGCTGCTCTACTTCCACTAGAGCTCTTCACGCTTGTCGATCGATCGGAAGGAGTCGGGACCAGTGCGCTGCCTCCTGCAGTAGCTCTGCTCGACTCTATCTGGGAGGGTCTTGGCTCCACCAGCCTGCCACAGGCACACATTAAGGAGATGATGCGCGCATATGGTGAGATCCTCATGCTCTTATTGGTGCGTTCATCGGAGGGTGGTAAATTGAAGGAAGGAACCGTTGGCTTGCTAAGTGCAGGGCTTCTGCGCCATTCGATGGGTAAACCCATCATGGCGCTCTTGACGGGAAAGCTGCCGACAAAGCTCAACGATGCTGAAGTAATAGAGGGGATCGCTGCCGTCGCAGCCCAACTCGCGGCCTCGACTCGTTGCGCCGCGGCGTTGACGCCCTATTGGCGAGAGATCACAGAGACATGCGCTGCAATGTGCACTGGAGCCGGACCAATCGGCCGACCACCGACTGCGGCGGTGCGTCCGGCGGCAGCGCTACTGGCGGCAATCGATGCGCAACTCAGTCAAAGACAAGACAGTGCCCCGGCGGCGATGCAGGTGAGAACAACACCACAATTGCGTCAAGACGCATGCTTGATTACATCCTGTGCTTCCTTTCCGTCCACACATCTCGACCACAGTGACGTGTGGATACTTGACCGCGCTCCTTCTCGTTCACTACGGACATCTTCCCTGGCTGACATCTTAATGCCACCCTCGCCACCGCATCGCAGCTTTGTAGATTTAGATCTGCTGTTGGCGCCCTTTGCACTGACCGTCTCTACCCGGCGGCACGTTACGGCGCACCCGGAGCGTCTAACCTATTATTGAAATTGGTCGAGAACCACGGGCTCTGCATGCTGTGGCACGCCTCAAATTCCGACGGCTCTTCCAATGCACTTGAGCCCCACAGTCGAGGCAGCGGTGGCTGCTTGGTTGACTTCCATCCGGCCAAAGGCGGAGATAGGGTGGTGGTAGTCTTGTCGAATCTCGCAGCTTCTACACCACGAGAGGCACTTGTTGCATCTTATCTCGTGGAAGAGGTCCTTCTGCCGCTGGCACAGCAAGCGGCAAATTGGAGCGACGGGGACGGCGCCAAAGGGTGCTTGCATGGGGGCGTCGAGGTCGTCACTTCTGTAGATGCGGTCCCAGGTAGTGCTGCGGCCCAGGCCGCGCGGGTTGCTGCAGCACTTTGGTCACGTCTGCTTGCTGAGGAAGCGGAATGGGTTACTTCTGCGCCATGTGACGCCTCCAAGGCCCTAGATGGGACTGGTAGTGCGGCGACATCGGGATCCTTGATGCGCCTACACTGGCGCAGACTATTGCGGACGATAATGGATTGCTGCATCTTGAGCTCAAATGGACCTGGTTTGGGTCCGTCCAATTGGCCGTGGGCCTTGCAAGTGATCGGAGCCGTTGCGGATACACTGGCGGGGCTTCAGAATAGCGAGATACGCTCACTCATGCTGTGCGAGGAGATCGATGCTGTGGCAAGAGGCGCGGCAGCCGCCGCCCTCGCACTGGACACAAACGGTATACCGAGTGCCTCAGCAGATGCCGCCCAACGTGTGGTGCTGTTGTGCTGCGAGGCTTGCTTGCTAAGTGAGGATGCGGCGGCGGGAGTGCTCGAGCTTTGTGGCTCGGCGCTTGCGTCACTTGTCGAACATGCCGACTCCTCAATCAAAGACGGCGTGTCGTCGATAGAAATAGAAGCAGAAGAGCGGGATGGCTTCAAGAAGGTACAAGCTTTATGTGCCCGTCAGGCAAACCATGCTCTCTGCATGTGCTCGCCTCTCCTCCGCACCTTGCCGACTCATACTGGACAGGCGTCTCCGCCAGCTGCAACTTTGGAGCGAAGGGCTGCTGCCTCGGCAAGCTGCTTGGTGACTATTTTTAGTCTTCTACGTCTTCGCCGAGGCAGCCAGCTATACTTTCTGGGTGATACCGCCTCGATGACATCCACAGCCGCAGCTGCTGCATCGGCTGCAGCAGCAATTAGTCCGCAACCTCCGAGCATGCTGCAAGCCGACGACGAATCGCACGGCTACACGACCAATCTCATTTCGGAATCGGTGGGCTGGGCGATGCACTTGGACGTAGAAACCTCGTCACTAGAGGAGGAAGATGTTCTTCTCGCTCTGTCGACGGAGTCCCTGCTCGTGGAGGCCCAGGCAGAGGCTGAGGCTGAAGGCGACATTAATGTGGACGCTTCACGCTCGGCCGCAGACAGCTCGCAAACGTCAGTGGACGCGACTGCTGCATTGGCCGCTTCGTTGTGGGAAGAGGCAGTTATAGGCATCGCCTCTTGGCTCGCCTCGTCCTTTCCATCGTTGCATCTTCGCACCTACGTGTCACTTTGGCAGGAGACAATGAAGGCTTGTCCAAAATCTCTCGCTGTGGCTTCTGGATGGCGAGCGCTCGTCTCTCGCTGGGGCTGGATGGTACGTCGCCTTATTGACCTCAGCGTCTTTCACACAAAAGCGGGGAGTAGACCCAATGCCCGCGATTCCGAGGGTGCATCGTTGCTGTATCCTCCATCGGAGTTGACGGAAATACTGGGCGAGGAGTCGTGGGAAGAGGCCCTGTTGGATGGCACGTCGCTGCGCGTGTGGCTCCTTGCATCGCTCGCCATTGAATTGATGGTCGAAAAAACCGGTGGCCCTCCTGGCGCAGCAATATTGCGTTTCGAATCATCGGACTTGCGTTTGGCACTGCCTCTGCTGCCGCTATACCTCATTCGCGTGTTTTTCCAGTGTTGTGGCAACACGGCAAGCGCGGCCCGTAGCGTAGCAGCGCTTGAATCAGCGGGATGGAGCGGAGCGGCGGTGATAGAAGTTCGCGCGTTTGTCCTAGGGGCTATAGTGCCCTATTTGCGCGGCCGTCAAGGCGACGCGGATGTGAAAGGATTTGTCAGCTCGCTGGCCGAAGCATCGATGGCACGAGCGGTGGGCGGCGATGAGGCCTCGCGATCAGCTTTATTCTTGCTCCTACGATGTGCGAGGCCGTCGATCGTTGCCTCGCCAAAGGCGGTCTCGGGCTCGCCTTGGGATGGAACCATTTTTTCGGCTCTGTTGCCCAGTGACCACACGGCCCTCGACCAATTGATCACGGGGGCTTCGGCACCCACGCCGGAAGGCGAGGCGCATGTCTGGAGGGCGTTCCGCACTCGACTAGAGGTGCTTCGTCTGGGCGTCGCCACCTCGTGCGCAACCCCGCCGGCGCTAGTGTCCCAGGCGTCACTCATACAAGAAGACGAGTCCGCGATGTCGGCGCCATCACAATTGATGCTCTTAGCCGGGTCTGCGGTTTCCTCCGTTGCTGCCCTTCGACCGGCTGCTGCCGCGGCCGCTCGAGCTGCTGAGGCGAGATTGGGCACAGGCGCTGCAGCAAGCGGGTCGCAACGGTCTGAGGACGCGCGCGTTGTTGCAAGGCTTCGCACACTCGCAGCGCTACTACCTGCGGCAGAGCCGTCGGCTATCCCCATCGGAGGCCTATTCGAGCAAGTGCGCCGCTTGGCTTTGGACACAGAGGCTGCAGGAGGGGGCGCGCACATCGAATCAATGGTCGCGGCTAAGCACTCTGCAATCTGCACGGCTGTTAGAGCGCTGGTGGATAGATTGGGCAGGTCGAAGAAGACGTTACCTCTCGTGTTGTCCCACACTCGATGGATGGGAGCCACAGTAGAGTCTGCTCTCCGTGCTGCTGCGTGCGCTGCGCAGGTACATCAAGAAATCCCGAAAGAGATGGGCCTGGACGCGGACTGGATGGTTGGCGGCGGGTGGGCAGATAGCTTAAGAGCTGCGTCCGCTCTAATTCGGATGTTGCTGATCTGCACAGAGACAGGGAACTGCGCCGGGCCCTCTAGCATTCCATGCACAGACGCCGCTTCACTTCTCGCCGCTTGCGGCGGTACAAACACTTGCGGAGATGTTGACGTCGAGGCACTCGACGAGGCCATAGGAGCCGCTGCAGACCGTTGCGAACGCTTACAACAGGCCGTTTTGTTGCTTTTGCTGAAGGCAGCACCTCGCGCTGGCCACTTTCATTGGGCGCAGCGTGCATGGCTCGAAGGCCTTGGATGCGTTTGCGTAGCATCCCCGTCGATTTTGCCGGCTGCTGCAACACTTGCGCCCATCACACGGCTCATTCGCGCACCTAACACAGCGGTCAGGTTGCTGAGCCTCGCTGTTCTCGAGAGCGTGCTCGTTCCTGATCCGCTGGGACGGGCTGGGGGGTCTGAGCCAGAAGGGAGTGAGGGCGAACACGCAGATGAAGCGATGCCGTTGCGATATGCATTTTCTTGTGAGGGCAGCGGTGTGGCAAGCGGGCCAGACCAGGAGCCCATTGCTTCACTGACCGTCCTCGAAGGATTGATGGGGTGTACCGACAGCAGCGATGGAAAAGACGATGGCAAGTCTAGTCACCTCATTACGAAGGAAATCGATGGCGATCCTGATGGGGCGGAGGCTCGGTTGCTGGCGTGGGGCTGCGCACTAGCACTCATCCCGCATATGTCGCAAACAGCTCGCTCGCGGGTGTCGATAGGCTTCAAGGCAGGCCCCCTCTCAAAGGTCCTCAGCGAGTGCATCTACCCGGCGCTACCGCTCACTCGTCCGCCTCCTCCGCCTCCTCCGCCTTTAGCCTCAGCCTCCAGCGTAGCTGAAGATGTAGACGCACCAAAATCCTGTGGCGGGGTGCTCGATCTCGCCGACCCAACGTCAAGTGTGACTGGTGCTCTGCTCGCGCCACTGACAAAGATGTTGAAGGGCAATCGGCCCGACACTTCGGACCCGACAGACCCTCCTGACGTGTCGTCAATTGCCGCATCTCTCTTTGCGGTTATTCTTCGCCGACTTCCTGCTCTTGCGCGCCATTGGTGGACCAACGACCTCTCCTCACGAGCAGCACATGCCGCAATCGCCAAATACACGGAGGTGCACGTCTCCCCATGGCTTCTCAGGAGAGAGGTGAGCGCTCGATGCATAGTCCCGCTTCTTCTCTGCGTGCTCGACCATGGCGGTGGCCCATGCCAGAGCCTGTGCAACAGCTTGTCACGCGACAAAATACTCAATCCTCATCGACAACTCTCTCGGCATTGCGACTTGTCCTCGACCGTACGATTCGAATAGCGTTGATCCGCACTTTGCCCCCCCCCCCCCCTCATACGCAGGCGGAAGCCGTTGGCGCGTCAACACCCACGGACAATGAGGATTTCACAGTAAAGGCGAGTACTACTTCACGCACCATCACTGCTACTTACGCCTATGAGGGGACGTATATGCAAATTGTGCTTCAGCTGGATAAGTGCCATCCACTGCGCGCCGTCGAGGTGCGCCGACGCTATGCTCATCGCGAACGTCTCATCAACTCGTCCAGCCGTTGTCGCGGGCACAGCTGATTTTCAACTCAGCTCTCCTCCTCACCCATGGCCTGCGATCGCACTCGTAGGTGTCGTGCACGCAACGAGCGGGAGTTTCTGATGCTCGATGGCGTAAGTGGCAACGCACCATCTCCACCATGCTCCGCACACAGGTGTGCAATGCCGCGTAGCTCTCCCTTAAACGTTGATCAATATCTTCCTTGCCGAGGCCGCCCGCGCGGATCCGTCCACTCATCGAGGTGTGGCAGGTGGATTTGCGAACTGAGTGACATTCCATGCCGGCCCTTTACACAGAACGGATCTATCGACGACGCCCTTGTGCTCTTCAAAGACAACGTTGATAAGGTGCGCCTCAATCCATCCAATGTCGGTGATGCTAGAAGTATAGCGTTTCCGCCGTTAGGACATTCCCAAAATTTGTCGGAGTACGCTCCAACCGTCCAAGGCCACACGCTAATGGCGACCTCTTACATGCATTTGGACGGCTGGCGATGGTGACGCCTGCCCCTCTTGCAGGTGTTTGAAGGTGTTGAGGATTGTCCCATCTGCTATCAAATTGTGCACGGCACTACTCGACAACTGCCGAAGCTCGCTTGCCGTACCTGCAGCAACAAGTTCCATGCAGCGTGCTTGTATAAGTGGTTCTCATCCTCGCAGAAGTCAAACTGTCCATTGTGCCAAAGCACGTTTTAAGCGTGTTGGGCTCCTTTGCATGGCTGTACACTCACATGCACCAGGTTGCGAACCAGACTTGCCTACACAAGAGCATGGCTAATGGCTGGCAACGTTGTGCCCTGGCTCTAGCCCAATGGAGGAAAACAAAAGTGAGCATATATTTGGCCGTCTTACTAGTCTTACCTTTCTCAACTATCGTTAAAGCGATAGGGTCAAGGAGTGCGCGCCGCTTGGCTCGACATCGGGAGACGTCTCGATTTTGAGTCGGGGGGTGTTGTATTCAGACCTTTGGTCATTATGGTCATGAATACTTCGGCATGGGCACGAGCATTCTTCGTTACGTACCGTCTCCTATGTTCGTCGTGGTCGCGCAAGGCAAGCTGATTCGGATTCTCCCTAGGCTCAAGTTCGGGTTCGCCGATTGTTGTCTTGAAAGTCGAGGATTTGAGTTTTCATTTTTACCCTTAGCCAACATGTTCGGGTTGGAGTGAACATGTTCGGGTTGGAGTGAACATGTTCAGGTTGGAGTGAACATGTTCAGGTTGGAGTGAACATGTTCAGGTTGGAGTGAACATGTGTAGGTTGGAGTGAACATGTTCAGGTTGGGGTGAACATGTTCAGGTTGGAGTGAACATGTTCAGGTTGCGAGTCAACATGTTCACGTTGGGGCCAGCTTGTTCAGGGGTGTCAGCTGGTGGGTTTGTACCCCCTGTGTCCCTCCAATAGGGCGGTCAAACAGGGGCTTTTGAAACATAAGTCAGGACTGGGCTGCATTTTTCGACCGTGGCGCGATGCCCAATAAAAAAGCTCCGGGGGGGAATACCTGGCGCTGACGCGACGAAAATCTTCGCCAAGAAATGGTGCGATTTGCCCCCCCTCTCTCCCCTCCGTCACGCGCGCTCACACTCTACCCGTAAAGAATTGGCGGTCGCGCCCGCGGGGGGATCGGTTCCTTTATACTTTATATCTAAGCTACATTCCCAGATAGCTCGACAGATAAATGCAAGTTGTGCCGCGGCCACCGTGAAGGATCGTGCGCCACCTAGCGTGGTGCCCCGCGACGAAAAAGATATTCGAAACCATAGACGCCCTTACCAAACATACGCCTACCCCCGGGAGGTCGCGTGCACAGAAAGCAAAAGATAGACTCTTCGCGCATACCCCGGTACGAATACTCCCGACAGCTTAAAAGTAGGGCGGTCAAACAGGGGCGACGCCGTGCTCGGAAACGTTGAGGACCTGTTGGCCATCTGCGGATCTCGCTCGTACGTCTTCTTCCTCAACGCCGCCGTGACCGAGCGCCTGCTCACGCAGGAGGGCACTCTTCGAACGTTCCTCGAGGAGGAGGAGATGATGGGGGAGAAGGCGGGCGGCAAGCTACGTGGCTCCATCCTCTCTCAAGGGCGCCTCCTCTCCCGAGATCATGGCAGCGGTGCGAGCGATGTCTATCCTGTCGGACACCGTTCTCTGGCCTCTCTTGCGTGCCATCAAGTTCGGTCCGGAGCAGCGCGCGCTCGACGTCCTTCCCGACGTCTGGCCCGCCGCGATCGATTTCTTCACTAAGGCGTCCGCGGACCTGCAAGGCGTGATCGACAGGTCGTTTGCCTTCATTTGGTACCCCTCGTTTCCAAATACGCGATGCGTCGGCACAAAAAAATTCTTCTAGTATTTAAGCTAAGGCACCCACCTCACAGTGCTCAACCATGTCTATAAATGGAATGGCGGCTGATGATGTAGTACTCAAGCGATTGCAATGGATCATAACAAAGATGGACGATGGCTTTAAAGAATTCATCACACCTCTCTTTCGGCCATATGCCAATTCTAAATCTGCCATGCAGGTTATGGCGGAAGCATTGGACAGCATCAGTCCACCGCCGCCGGTTGGGGATTATAAAGGCTAGCGAAGATGCGATAGCATGATTAATACATTACGTGGGTGAAATTTCGAACTCTCAAAGTTTTAAGCTGTGCCCGCCTTAGGCGACGCCGTTCTCGTCGCGTACGTGGTGCTCCTAGGCCTCTCCTTCGGGGTGCTCGCGGGGGGGCTCATGGTAGGGTGAGAGTCCCCACAGGGAGGGGAAGAAACCCTGAGGGAAAGGAGACCAAATGAAGGCAAGCCGCCTACGCGGGAGCGTACGGTTGGACTTGGGGCCGCACGCTCCGACGCTGCCCGAGTTGACTCCAGGACAGGAGAGGCGCAGCTCTCGAGCGGCCATCGATTCCAATAGAATTAGGGAGCGGGCCGCCGGCGACGAGCTCGTACGTCGGCCCTCCGTCCGCGATAGTGATTTCTGGACTGTTTGCGCGTTTTTTGGGCTTACGCATCGCTGTGGGGCTACCGTGGGGGGTCTGGGGCCCAAAGGGCACCGGATATGTGCTAGTTACACCTTTCCGGCCACCACATCCAAAAATCTCGTAATGAATCCTCAATCTTGCCTTGGTCAATTTTCACCCTTAGAAGTTAAAGTAGCTGTTTGACCGCCCTAATTTTATTAGTAGTACTTCATAAGACTTAATACATCCTACTCTTAGTAGTGCGTGGTAATCTAGCAGCGGTAGCCGGCAGATCCAACATTCTTTATTGGGCTTTTTGACCTATGCACCACTACAATTCTACACCTACCAATATAAATCAAAGGCTCCGTGCTAACTACTCTCTGACACGTGACACGAGCCTTTCAAGCAAACAAATCTACGGAATAAGCTCTACTCCATAGTACCAAATGCGAACGGATGCCCAAGAGAGCTTGCTCTTCACAGTGCTGAGAGCACAGAGTTCAAAGAAATGCTGGGTGTGGAATTTGTTCTGATCTAACTTGAAACAATCCCTTCGCCATGTTTGGTGTATGGAATTTGCTTCATTGATCACTCATCGAAAGATCATTGGTTGAAGACACACAGATGAATATATCTCCATGTGCTGGTCCTCGACGCTCGCCTCCGTACGCAACCACTCCACCACGGCAGCGTGCCCGCCCGCATATGCGTGCTCCAGCGGTGTCAAACCTTGTTTGTCGCGGATGAGCACAGAGCTTGAGTCGGTTCGGAGCCACTGGACGGCAGCCAGGTGGCCACCTGCGCTCGCGAGGTGTAAGGCTCTTCTACCCCCAGCGTCCTCAGCATCCGTGGCTGCGCCGGCGGCGCGCAGCGCAAGGAGCCGGCTAGTATCTCCCTGCCGTGCTGCTTCAAGGAAGCTGTCGGCGAGGAGGCGTCTCCACTGCGAGAGCCCAGACCACTGAGCGCATGGTGGCGCAGGGCACGCGGGGATGTCGGCCCTGGGCGGTGTCTTCTGCGTCCAGACCTCCATACCCACCCCGGGCGTTCTCTCCGCCGCCCAAGCCAGCCTCCTGCGCTTTGCTGTCGGCACGTCGCACCCTTCCATGCCGAGGTGGCGGCGGCGGCGGCGGCAGCGGAGGCGGGGCGGTTTGACGGGTGTGACTGGCAGAAAAGAAAGGAAAGTGTAGATAGAGTAAAGGAAGCTTTGGAGTACGAGAATTTCGTAATTTTTTTATTCGCACGTGCCAGGTGTCAGAGTTTTCTTGTTGTCTTGGTTTAATCCTAGTGCTGTGGGACCGTAGCCTTCATTGGCAACGAAGCCCCTACCTCGCGATGGGTGTGCGCGCGAATGGTGCATGGCTCGTCCGGTGTGTGTAGCTAGGTGGGTATGGTGGCCAACAAAAAAGGTCACGTTCCGTATAGACGTAGAAGTTCCATCGAATATGGAATATTATGAATATATGGAAAACATGGGACAAACTGAAGTTTTTGAGCCATCAAATGTCAAATGTCCCTAGTCCATTTATAATAACACTCATCGAAGAAGTATATAACGATTGTCCGTTTAATACTACACTATTTTATCACTCCCCGGTTTCCGGTTCTCTGCTTGGGACCTTGAACTTTCGTTGTTCGTTGTCGTATCCAGGCCTGTTTTTTATAGGTTCTGCTTGACCTCGATAGGATTTCATTGTCTTCCCGCGTTTACCGTTCGCGTTGGCGTGAGGTAATTTCCTCTCCCTCTCACATTCTTAAGGTCCGCTACCCTTGGCTTGTTTATTGTAGGTTCTTGCAAGGTGTCGTTCCGTCAATTGTGGGACATCAGTCGATTTGAGCGATCGAATGTCCACAGTTGTATATATCAGTATTTTAAAATTAAATGAAGACAACTTTTTTCTCTGCTTCCCGCGGTGCATGTCCCCCCCCCCGAGGGGACAAGTACAACTTTCTGACCCCGAGGGACTCGTACATACATGCACTTCAAACACATTCTATATATATAGGAGAATAGCCACGGCGAACAGATTCGCGGACGATCCGACATGCCGCTTCTGCGGTATAGCCCCCGAATGCTCCACGCATTTAGCCGTATGCATCGCGACGGAGCCCGTCTTCGAATTCATAGAGAGTCTTATAGGGATTAATCTTAGGCCGGGCTCAGAAGTAGCCCAACGTCTTTTTTGCTACCAAGTGGACAGGCCTCACCCCTCCTCGGGATACAACTTGGGTATCCTGGCGCGGAGGTATATACTTACGGACTTCTACAACATTCAATATGGCAACGCGGATGGTAGGTCCGCTAGATCGATCCTTAGGGCAATTCTCACTAGATACCACCTATTAGTAACGGCGAAAACCGGCTTCTTCCAAAGGCTTAAGAGGCAACGGGAGAAGATGGGGCTACATGCCCGCCGCCGTCGTCGCCTCCGTTGCCTTTTACGCCTCCGCCATCTTCGCCGCCGTCATCGCCTCCATTGCCTTCTCCGCCTCCGCCCTCTCCTCCGCCGTCGTCGCCTCCATTGCCTTCTCCACCTCCGCCCTCCCCGCCGCCGTCATCGCCTCCATTACCTCCGCCTCCGACTTCTCCGCCGCCGTCATCGCCTCCACTGCCTTCTCCGCCTCCGCCTTCTCCGCCGCCGTCATCGCCTCCACTGCCTTCTCCGCCTCCGCCCTCCCCGCCGCCGTCATCCCCTCCACTGCCTTCTCCGCCTGCGCCCTCTCCGCCGCCGTCATCCCCTCCGTTGCCTTCTCCACCTCCGCCCTCTCCGCCGCCGTCATCCCCTCCGTTGCCTTCTCCACCTCCGCCCTCTCCGCCGCCGTCATCGCCTCCGTTGCCTTTTACGCCTCCGCCCTCTTCGCCGCCGTCATCGCCTCCATTGCCTACTCCGCCTCCGCCTTCTCCGCCGCCATCATCGCCTCCGTTGCCTTCTCCGCCTCCGCCCTCTCGTCCGCCGTCGTCGCCTCCATTGCCTTCTCCACCTCCGCCCTCCCCGCCGCCGTCATCGCCTCCATTACCTCCGCCTCCGACTTCTCCGCCGCCGTCATCGCCTCCATTGCCGCCTCCGTCCTCTCCGCCGCCGTCATCGCCTCCACTTCCTTCTCCGCCTCCGCCCTCTCCGCCGCCGTCATCGCCTCCACTGCCTTCTCCGCCTCCGCCCTCTCCGCCGCCGTCATCCCCTCCGTTGCCTTTTCCGCCTCCGCCCTCTCCGCCGCCGTCACCTCCTCCACCCTCTCCGCCGCCGTCGTCGCCTCCGTTGCCTTTTACGCCTCCGCCCTCTTCGCCGCCGTCATCGCCTCCATTGCCTTCTCCGCCTCCGCCCTCTCCGCCGCCGTCATCGCCTCCATTGCCTTCTCCGCCTCCACCCTCACCGCCGCCCTTATCCCCTCCATCGCCTTCTCCGCCTCCGCCCTCTCCACCGCCGTCATCGCCTCCATTGCCTTCTCCGCCTCCGCCCTCTCCGCCGCCTTCACCCCCTCCATTGCCTTCTCCGCCTCCGCCCACTTGGCCACCTTCACCCCCTACACCTTCTCCGCCTCCGCCCTCTCCGCCGCCGTCATCGCCTCCACTGCCTTCTCCGCCTCCGCCCTCTCCGCCGCCGTCATCCCCTCCGTTGCCTTCTCCGCCTCCGCCCTCTCCGCCGCCGTCACCCCCTCCGTTGCCTTCTCCACCTCCGCCCTCTCCGCCGCCGTCATCGCCTCCATTGCCTTCTCCGCCTCCGCCTTCTCCGCCGCCGTCATCGCCTCCACTGCCTTCTCCGCCTTCGCCCTCTCCGCCGCCGTCATCGCCTCCACTGCCTTCTCCGCCTCCGCCCTCTCCGCCGCCGTCACCCCCTCCGTTGCCTTCTCCGCCTCCGCCCTCTCCGCCGCCGTCACCCCCTCCGTTGCCTTCTCCACCTCCGCCCTCTCCGCCGCCGTCATCACCTCCATTGCCTTTTCCGCCTCCGCCCTCTCCGCCGCCGTCACCTCCTCCACCCTCTCCGCCGCCACCGTCGTCGCCTCCGTTGCCATTTACGCCTCCGCCCTCTTCGCCGCCGTCATCGCCTCCATTGCCTTCTCCGCCTCCACCCTCACCGCCGCCCTTATCCCCTCCATCGCCTTCTCCGCCTCCGCCCTCTCCGCCGCCGTCATCGCCCCCATTGCCTTCTCCGCCTCCGCCCTCTCCGCCGCCTTCACCCCCTCCATTGCCTTCTCCGCCTCCGCCCACTTGGCCACCTTCACCCCCTACACCTTCTCCGCCTCCGCCCTCTCCGCCGCCGTCATCGCCTCCACTGCCTTCTCCGCCTCCGCCCTCTCCGCCGCCGTCATCCTCTCCATTGCCTTCCCCGCCGCCGTCACTTCCTCCGCCCTCTCCGCCGCCGTCACTTCCTCCGCCATCTCCGCCGCCGTCATCCCCTCCATTGCCTTCTCCGCCTCCGCCCTCTCCTCCGCCGTCATCGCCTCCATTGCCTTATCCGCCTCCGCCCTCTCCGCCGCCGTCATCGCCTCCGTTGCCTTTTCCGCCTCCGCCATCTCCGCCGCCGTCACCCCCTCCGTTGCCTTCTCCGCCTCCGCCCTCTCCGCCGCCGTCACCTCCTCCGCCCTCTCCGCCGCCGTCACCTCCTCCGCCCTCTCCGCCGCCGTCACGTCCTCCGCCCTCTCCGCCGCCGTCATCGCCTCCATTGCCTTCTCCGCCTCCGCCCTCTCCGCCGCCGTCATCGCCTCCATTGCCTTCTCCGCCTCCGCCCTCTCCGCCGCCGTCATCGCCTCCATTGCCTTCTCCGCCTCCGCCCTCTCCGCCGCCGTCATCGCCTCCATTGCCTTCTCCGCCTCCGCCCTCTCCACCGCCGTCATCGCCTCCATTGCCTTCTCCGCCTCCGCCCTCTCCGCCGCCGTCACCTCCTCCACCATCTCTGCCGCCGTCACTTCCGCCGCCCTCTCCGCCGCCGTCACCTCCTCCGCCCTCTCCGCCGCCGTCAACTCCTCCGCCCTCTCCGTCGCCGTCATCCCCTCCATTGCCTTCTCCACCTCCGCCCTCTCCGCCGCCGTCATCGCCTCCATTGCCTTCTCCTCCTCCGCCTTCTCCGCCGCCATCACATCCTCCACCATATCCGCCGCCGTCACCTCCTCCGCCCTCTCCGCCGCCGTCACCTCCTCCGCCCTCTCCGCCGCCGTCACCTCCTCCGCCCTCTCCGCCGCCGTCATCGCCTCCATTGCCTTCTCCGCCTCCGCCCTCTCCGCCGCCGTCATCGCCTCCATTGCCTTCTCCGCCTCCGCCCTCTCCGCCGCCGTCACCTCCTCCACCATCTCTGCCGCCGTCACTTCCTCCGCCCTCTCCGCCGCCATCAACTCCTCCGCCCTCTCCGCCGCCGTCATCCCCTCCATTGCCTTCTCCGCCTCCGCCCTCTCCGCCGCCGTCATCGCCTCCATTGCCTTCTCCGCCTCCGCCCTCTCCGCCGCCGTCATCTCCTCCACCATATCCGCCGCCGTCATCGCCTCCACCATATCCGCCGCCGTCACTTCCTCCGCCCTCTCCGCCGCCGTCACGTCCTCCGCCCTCTCCGCCGCCGTCATCCCCTCCATTGCCTTCTCCGCCTCCGCCCTCTCCGCCGCCGTCATCGCCTCCATTGCCTTCTCCGCCTCCGCCCTCTCCGCCGCCGTCACCTCCTCCGCCCTCTCAACCGCCGTCATCCCCTCCATTGCCTTCTCCGCCTCCGCCCTCTCCGCCGCCGTCATCGCCTCCATTGCCTAGTCCGCCTCCGCCATCTCCGCCGCCGTCATCGCCTCCATTGCCTTCTCCGCCTCCGCCTTCTCCGCCTCCGCCTTCTCCGCCGCCGTCACCTCCTCCGCCCTCTCCGCCGCCGTCACTTCCTCCGCCCTCTCCGCCGCCGTCACCTCCTCCGCCCTATTTGCCGCCGTCATCCCCTCCGCCCTCTCTGCCGCCGTCACCGCCTCCATTGCCTTCTCCGCCTCCGCCCTCTCCGCCGCCGTCATCGCCTCCATTGCCTTCTCCTCCTCCACCTTCTCCGCCGCCATCACATCCTCCACCATATCCGCCGCCGTCACCTCCTCCGCCCTCTCCGCCGCCGTCACCTCCTCCGCCCTCTCCGCCGCCGTCACCTCCTCCGCCCTCTCCGCCGCCGTCACTTCCTCCATTGCCTTCTCCGCCTCCGCCCTCTCCGCCGCCGTCATCGCCTCCATTGCCTTCTCCGCCTCCGCCCTCTCCGCCGCCGTCACCTCCTCCACCATCTCTGCCGCCGTCACTTCCGCCGTCACCTCCTCCGCCCTCTCCGCCGCCATCAACTCCTCCGCCTAAGAGACCAGCGATACTCTGAAGTACATCAAATTCTAATCCGAGCGATTGTCGCTAATGACGTGTAACGAAACTGTTTGCTACTTGAGTGGAAGCGCACATCTGGCTGGCATTCGACTGCTGCGACGATGAATTGAAGTTGGTTGAAGATTGGACAAGGGTGGGGGGGTGCTTTCTGGATGAGCGAGAGGAACCGCTGTACCCTGGGGTGAGCCATGGGGAAACGTTGGAGCAATTCCTGCTTTTTGGCCTTCGAACACCAGTTCCATGTCATGGTCAGGGTCGTCGACGGCGTATCCGCGGGGGGACCGATGCACATCGCGCCGTGCCCATGCACGGCGTGCACCGATGTGATTAGCGAAGAAGCTTTGACGGCCTCTCTCTCTTATAATTTTAACAAGATCTAATGTTAAACAACTACAATACAACTGTGGACATTTGATCGCTCAATTCGACTGATGTCCCACTATTGACGGAACGACACCTTGGGGAAGGGGAAGGGGGTTGATAGGGGTTAGGGTTGGGTAGTAGGGAGGTTCACTAGCACGCTGCCTCACGCCGCACATGTAGCGGGAATTTTTAGAAGTTTTTTTTTCATGTCACAGGCCAGGCAGCGCCACTCACTTCCGGTGGCGCTGCTTCTTCCCTCCCACCCCCACCCAGCGCTCGACACTCACTGTTGTGAGCGGTGACTGGGTGCTGCAGATGGGCTCGGCGCCCCGCCCCCGGTCTGTCCACTGAAGAGAGGAGTTCCTCGGGCTCGGCGAGCCCGCCAGATGTCGTACCCCCCGCCATACATGGAGCTGCAGAGGCTCTCCAAGGGGAGCAGGTGCCTCACGGCCCCGCTCGCACCAGCAGCCGCTCCGCAAAAATATCGGAGGGGGCAATCCGTGCGCCTACCACCTTAATAATTTCCATGGGGCGGACAAGGCGGGGGAGTCATTCACCGACGCCATGGGATTTTCGTGGGGTAGAGGGGGTTCGGGGTTCGCGGGGGGGGGGATGTGGTGGAACAGGTAAAGGGGGGTCCCTGGGGAATCCTTGGACACCCAGGAGGGGTGGAAAATAGTGGTTAAAAAGCGTGAGTGACCGGCCTACTTGGTCATAAACATTCACCTTCTTTGATAGTTTTCCGCGCGAATAGTGAGTGCTCGGTTTGACAGTGGCGGCCGGACACCAAAGGCGACATTTCACAGCAGGTTTGCCACCTCGGAAGGGGGGGGAGGAGGGGGGGAGGGGGCATTCGACGACAAAGGAGAGCGGGCGTGTGTAGGGGGGGAAGCGTCGGTCGCCGTCTTCGACTTCCAAGTGTATGGAGAGCTCAAGTCAAGAGAGCAGCAGAAAGAGGGGGGAGCGAGCGGGAAGCATCGATCCTGCAGTCAACACACAACAAACCAGCGGGCACGCCTGCTTGTATGACGGCCTCCCCAAAAGCCAAAAGGTGTCGTATGTGATCATGACAGCCAACGGTCTCCGTTCGTAGTGTTCTATGATCGCGAATGATTGCTGGCGAAAATGAAGCAATCAGCACACAACATGTTCGTGCAATAGGCCGTGGGAGCAAGAGGGGGCCAGAAGTGGGAACGCGGAGAGGCGTTGGGAACAGTGGAGAGGGCGGGAACCGTGGAGAAAGGAAAGCTTGCAAGTCGCATTCCGCTACGCACGCCGACGGCATGGACTCTTGCTTTTTTTCGTCCCCGAGGGTGCGGAATGTGCATGGGCGCCATGCGATGTTCTCGTGCTCGCTATTTCATCTAGTATGTCTGAAATTCCCAGAGAGATCAAGGAGATCCGGAGAACCTGCCTCGACGCGATGCGTGCATGACGGCTCCCAGAGACCTGTTGTCGCAAGCCCATCTCGATTGAGAAAAGAGCTAGGGAGGAGAAGGAGCAGAAGTGAAGACGTCGACGTAGCTTCCTAGACGTTGTCGTCGCGAGTCTCCTCAGGCACGGTCAGGAGTGCATGGTGTCCATCCCTGTCCTTCCACACCCGCATTGCCAGTGCTCTGGAGACGCTCCCGGAAATGGGGCATCCACCTCGTGAGAAGCTGCTTGTGCATATCGAAAGCAGAGGGCGACACACGCTCAAAGTGCCCTGCGAGGGCGGCGTGTGCGGCCGGCAGTTGGTGGAAAGGAATGGAAGGATACCTGCGAGGAGATGGGGAGGAACGGAGCGAACGACATTAGATCCATCTTGCAGAATGAGGGAGAGTGTTGAAAAGCTGGAGTGACAAGTCCAAGCGCGGTGCCACGGAGAATCGAGCCGCCACAAAAGTAGCATGCTTGACATGAAGTGCGATCAAGGCCAATAACACAAGACTGCACTCCGGGTTAGGAGGCGCTCACAAATGATGCTCCGCATGATAATTCATGTTCCATAGATTGAAGGAGACGAATCGCGGCGCAAGGGTGGTACGCGTGTTCGTTCGCCCGTTCTTGTAGTCTTGTTCGGTGTTCAAATGGTCGGCTATGTGGAAGAAGGCATGCAATGGCTCGCCCACGAGAAGTGGCAATATCCAAAACTTGGCCGCAGCAGCCCACCCGCCCGGAACAACCGTCAACACTGCTGCGAGCCCGGCGTAGAATGCGAGCTGGGCCTGGCACGATGCCGCGAGCGAATCACGGACCGCGGCAGCCTTCGGGGCGGGAACAGGATCAAAGCCGGAGTATCCAACGATGTGGCCACGAGCGCCTGAGATGAGGATAGCGAAGCGAGCGGACCACACTCCGAGGCCAAATTTTCCACCGCCGATGCGCAGGAGCTACGTGGAGAAGGGAACAATGAGCATTAAACACGATGGGCACACGTTGAGCGGACGCTGGTAGCCCTTCCATGTCGAGCAATGACTTCGGCGAGGCAAGGTATGTGTGGTGTTCAAGAGGCCACCCCATCAAGGCAGCGAATCACAAGAGTGTACTTCTCACCTTGGTAATGTAAGACTTCATATCGCCGGGCATCGAATTTGCGGGATTTCCGGCCATGATCTCCGGGTCGCGCTTTGGGTCGTTGGTGTAGGTGTGATGGTCCTTGTGCAGCATGCGCTCCCATCGCGGGTTGGTGAAGCGAGGGATGGAAACGAGCCAAGAGACGACGACGTTGAGGCGGCGGGACGCAAACGCGGTATTGTGGATGCATTCGTGCTGAGCGCAGTGACCCATCGTCACAATGCCGAAGCCAAGCAGCAGAGTGCCCGCAGTGCGGAGTGCAGCACTGAGCACTCCCGCAACCACTGATGAGTAGGCAATTAGGGCAGCCGCGAAGGCCATCTCAGTATACTGAAGACTGAGCTGACGGAGGCCTGCAGCGCGAGGACAGGGTGGTTACTCAAGAGCAACGACAAAGACACAGCACATATAATGCTCCGCCAGTATGGGGAAGGAAGCGGCAGTTAAGGTGGAGTCCTGTGAATGCTGCCAGTGGGACAAGCTGTGCATCACGTGTCTCACTAACGCCATTTTCAGCTGGTCGAGTCTTAGCGTTGGCGCTCCCCGGCAGCGCCGGGGGGCGGGGGGGTCCCAGACCTGCTGCATTGCTCTTGGCGGTGAGGACCTTGAGCTGCTCGTTCGTCAGCGGCCGGTCCTTGCGCTCGCTCGACTTGGCAAATGACCAGTCCTCGCCCTTCCCCTCGTAGCCGATGCCCAGCTGCGCATCGAGCAGCGAGGGGGAGGGCGCGGACATGGCGCAGGCGGGGCGGGTGCGGGTGGGTGAGTTACTCATCATCTTCGATGTGCCTGTCATCCAGCCGTGCGCGCTGGAGCAGAGCGAGAGAAGGCAGAGAGAGAGCAGAGGCGCGCCCACGGGCGGATGCGGATCGCCGAGACGCATCGAAAGCTCCGAGAAAATGCCGCGGGGGAGGGGGGGAGGGGT
The DNA here is from genome assembly GCA_018136815.1 of Isochrysis galbana. NCBI lineage: Eukaryota > Haptophyta > Isochrysidales > Isochrysidaceae > Isochrysis > Isochrysis galbana. The sequence goes on along the minus strand of CM030943.1, from coordinate 1,375,260 downwards.
TCAGAGTCAGAGTTTTCTTGTTGTCCTAGTTTAATCCTATTTGTTGCGTTCTTTACGTTAGGCGGCTCCTGCCTCGCATTCGCAGAGGCGGTGCATCGGCGTGAGACCGCGGGCCATCTCGGGGCGCCAACCCTTGCAGCCTTTGAGTGAGCCGTTCACCATGATCTTGTGCTGCGATTGCAGGGCGGGAGGCATTTGTCATTTGTAATTTGTACAGGCTTACACGCCCGAATGGCGTAATTGATAATTGATGGGGACCGTCTTCCCGTCGATCGAGAGCAGCAGCTTGCGCGGAAAGTTCCCGTTTAGGAAGGTCCCTTGCGTTGCTGAGATTTAGAGGTGCCAGCGGGTCGAGTGGGCCACTTTGGACACGAAGGTTACGGATTCTCCCTCGAGCTTCATGCGCTCGCGGATGCCTTTGATCTTTGATTGATAATAATCAATGTTATATCCTAGCCAACCCCACTAGCTAATTGGACATAACGTTTCAGTCCCGGAATCCCGCCATGCCTGACGGGCCAGGTGTCCGAGTGATACCGGGGGGTGGGGGCACTGCCCCCTCCCCTCGATATTTGTCCTCCCCCCCGTGCATGCACCGACCCCGCGCACCCCAGCGCGTCCTCTCCTCGAGTCCACGCTGGGGGAAAACCCCTTTCGGGTAAAAGCAACGCAGGGGGGGGGGGGCACTCGCCGTGAGATAGGGGCCCAGAAGCGCTAATCTCCCTCGCTAGAGCGAGTGGCCGCGGCGAGCCGCGGCCCTTCTGACGAATTGGATGGCCCATAGGGCCTGAGGGCAATGAGGAAGGAGGCAGACCGGCGGCAGGCGCGGCGGAGGAGACGACTTCGGAGACGCTGACGGGCTGAGGCCCGTCAGCAGAGGAAGGCGGGCAGGCGGCACGGGCGTCTGGCCGGGCATTGTGCACGAGGGTATTCCAAGCTTCGGGTCCCTGCGGGACCCTTCCGCCTTGCATTCAGGCGAGGCGCCCAGCCTCTGTTGTGTTGTTGGCTTGGATTGAAATGGTGGTTGTGAAGTTGGAAGTGCTTTTCTGGGTTGCTTGTGCGCCTCTCGTGTTTCGACTGGCCTCCGCTTATCACGCGTGGCTGAAGCTTGTCGGGTGTGTGGTATTCCATACGGCCCACATGGGGTGTTCACCTTCGCTTGGGTGCCTGACTGCTGGGGCTTGCAGGTGGTGCTGCATGCCTGCAGCAGTTGTTTGTAGGTGGTCTGTTTGACCGGCCGGGTCTGTGCCTCGTGCTGGCGCACTTGGTCAGTGCCGCGGCGTTGTAGGGGCCCAGCCCGGAGGCTTTCCCTATGGGAGTCTGAGCTCTGGAGCTCTGGGTGTGCATGGGCTTGTCTGTGTTGGCTGAGTTGTGCTGGTGTTCTGTGCGATTCTGCGTTGTGGACTGTCCGAACGCATCTGGGGCCGTGTGTCGGGGCGTGGCCCGCGAGTACCTGGGCTGGCGTGGCCCTGGCTGGAGGTCGCTGCGGCAGCAGGGCGTCAGTCATGGCTTGGTCAGCCAGCGCGGCGGGGGGGGCGGAGAGAGAGGAGGGGAGCGGGGCGCGCTCCATGACCATGACCCTATCGTTATAACGATAGTTCTGCGAGGCGCCTGGGAGGAAGAAAGGTGGGGAAACTTCCCTTCTCTTCGAGAGAAAGAGAGAGGGCGCTCCACAACCCTTAGGCGTCCACGCGAAGTTTTTGACCGAGAACGAGAACGAGAGAATTATAACGATAAATACCGAACGAAGAGAAGAGAGAAGCCAAACGAGCGTCGATTCGCGAATGCGACACCTTCCCTCCTGGCTCTGGCGCCCCCGTCTTCTCTTACCCAAACGGGGCGAGAAGACACGTTTCTGCCGGAGGGGAGAGCTGCCGCTCCCCCCTCCCCTCCCTCCTCCGTTTTCCTCCTCTCTTCCCTGCGGCGGGGGCCCATGGCGCGCGCCTGCGGCCCCTCTTCAGGTCCCCAAGTGGCCTGCAGGGGCCTGGGAGCACAGCTCAGGGGACAGGTGAGGCTGGGGCATGGCCCTAGCCCCTCCTGCTTCTCCCTCGCTGGCGCTCCGAGCCCCTGCGGGTCGACTGGAGCTGGCTGGGGGGTCCTGAACAGGGGGGCCCAGGGGGAGGAGGGGCTGGTCAGAGGGATGGGCAGGCCACGACGGGCCAGGGCGGGCGAGTCAGACAGGCCTGTAGGGAGAGGAATGTGGGTCAGCAAGGCTGTGTGCTCCTGGCAAGCCATTAGGCGTGCCAGGAGAGCGGGTGGATCCTCCCCCATGGCAGGGGAGGAGTGGAGAGAGAGGGGGGCTCGTGCCCCCCCATGGGCGAACTAAGTATAAACTTAGTTGGTTGCCTTTGATTGAGGAAGGTGAAGCCGTTGCTTTCAATTTCAATCGCCTTAACGATGATGCTCAGAGTGATTTGAGACGCTTGTGCTAGGCCTTCTGCCTCGATGACCAGGCGAGCCGCTACATCTTGGAGCGCGTCGTACAGTGCTTTGCGGGTCGAGGTGCCTTTTTTGTTGACGCAGCATTTCCCCCCCACTGCTGAAGAGGCCGGACCGCGGACCGCTGGCGAGTTGAATCTGAAAACTCCGCCTCGCCAATCGAGGAATGTCTTCCTCAAGGCGCCTGAGGAGTTCGAGTGCCCATAGCAAGCCCCTCGAAAGTCGGTATCTCTCCAGCGGTATGAGAGCCGAGAGCGCTGAAGTCTTTCAGATTGATGGAAATCTCCCGGGGCCATCTCGGCGCCTCTTTTGACGGAACGCGACTTGAGGGGCTTTAGGCTCTGTCATCTGTCGTATAAGTTATGGCCATAAGGCATGCCCATTGGAGGAGTGACCCTGTGGGCCTGTTCATGCTCTACTAGAGTCTGCAGACAACTGTCCCCCATCATCCATGGGGGGAGCCAGCATGGCTGCTGTGCGTGTTGTGGCCGGAGCCACGGGCCGTGTGGCGCGACCATGGTCGCACACACCTGCTCGGCCTCAGATGGCGGGCGCGGCCGCTTCGACAGCGACTGCTCCATGGGGGCTGGGGGGCCGCCCTCGGCGGGGGGCCCGAAGGAGAGGAGGGGAGCGGCGGCGCGCTCCATGGCAACTGACTATAAAGTTAGTTGTAGGTTCATAGGTTCAGGACTTGAGACCAATCACCGATCGCACACGGCGGCGCTCCTTTTCAGTCCTCATTTCAAACGGCGAGCCCGAGCAATACTAGAACTCCATCCCCATAGCATGAAAGACACACTGGGAGACTGCCTTCCGCATGAGTATGATTGTTGCACGCTCGCCCACGGTAGCGGAGGCAGCCGCACAGGTCCTAGCCGGGTACTCTAAAGGGCTCATAGATTCGGCGTAAAGCATGCGACCTGCGGCCGCTAGCGGCCGCTACGTACGCCCTGCGCACGATCGGGCGCAGTTTTCAAGCATGTACCCCGGGTTTCGCTTGCACTCTCCTCCCGATGCCCACTGCGCACATTCCGCTCGTCGGTCGGCGGGTGCCTTCCCCCCACTTTCAGGTGCTCCAATAGCCCATCCTTGTTGCCCCACCATTCCGGCCATCTGAGCCATTTCTGCAGCCATAGCCTCCTCTGCAGTGTTCTCAGCTGGCGAGTAGGCGCGTGTCAGACCAACTGAGCGTGACCAAATCTACTCATGCAAGGGGGTCAGGGAGACCAGATTAGAGGGTGGAAGATAGTGTCAGGCCGAAATTTGGTCTAAAGCTACATGACTGAGCCGTGTTGCATTTTGGCGTTGATCGATTGCAAGAGGAGGAGAGCGTCTATGAGGGCTCCCGTGGGGATTGACAATGAGCGCTTCTTATTGTGAACGAATGTTTCAGGTCACGGTCTCCGATGCGGGGGTCACCACCGACTAGCGGCGAGAGGTGGGGTGGTGGGCTCACCTTTGAGTGCTTGAGACGAGCTTCGTGCGCCATTCGCGCGTGCGATTTCACGTCAACGGCAACTCGAGTCTTGTCTGGGCCAGCCTGCAACAAGGGCGAAGAAAATGAGTGGAGACCACCACCTCCCATTGTCCACTCTTGCACAGGAGCGCCGTTCCCCCTGATTCGCTCTCGCAGCACAAGAATACTTCGATGTTCGAATGAGGGATTGATTCAAGAGAACACTCAGCATTGCTAACGCGGATAGCCCCGGCGCGAAAAACCAACGCGTTCGCTGGCCACAATGGTCTGAACATGGAGGCCCAGTCCGATTCTCTTCAAAGCAACCTTCGCAGCACACCTCCAGCCCTTGGACAACATCGCCGGCAAGTCCACGCAGCTCACTGAACCCAAAGTCTTGGATGCCGTGAAGTAGCTGCAACCCGCCAGCTGCGGTGATCCGCTCCTACGAGGCACATTTATAGTGTGGTCTTAGCGATTAGCGAATTTGAGACACAGAGTACATCTTCGCGGGTTCAACCTAAGAGCCAGGCCCAGATTAAGACGCATCGGTGTCGTGAGGAAGACGACTGGACCCACCTGTGATGTTGGATTGTTGAGTGCTAACTGCTGCAAAGCTGCGAGGGCTGCCAACTTGGCGACGTCGATCCCAAATGTAGCAAGCTAAGAGGTAAGGAATGCACGCAAAACATCAAGGCAGAAGGGGGGGGGAGTTGCAGCAGAGCCTTGCCCACCAAGGCCAGGAGCCACAAATCAGCATTTGCGCTGAACAAAGGTGTGCAACGCCACTCGCACCTGCACGAGAGGCTGCTCCGCACCCGCTGCGCTCAAAGCGGTCTGGCACGCAACAGACTCGGCGAGGATTGCCGCGCACGATGCAGCGTGAACCTGTGTGTGTGGTGTGGTGGCACCATAGGGAAAGTGGGACCGGGAGGTTGATGTGTTAAGCGTTCACTTTGAACTGCGGAAAGCAAGAGCACGGGATAGCTTAAGCCTACTACTCCGACTTCCACCCCTCCTTTTCTCGCCTTCACCTGTATGGACTCATCAGTAGACGACAAGAGCCGCACAACCTGCTTGACCGCGCCCGAATCACAGACGTATCGAGCGTGGTCATTGTCCAGGTCGGTTGACGGGTCGTCTGTCGCAATCGCCTCGAGCGCAGCGAGAGCATGTCGCTGAGCAGCCGGCGTGGCTGCAGCCTGTCCAGGCGGCTGCGGCTCAACGAGGAGGGCAACGAGAAGCTCGACGATGCCGGCCTTAATCGCTGCGTTCCGAAAGGTGACGGGGTGGAATGGCTGCGTGATCGTCGTCTGCACAGCGAGCTGGAGGATGTGATGTGCTGCGCCCTCCTTGGCTCTGGGTGAGCCGGCAGAGAGCAGCGCGGCAGCATCGGCGACGAGGTCCTCGAGCTCCTGCTGCGCGCGCGCCTCGTTGTCGTCGATTATCCCATCACCATTCGAATCAGGCCCCGGCTCAACCGCGCCGCAAAGCGTGAACAGCAGTGGCAGCAGCACCAGTAGGCTCCATCGGCACCACTGCGTCGCCATCGATCGGGGCCCCCTGGCGCGCATACAGTGGGTCTCCTAGTTTTCTTGTTGGCAATGGCAAGACCGGCCGCCCCTTTTACCTTTTACCGTAAACTTCATACTACTAGTAGTAATATTCTTACCGCACTCGCGGCGAATGGAACCACTACCTAAAAAAAAAAGAATCTGAAGTTTCGGGGCTACACACCTATCGCTAGTACGGCATACTCTACCCTCGCCCGCCATCGCCTTTAACTCCCGTCGCCCCGCATCCTCGCCTTCTCCCCCTCTTTCCTTTTTGTTATAGTTATAGGTGCCGGGGGTGCGGCCCTGGTACACTACCACGGGCCCGGCTTCGGGTGCGTGTTTCAGGAAGGCCTTTTGAACTGCGTCGTCGGTGTTGTTTTGAGTACTATATCTTCGTGCGGCTGCGAGTGGTTCCCGTACGTCTTCGGGTTGATTGCCGTCTCGTTGTCGCCTCCCTGTCCATTCGTGTGTGTTTAGTCATCCGTTTCTAGGCAGTCTACCTCTAATTTTAAAATAACAACTGTGGACATTCGATCGCTCAATTCGACTCATGTCCCACAATTGACGGAACGACACCTTCGTAGAGTTTGTGTCGGTGTTGCCCTCATTCGAGGTTATCGTGTGTCGAGTGGTTGGTGTTGGCCCTTGTTTGTGTTGGTGCTTGTTGTATTGGGCCTCTTGGGCCGATGTTGTGTACGACGTTTGCGCTCCCGTGGCGCGTCTGTCCACCCGCCTTTCGGCTCTGTTGGATAGCGTTCCCATTGTGCTGCTTCCCGTGTTGCTCCTGTATCCCACACTGGGGGTCCATAGCTGCTCCATCTTCAGATCCATGTTTTTGTACGTCTCTCCCCCTTTGGGGTTCTGGTCATGATGGTGCCGGGCCGGCACCTCGCGCCGGAGCGCGAGGGCGGTACCGCGGCTGTGTAGGGTCCAGGCCCGGGGGCCTTCCCTGATGGAGCGTCCCACTGTGGTGGTGTGTCTGGTGTGGCTGTGGGTTGTGATTTGTATGTGCAGCATGCTGTCCACCAACATGCTGGTCGTGCTCTCGCTGTTCTCAGTGGTGCGCGGGCACGGCCCGATGGCTTCTGTGCCCACCTGGCTGGGGGGGTCGTCCTGGCGCGGTCGCTTCGGCGACAGCGGCGTGTCCATGAAAGCTTCGTCCATCGCGGCGAGGGCCGCGGCAGCGAGGGCGGGAGGCGGCGCGCGCTCCATGACCCTATCGTTTTAACGATAGTTGGCCTACGTGAGTAGAAAGTAGAGGGTCCACGGCCGCGTGTGCGGTGAGACTATTAAAAGGTTTAATTGATTGTGTATGGCGTTACACTCTAGTTGGCTCCAAAGCTCCGCCCATCGTGGGTGCATGCGTGCATGCTCGGGCCTCTGTGGTTCGGGTACGTTACACCATATGGGTTGGGAGAGGGCTCCGTCTATCTCTACTTAGTTTAAGCCGTGTCAGTTTGATAAGGCGTGGAACAAGTTACCCAGCTAACTACTTAGTTGGCTATCTACCACGCTTTGGCACTATCTTTAAGTAGGTACTTAGCAGTGGAGCACTATCTCTAAGTAGGTACTTAGCATATGGGGCATAACCTGTTAATACCCAATTAATACCGCCCGCGCGCGCGCGCGTGCGTGTGCGTGCTGCGTGCGTGTGAGCCCACGTAATGATAAATAAATGCGCGAGCTCAAGCTCAATCAAACAAACTCTCACTCATTCACAATTGGCTGCTGCGAGCAAAGCATGCTCTAAGCTTTCATCTGCTTGGGAAGCCTTGAGATCATCGTCATCGTGCAACTTACCGGCCTTTGTTAGAGAACATCCGTTCAACTCCGGCCGAGCTCGCAGGCCTACCGAGATATCGTCGGGCCATCTTAGCAAGAACGGGCAGCCCACCCGGGCCGCTGTGGTCGCGCCGCTTCCACCATCCACCATGCTAACACTAACACGCCGAGGTGCCTAAGTTGTCTTCGTCTTCAGCCGGCAGGTTCAAGTATCAAGTACCGCTCCAAATCATCAAGCACCTCAGCTTCCACTTCCTCGGATGCCATCGTCATGTCGCTCGCACTAGACAATAGAGGGGGCTATGGGAGCGGAGAAAAGGCGAGGAGGGCGTGGGCGTGGGCGGGCGCACAATGGCTCAACAAAGAGTAAACAGTAAACAGTAAAGCCAAACCCAAACAAATAATTAATAAAAATAAAAATAGAAAAAATAGCTAACCAATTATCTAGATATCTCAGTTATCTAAGTTAACTAGCTAGACTTTGGCATTATCTCGAAGTAAGTACTTAGCTGCGGGCACTATCTTTAAGTAGGTACTTAGCCATGAGTCACTATCTACTTCTAAGTACTTAGTGCTTACAAGCCCCTGTTCCACGCCTTACAGTTTGAGCGCTCTCGCGTTCGCTAGCGCTTGTTTCCAAAAGGCTGGGATCCTACTCCTACTCTTTCCTTTTATGCCGTCTGTTAGCCTGTGGGCTGGTACATCGGCTAGCACCGCTGCCCTGCCCAGGCTCGTGCGACAGAACCATGCGTCGAGGATTTGTTTCCATCGGGCTTCCTTGCGTCTAGGTAGTTGAGAATCCATTTGGCTTGGAGCTGCTTTTACGTGATTGTTCCAGTCCAGGAGACAGCCACAGCGCTGTGAGGAGCGGGTGTGCTGTGTGCTGCGAAGGCAACGACGCCAGAGGGTCAGGGGGCTGTCGGACTGTCGGCAGCCCGACACGGCGCTGCATGGGGCGGGAATCAAATGCCAAATGCAGCTTAGACGATATCAAGGAACCGAGACCCCCCCGCGGGCGCGACCGCAAACCGCAAATTCTTTACGAGTAGAGCGTGCTGAGCGCGCTTGACGGGGGGGGGGCGAGGGGGTCGAATCGCACCATTTCTTGGCGAAGATTTTCGTGGTGGCAGCGTGGCAGCTGGCCCCGCCGGGAGGTTTTTTCATGGGCATCGCACCACGGTCAAAAAATGCAGCCCAACCCTTACTAGTAGTTATTAAAAAGCCCCTGTTTGACCGCCCTAAAACGAGGCCGCCATTTGGCTGCTGCGGTCCCGGCAGTAAAGAGTTTTAAAAGAGGAAGGGGAGGCGTCGATGATGGCGACGACCCATGTGACCACGAGCCTCGGACCTCGGGCCGACCTCGGAGGGGGGATAGTATGAGTGCTATTATTAGGGTGGGATCTAGATCTTCTAGGGTATCCCCCCATCCCCTCCAGGTCCCCCCCCCCCCCCACCCCCCATGGTCAGAGGGAAACCACCACCTCTCTCTCTCTCTCTCTCTCTCTCTCTCTCTCTCTCTCTCTCTCTCTCTCTCTCTCTCTCTCTCTCTCTCTCTCTCTCTCTCTCTCTCTCTCTCTCTCTCTCTCTCTCTCTCTCTCTCTCTCTCTCTCTCTCTCTCTCTCTCTCTCTCTCTCTCTCCTCTCTCTCTCTCTCTCTCCTCTCTCTCTCTCTCTCTCTCTCCTCTCTCTCTCTCTCTCTCTCTCTCTCTCTCTCTCTCTCTCTCTCTCTCTCTCCTCTCTCTCTCTCCTCTCTCTCTCTCTCTCTCTCTCTCTCTCTCTTCTCTCTCTCTCTCTCTCTCTCTCTCTCTCTCTCCCTCTCTCTCAAGCTCTCTTCCAGCCTCTCTCAAGCTCTGAGAGCTCAACGCCTGGGCGATCGAGTTGGGAGAAAACGAGGTGAGAAGCAAAGATTTCCTTTGCCTCGGCGATCCACAGCTGGCAGCAACCTCACAAGCTCTGAAGGCTCTCTCTTGAAGATAAGTCTCTCTCTCGACGAGAGTCTCAAGTCCCCTACTCTCTCTCTACTGTCGTCCAGGTCCAGCCCACCTCGAGAGACAAATGTATGATTTGGCTTTACGTGCGAGTAGCTGGGCGGGGAGCTCCCGGCACAAAGAGGGGGGGGGGGAGTGGGAGAGAGAGAGAGGGAGGGAGGGAGAGAGGGGGGAGAGGGGGGAGAAAGAGGGGAGAGAGGGGGGAGAGAGAGAGAGAGAGAGAGAGAGAGAGAGAGAGAGAGAGAGAGAGAGAGAGAGAGAGAGAGAGAGAGAGAGAGAGAGAGAGAGAGAGAGAGAGAGAGAGAGAGAGAGAGAGAGAGGACGGGCGCCAGAGTAGCAGGGCGACGCGGGCCGCCCTGCACTCCACCCCCGGCTGGCCTTCTTCCTTACCGCTCGGGGCCGCAGCTCTCCTCGCACCTCCCGCCTCCCGCTCCACACGTCTGTGAGCCAACGAGCCAGAAAGCGAAAGGGGTTTTGCGGCGAGAGGGGTTTTGCGGTAGCCTGCGGCGGGCGCAGGTGGCTGCGCCGAAGAGCCATACGCGCGGATGAAGGTGAACAGCCTCGACTCCGCCCAGCACCACGGCTCGACGGGGGATACCAATAGCCAGCGCATCGAGGCCAACACGCCAGTGTACAGCGCGCCCACCAAGATCGCAGCCACTCTGCCTAACGCGCTCGAGCGCCTTGAGTCACTCATATCCTCGTGCCAATATCCTGCCTTCTTCCTTGACTATGATGGCACGCTCGCTCCCATAGTCGCCAATCCCGAGCGAGCCTTCATCTCAGAGGAGTGCCGCGAGGCGCTGCGCTCGCTCAAGGAAGCGTACCCCGTCTCAATTGTCTCCGGCCGTTCGTGCGATAAGCTTCGGGACTTCTTAAAAGTCGACGTGGTGCTTGCAGGATCCCACGGCCTCGACATTCAGGGGATACAGTTGCAAGGCCGCGACCGGCAATCCGGCGACAAAAGACGCTCGGAAAACTCTCCGGAGCGATCGGACGCAACACGACTCGTGCACCCGGTGGCCGCCGCAGGCCGCGGGCTGCTGAACGAAGCGTCCGCCAAGCTGGCTGAAGCCCTTGGGCATCTATCTGGCTACGAAACCGAGGACAACGAGTTCTGCATCAGTGTGCACTACCGACGGGTGGATCCGGAGCATCACGAAACTATCCACACAACCGTCCAGCAGGTCGTGAGTGACACCCAAGGTTTGCTGCATCGGCAGGGCAAGATGGTCCACGAGCTACGTCCAGACGTGCCGTGGGATAAAGGCCGTGCTGTGGCACATCTATTGTCCCGGCTTGCCTCACTCCTCTCGGGACCCGGAGGCGGCGCAGACTCACCCGAAACTGAGCAAGGAGCACCTGAAGGCAACGTGGCACTGCGGCTCTGTCCCATCTACTTGGGCGACGACGTTGCCGACGAGGATGCCCTCGCCTTTGTTGAGAGCGTCGGAGGAATTGGTATTAAGGTGTGCACTCTCCTCAATGTGCTGATTCTACTTGCTTCTCTTTGCACCTGCGCCTGGCCCCTAAGAGAATGTGCCTGTTTGCCTAGGACCGCTTCGGCGGTAAGACTTTGTCCTCGGCACCGGCACAGGTCACAGACAACTCAAGCGCGAAGACCACCACGACAACAGCGTCGCTCCGCCTTGATGGTCCTCACCAAGTGCTTACTTTCCTCTCACGCTTTGTCGCGGCAGCTGAAAAGAAGTCTAGCTAGCAGTCTCGGGGTACTTGCAGTCTAGGTTTTGCCCCACTTCTCGGAGGAGAAGTGCGGAGACGTCTGCATGACGACCGCATAAGCCGTCCCCATCTCTTATTCCTATGCTAGTGTAGAGGCTTTGTTGCCATGGCCATGGCGCAGCTGTGCATAACATAGCAATGCACGGCATGCGCCCCAATTTGGGATCGGCGACAAGACTAGAATTGTGCTTTCTTTGAAAGCCTATGGTAGTGGCCTGGTATTGGTGCCATGAGTTCCCTCATCTTGGTGGTGGTGCGCATTGGCAATTGACAACACTTTGACCTAGTCATTTGAGTTGTGCTCATCATGGTTCCATGTTCCATGAGTTGATTGTGCTGCCTCTCTTGGCGTCGATGTTCATCGTTGCCTGTTGTTACTGGTCGCCACACATACAGACACGCAACACAGGCATACAGGATAAAATTCTCACTACATTCACGCGCACGCACATTCACATAAACGCACCCGCGAAACTAAGAGTAACAAAGTAAGAGCGTGCGGGGAAATTTCTGTGCCGCAAGAATGCCCCGCGCGGACTCGAAACTCGAAACGGCCGCGAGGGAGCAGTGAGAAGCAAAGACCTCAGTATGAACATACACAGGTTAGAATGAGCATCCACGATGCATATGAGATGGATGTGTCCATTAGCTTTAAAAAAAACCTTTTACTATTCTTCCCGCACTCACGGCGAATGGAACCACTACCTACTACCTACTACACGTAGTACCGTAGCAACTTTCTACACCCTCACTCCCACACTCCCACTCCCCCGGCCCTTCTCCCCCCGCCATCAGGCGGCTCCCCCCGTACACTACTAGGGGGATAGGGGTGAAGGGCTTAGATATGGTCCGGTGGCCCGCGCCCATCGCCAGCACGCTCTCAATACACGGCAAAACGAAGGTAGCCAACTCCCTCGTCTACTCGATCCCTCGTTACTGGCTACAAACATTAATGCCACCCGGCTGGTTCCACAGGCACCTCAAGAAACAGGTAGACTTGATATTATGGACAAACCATAGAACGGAACGCAAGATACAGTGGATTAAGCACCCGGAGGCACCCATGGAAAGCGACACCTCGAACGGCCCGAATTTGGGGCTAGGACTTATAGATTGGACTAACCATGTAAAAGCGCTGCGTGCCAAATGGATACTTAATTATCTAGACCCCCGACAAGCTAACTGGAAACAAGTCCTCGACGCGTGGTTCTGTCGAACCAGCCTAGGCAGGGCGGCAGTTTTATCCACGATACCCACGAACAGACTAACAGACGGAATCTTCGGAGCAAGCCGCCTCCCCCCTTTCTGGAAGAACGCACTGGAAACCATCCGCACACTCCCCCTCACCCGGCTAAGCCTGAGCGAAGCAGGAGCACTCTCACAACCCATCTGGCACAACCCTAACATACGCGGCCCCCGAGTACCCCCGCCGTGGACGGAATTGTGGAGCGCACTAGACTGAAACATGGTACACAATGTCTACTCAGACGGGAACGCCACTCCCTTCACAAGGGAAGAATGCGAAAGCTGTTTTCCAAACAACGATACATACACAAAATTCAAAGGTGATTACATCCACAGAGAGAAATTCCTAGACTCGTGGCAATTGATAGTCGACCACGCCGACGTCTTAAAATGCTCGACTTTCAGCCCGCCGCCCCCAGCGCGGCAGCCCAGTAACGACGCGGCCCTCGCGAAAGAACAAATAGAACCCCCACCAGAAATCCGCATAGACAAAAATGGAGAGTACTACATGCACCACAAAGGAGCATGGTTTGAAGTAGAACTGTCGTATCTGGGCACGCCCATAATGGGAGAACGGCTGCGAGGCACACCATCCGACCTAGACGTGTACCCCCTCGCCAAGTGGGGGGAGGGATACAAAGGAAACAGGATACTGGAATTTCCCCTGCCGGAAGAGTACACACTAGACGGAAACACACCACTAGACAAAACGGAAGTGAAGCACCTAACGAAAGCCCTCTAGAAACTCGACGCCAGAACACAAACCCAGAACGGGCCCCAACGATGGAAGGACAGACTCCCGGTCGATGAGAACACGTGGAAGCACTTGGCACGCATATACACCTCCCCAATGATGACGGCGAGAGACTCATACTTGCACTTCCAACACATCACGCATCGTAGAATAGGGACACATAACAGATTCCCCGGAAGAGACCCGACATGCCGACTCTGCAAACAATCACACGAATCATCTACGCACCTTGGGACATGCCCGGCGCTAGACGACATATTCGACATGATACACGAACTGACAGAATACCATCCAACTCAACACGTTTCGACTTCCACCGACCAAGCAGTAGATAGACTATTCATACTCCCCAACACGCACTCGCCACACTCTAGAGAAATACTATACATCCTAGCATGGAGATACATTCTAACAGACTTTTACAGAGTACACTTCGACAACATAACATTTGATAGCAAACAAATCAAAAAAAGAATACTGACGAGATACACCGCACTAGTGAAGGCAGCGCATTTCGGCAACTCCACTGACGCGGCCAGAAGAGCCCAAGCAGACATGGGCCGACAACCAAAAAAACGGATAGACACCAACGACTTCCGCCCTCTATTCGACGTAATAGACAACGACACACTAGCACCAAGCCATACCCTAAAGATAGCAACGCAGAAACTGGAGATCGAACACATCCTCGTACAAGAAAACAAGGAACATGCGAGCGACCAGGGATAGCGCCCTGGCTACAAGGGAGGAGAAACTCCCTAAAGACCCACCCATAGGGGAAAGCCGCAAGGCTGGGCCCCCACAAAGAGTCGCAACCCAAAGCGCCTCACAGCAACGGCGAGCCGAAAGGCCCGCCCCCCCCCCCCCTGACGCCAGACCCAAAGTAGTGCACATGGGTCGACCCCCCGAAACCGAACAAAAAGGACCGAGGGGGGGTGCGAAAGGGGAGAGAGGGTGGGGCAAGGGCGATGTCAGGGGCAGCCCCCAAGGCGCGGGGCGGAGGATAGCAAAGTAGTAGGCATCTTCAAGAATATTTTTTTTATGGTCCGGTGGCCCGCGCCTCCCCCCCCGGTGACCGGTGATCCGTTGCCCCCTTCCTCCTACGTACGCCTTCCGGGCTGGCGGCTCAGGGGAATCTGATGATGAACAAGAATGTTTGGCACGTTTTATGTTCTTAGGAAAACTTGCTTTTGAGCGTAGCAACAAAAGTTTTGCAGTATAAGAATATGTACTACTACTAGTATGTTGATGTTCTATAGAGCTATAGCTATACTGTATATGTGTATAGTGTATAGCGCATAGATAGCGCCGCCGACCGACGCTGACACACGGGCTCCCCCCACGCAGCATCCGAGGACTAGCCTCGTGGGTGGCCCTCACTTACGAGTGTTGACTGAATCCCATAAACGTAAACCAAACACAATGAACGCATAGTAAATAAGTAGTAGACAGTGTAGCACTTCCGATATAGTATGCTTACATAACCATGCACTACAACGCGCAACCGCACATGTGATGTGGGTGTGTGCGTGTTTTTGTTCCCTGATTGCTCAAACTGCATAACACATCTACACACAATATCACATTTGTGGTACAGCGGAGCTGGCCTACGGGCGTTTTTGCGCAGCACCGCATGCGTGTCTTGTGATTGTGACGCCCTCCTTCTTTCTTCTTTCATCTCTCATACTCATGCACTTCGTTAGGGCCAGTTCGGCAGGCCGAAACTCAAGCTAATAACCATCACGAGCCCCCGGGAGCGATACCAGGGAGGCGCCCGACCCCGCGACACTACTCCCCGAAATGCATATATCCCAAGAAGGGAGCGAATACTTCGCCAAACTCCGAGGAGAAAGGTATGAAGCAAAACTCTCATACTTGGGAACACCGATACTAGGGGATAAACTTGAGGGCGCCCCCAAGGACCTAGACCCCACCCCGCCAGCGAGGTGGAGGTGGGGCGAGGATTACAAGTCGAACAAGAGACTCGAATTCCCACTCGCGGAAGAGTACGCATTGGACGGAGAAACACCCCTCGACAACACAGAAGAAGTGGAGCACATCTCAATCAAGGGCGCTGCAAGAGCTAATCCCGAAGAGAAGGCGGCTAGCAGGCCCGACCAACTTAGAGAAGAGGCTCCATGTCCCGGACGGAACGTGGGCGCACCTCGCGAAGATCTATACGTCACCAATGGTCACCTCGCGAGACACATGTACTTACTTACACTTCACACTTCAAGCACATAACGCACAGGCGTATAGCAGAAAAGGACACCAAACCGATTCGCGGACCGAGAAGCGAGAAGATAAAACATGTCGCATATGCAAAGACGCCGACGAAACATCCTCGCATCTAGGGGAATGCCGGAAACTGACTAGCATTTTTGCGTCGCTAAATAGGCTGTGGCAAACTTCACACCCGACGCAAATAGAAAAAGGGAGGAAATCATCGTGGACAATCTTTTCATACACCCGCGGGGGAATGCCCCAACATCACTTGACACACTCTACCTCCTAGCGTGGAGATACATCTTGACAGACTTCTACAGGATTCATTACGACGGAGTTCCCTTCTCAGAAGAATCAGTGATGATACGCATAATAGAAAGATACGCAGTACTATGTATGTAAAGCACCCGTATTCGCCAACAGGGCAGACGCTGCCAGAACGGCCCAAGTAGGCGTGGGAAGGCAGCCGAAAAAGAGGATAGACATCCGTTTACCGTTTATGCTCTATCTAGACCAGGACGACGAATTAGCCCCGAGCGAGGAGCTACTTACTACTTAGGACGGCCACCAAACTTGGGGTGGCCCACTCGAAAAAAAAACCCGGGAAAGGGAAAGGCAAATAGCAAATAGCTCGACGACTGAGATGAAAGTCACACGAGAGAACCGACAAAGGAACGCTCACAACGGACGTGCAGCGACGGAGATAAGAGCCGGACACCACGAAGCAGAGGGAGCACAGGACCGCAAGCAACCAAAGGCCTGCCCAGAAACCATGCTCGGAACCGGGCCCCAAGGTAGTACACCTGAGCTAGACACCCAAAACCGAAGAAAAGGGAATGAGGGGGGAAAGGCGAAGAGTATGAGGGAAGGGACATAAGGTCGATGTCGGAGGAGAGGTAGAAACTGCCTAGTAGCTAGTAGGCTAGTAGGTGTTAGCCCCGAATCTTCAGATGTTTTTTTATCGAATGCGTGCGTAACGCAGGTCTGTGCAGACCTCCCCTGCCTGCAAGCTTGAATCCTAAGCGAAAGTAAAAGTCAATACATTTGAGTCAGTTGAGAAAAGTCCTGTGGGCAATTGCTCCGTGGGCCTCACGGCGAGGAGATTCGTCACATACCAACCAAGTGTAGTTGACACTTGACACTCCCTCGAAATACTATACACTACACGTACACGTGTTACCTGTTAGCCTGGAGATACATCTTAACTGACTTTTGCAGAATACACTTCTACAACACGCACTTCAATAGCGAATATGTTATGAAAAGGACGATCAAAAGGTTTGCCATGGTATGTAAGGCGGCACACTTCGGAAACTCCACAAAGGCATGCAGACATGAGACATGATGGACATGGGCCGACAACCAAGAACACGCATGGGCCTACCCCCCCGAGACGCGCTTCATGCAGGTTTCTGTGCCATGCAACTGCACCCCACACTCATCCACTTTATGATCTGCGCGGAGAGCGCGCCGCAGGTGCTCCTGCATGACGCCCTCCTCCGCCTTGCGCTGCATCTCCTCCGCTGCGGTTGCCCGCTTCATCTTCACCTCATCCGCCGCGCGACCGCCGTTCTGTCGGCGCATCTCGTGCGTGCGTGCGTGCGCATCCGCTGTTGTTCAACGTGCGTCGTTCTCCTTGGCAACGCCAGCTCCACAGCCCCTTGCCGATCGCTCATGCGCTCAGCCGCCACCTCGGCCGCGACCCACTTCGAGACCTCCTGCCCCATCGCTCGCGGACAACACCGCGCTGCGTTTTCCGTGCGCGGCAGGGGTGACTGAGAACCAACCCTCCCCCTGACGCCGCACAACGGAGCAGCGGCGGCCTCGCGAGCTCAGGGTACATGAGCGCAGGCCGCCGCGGCCGGCCCACGAGTGACGCCGCCGCTCTCTCCCTCTCTCCCGGGAGAGAGAAAGTTCCTGCGAGCGCGGCGCGGGAAGGCGACGCGCAGAATAGAGACCTGGCGGGCGTTCTTTCCAGTTTTTGCGACTCGCGTTTTGGAGATCCTTATTTTCTCTTTTGGAGACCCTGGAAATAAGGACCCCTGCGGACAAGAGAAGTCGCGCGGACTGAGCCTAATACTCCTTGGATCCATCTTGTTTTCCGCGCTGCGCTCCGCATCACTGTGGCGCTCGAAGGGGGGGGGGACGGAGGATCCGCCGAGAGATGTGCGGAGCGCGCAGTCTCAGCGTCTCTCACATGGAGCGAGTACTCCTGCTAAGAAGGTTGTTCTCTTCCATATTGTCGTCGGAAGGCGTCTCTCTCTCACATCGCAGCACATTCTGTAGTAGTCTCAGCAGCGTCTCTCACACATTGAGTAAGCTTGTGTTCTCTGCAGAGATCTCCTAGATTCATATTCAAGTAGGTGGACGCTCGCTTGTATCTTTCCTGATATACCGCGCGCCTTCTTCTTTCTGTGTGGCGGCGAGTTCTTCATATCCTCAGACAGTGGTGGGAGGGGGGGGGGGGGTCTCCTCCCTTCTAAACGAATTCATGCTCGAGATGATGATGATGTTGTCCTTTGATTCGACTACCAGGTACTCTCTCTCTCTCCCCCCCACTCGACCGGAGAGCGAGAGGCTGTTGGATGGGGGGGCCGGTGTCGTGAGGAAGAGAGAGCTTCCTTCCTTTCTTCTCTCGAGATCCAGCCTCTCTTCTTTCCCTTAGAATGGTGGTTTTGTTCTCTCTCTCCTCCACCACCCGCCGCCTTCACTCTCGCCCCATCTGCTCTCTTCTTGCCCCGCTCCCTCTCGCGCGCGCTCCTGCTCACTCGCTTTCGCTCCTCCCTCCCTTTGCTATCTCTGCCTTCCTTCCTCTCTTCCCCCCCGCCCCCCCCCCCCCCGCGCGCGCGCCTCCTACTCCATGTCTCTACGCATGTCCGATTCGTCCGAGCCGGATGGCTGCGAGCCGCCGCTGCCGGCGGTGTTCGAGTTGGCGCACGTGTGTGTGCAGCCCACGCAGCCCTTCTCTGACTGCGGCTCCGACACCTCCACGCTCCAGCCCGAGGAGTCGAAGCTGCGCATCGGGCTCAGAGCGGTAGAGGGCGTGCTCGCCAACGTAGCCACCGGCATCGCTGACGTCCTCATCGCCGACGACCGTATTTCGACAGACCACATCACCCCCGCCATCTCCAAATATAATAGACAGCCCACCTCTAACCTGCTCAAGAGGCAGTTGAGTGCGGTCAAAACTGCCGTTGCCCGGTACACCGGAATCCCGAAAGCTGCGATCGGTGAGATAATCAAAGCGCTCGTTCTCACCGCGTTCGTCTTCATTGGCATCGGCGTCTTCCTAAGAGGTGAGGCCCGATTGCTTCCCCAACTGAGAGATGAGGGCAGGGCCGAAGTCCTGTCAATGCGTACGCCAAGTGCATAAGGAAAGAGCCCTCAGCGCGTGGTCTTGACACGACGTTGCCGTTTCCGACGACTTCCCGTCGCCTTGACACGAAGGCGAGTCTGACTACTATTGCCGGAGTGAAGTCTCAGAAGCCGTTATGGAATGCTATATCGGCAATGACACAACGCCCATAATCATCAATGGAGCGACTCAGGTGCGCGACACCTGGTGTGACTCACGTAATAGGCGATGGTTGTGGACCAAGCAGTCAGCAGCCATGCATCTAGACGTCGTTAGACGAAGACGTCGGTTTGATGGCCAAAAATGAAGATTTGGTCAAGCCATCACAGTTGAACGCACTCGGGCGCAAAAGGGATAGGCTCTGGGATTGGTGGTTGGAAAGTTCCTGGGCTCGACACTGACTGTGCGTGTCCTCGATGGAGCGTACGAGCATATCATCCCGCTTCGGATTTGCATTCGCGGTCAGCAACTGCCCCGTTCGCGATGCGACCTCCTTGCTCGCGCAAACGCAGGATGAACTTGGTCAGTGTGGATGGACAGTGGTTGACGCCCTCTACTTCAGTGTTGTGACCATTTCGACCGTCGGATACGGGGATCTCACACCTTCCGACCCGGGGATGAAGGTGCGCCAGCGAGGGATTCCACCTTCACTGAGCCGTCATCAACGCTGCGTTGCTTGCGGCTTCTTGCAAATCATGCCGGCTCACGCATTTGTGCGACGATGAGACTGCGGCCCTGCCTCTCCTTCTCTGTGACCATTGCGTAACAATGTGCGCGCTCGTCTCCGCCAAGCACACAGCGTAAGCCGTTTCACTTGTACCACAGGTGTTTACCATCTGCTTTATCCTCGTCGGAATCGTCGCTATTTTCCCGAAGATTTCGACGGTGGTGATATCTTTCACAACGCCAATCTCCTCCTTCGGCCGGCGCGTGCTCGATCGCATGTTTCCCCCCACTGGCATTGACATCAACGGCGATGGCGAGGCAGACTTTCGGGCACCAAGGCATCCGCTCATCTTCTATCCTAAAAACCTGCTTCCTTCCATCCTATTATGGTGGACCATCCAGTTGACCTCGGCAGCCGTTTTCGTTGCCATCGAGCCCGAGGGAACATACTGGCTATGGCTCTATCATTGCATTGTGCGTTTCATCTCTTGTCGCCATCGCATGGCCTAGCCAGGAGTGTCTGCGTCATCGAACTCCCTTGTGAATTAGCTGCCTTCAAGCGCTGCCCATGATCCTATCTTCCACCCGCCTGCCCGCCCCCTGCTCCCAGGTCACGGCGACCACTGTCGGCTACGGTGATGTCTCCGTCACCACCCAGCGAGGGCGCCTTTGGGCAGTTTTCCACATAGTTCTCTCCGTGTGTGGACTCGCAGACATCTTGGCAACAAATTCCCGCATTACTAAAGAGCGATCGGATGCGCTCGCTCAGGTGGCTGCCTTGCTCAGCCAACGCACGCTACACTTGAGCACACTGCCGTAACACCGTCCTGCGCTACAACCCCACATTGCACATGAGCCTACCACCCTGCCCCTCTACTAGATGCGCCAACTGAATCGTCGGCTAGACCCGAATCTTGTTGAGACTCTGCTGCAGCATGCCAAAACTCTGCGACCGTACATGGAAAGAGACGGCGAGGGCCTGCATGACCTCGAGTTCGCGTTCGCCATGCTCATTGAGCTGGGGATTATCTCACACAAGCAGGTGATAATTCACGCGTGCAAATGCTCACTCCATCCCACACCTGGAGGCGTGAGCCGAATGTCCTTGCTCTTGCATCCGGCCAACATCCCACATCCCTGCTGGCCTCCCTCGACGCTACACCCACGCAGGTGAAGCCATTCCTCAAGCTGTTTCACAAGATGGACATCGATGGCAATGGGCGAGTTGGTCGCGGCGACCTCAAAACAATGCTGCAAGGCGCCGAGCCGGTAGAGGTCCCTCTGATACCTGTCAATGTTGGGGCCAGCTGCAGTCCCGAGTTGCGCAGGCACTCGTCCGTCTCATTGAGTAGGGCCGTCGATCAGACCGGCACTGCCCAGATTGTGAGTACGGACGAGACTGTGGATGTGGCGGAGCGGCACGATGGGAGTGCGGCGGCAGGTGAGCACGAGGAGTCGTCACACGTGGGTGGCATCCCCCGAAGTGGGATACCTTCGAAAGATGGTCCGAACCCGAGGGGTTTATATCCGCCAGGCTTGGAGAATCAAATGGGAGAACGGGTGTGACCCTCTTGTGTCATGCGTGTCCTCCCTTGCTCAACGCCAGTCCGTGTCGCTCTAGGTGGCGCCCCAGATCCACCCGGCCACCCGGTGATGTGGCCGTCGGTGTGCGCGCCATCGCTATACTTGCCGATGCTATTCCCACCCCGCCTCAACCAGCTGGTGAGTGATGGAATGTGACACGGCGTGATTCCGCATGCATAGTTTAGTTGGTTCGCATAGAAGAAAGAATGTTCGTAGCTGGCTCAATACCCATACGCTCTAGACTCTGGTGCGGTAGTGCAAGGTCGGCGGCGCCATGGGGGGGAGGCAGTGGGCGAGGCGCCTCATCCAAGCAACAGATATAAAATGTAGGCGCCGTGTGCGACCACTTGCAAGGTAGGAGTCAGTGCATACAGCAGTAGAGATCTCATCACCCTCGGTCACTTAGACTCAGAGAATGTAGGCCAAATTTCGGATTTGAGTTAGGAGGGCTGAGCTATAGTGGCTTCCATAGGCAGCACAAGCGGGTTGGAGGCTTGCACTCGAAGGTCAGAGGTAGAGCGCCGCTAAAAGAATTGCGCTAGTGCTAGTGAAGTCGGCCCCCTTTCACACCTCGACTTGCTGCCCCTTCAATGGACAAAATACAAAACAGGCGCTGAGAAATCAAGTTGCGGGACTCCATATTCTGCTCTTTACATGGTGTAGCAGCGGTGCCTCAAACCGCTGACGCTGGTTCCCTCCCATAGTCTCCTATCGAGACGAGCGTGTAGATGGGCCTCGATATAGCGTCGCTCCAAGTGGTGGAGCATCGATAGGATGGGATTGTGCTTCAAAAGTGCCCACAATGAAGGAGCCTTCATTCAATGTTGGAAGGAAAGGCAGCCATCCAAGCTTTCGCTCCTTGATGGCCAAAGTCCCACGCTTGCTGAGAATAGACCCCCAACATTGGGAAGAAAAGTACAAGCGGGCTGGCTTCAACTCGACATCTGAGCGTCTGAATCCGTTGTGCGGCAACCAGAAAGTCACAAATTCCCCTTTGAGCTCCCAGCCACCGGGGCCATCCCACTGCACCACTCGTGCATCGTACACGCCGGTCTCAAGAACGCGGAGCTCGCCACTTGATTCGAATGACACAACTATCTGGGCTCGAGCTCGATCGCCGGAGCGCCCCCAAGCTGGGGGCATCCATGAGCCGCGCTCTTGGCCAACATCAAGCATCAGCTTCCATCGTGTCCCTATCAGGCCGTTTTCAGCCTGTTCTTCAAGGATGCTCACGGGCGAGACTCGCGACGCAGCTGTGTACGTACGAACAACCGGCTGGGACACCAATAGCGTCGCGCCGCCATCCCAGGCGAGTGCGAGGGCAGTGAGGATGAGCATCGCGTGTGGGCGGGCGTCGGGGTCGCCGGTCGATGGAGAGCTCCCGCCGCCCAACTAGAGTAGAGCTCTAATCTAGAGTAGATCTCTAGAGCTCTAATCTAGAGTACATAGATCTCAACCTACTTTTATAAGTGGGGGACAATGGGGGCCTCGCGCCCCCCTCACACCATCGCGGACACCCCCCGGGGTGGGCCCGTACAATCAATCCCAGCCCCTGCCCTTTGGCAGGGGCAGGGCACTCATCAATCTGGCCCAGACCCTTCGGGGGCGCGGCCCGCGAGCTACACTCCCACGCCCGCGCTGGGCCTGCCCTCGAGCTGACTCCCCCTCTGTCCCTGGTCGCCAGGCATACAGGAGACTTTGGGCGGCTCCCATGGCCAGCGAGGCGAGCGTGGGAGAGGCAGGGGGGGCCAGGGGCTGAGCCTCAGCCTCCACTGCCCCCTGAGCTGCCCTTGCTGGCCCACTGGGAGCCCCCAAAGGGCCCCTGAGAGCAGCAGGCCAGGGCGCGCCGCATGGCGACGCGCCGCAGGGACGACGAAGGGTGAGAGAACATGGGTTGGTCGAATGTTGGCGGGTAGGGGGCGTCGGCGGTGGGGAGGTGGGAGGGCGGTGCTGGATGGGAGGGCGTGGACGGCACGCCTCCGCTACCATGTGGCTGTGAGGGGTGATAAGAGGCTGTGGCTGCTGTGTGTGATGGTGTGGATGGGCTGTGGATGGTAGTAACATGTGAAGTACAGGCAGGAGAGGGAGCGGAGGATGGGGTGACACGAACGGGGGAGGCACGCGCGGACGAGGGCGAGACCGAGGGTTCGGTCTCGATCGGCATGGGGACGGGCGGGATGAGCACAGGGGACACGAGCAGACCAGAGGCGGATAATAGGATAAATAAAGGTACCCAGCTTTCTAGGACCAGTCCTAGAAACTGGGACGGACTTTGCTAGGTGAGAGCATGAGCATACCATGTTATTTTGTCCCAAACCTTGGCTATTGAGTTACCACATGCATGTCCTCATTAAATGTTCCAAGTGTACCTAGGCACCATTCCCTCAGCAACACCAAGTTTTGTGACGCGTTTGCGGGTCACCTGGTCGGAATTGCTGCTTGTCCTAGAAACGGGAGAAATGGCTGATACCACCCAATGGGGAGCTCTTCTACCCATGGTCCCCAGGAGATGAAATGTTGCTTTGACTGCCCTCTTTGAGACCTTCAGTGACCACCAAGCTTGGTTTTGTCATCTAAGTGTCCAATCCGCTAGCCTACTGCTCCAAAAGGTCTAAAATAAAACTCCTCTGGTGCGAGCGGACGCCCGAGTGCAGCACCGCATGCTGAATGTGGTAGCAAAAGTAAGCAAAGACAAGCTCCGCAGAGTTGGTCATGGGGAGAGCTAAGGTTGAATGGGATGTGGAGATGGTTTGCTTCAGGTGATGGGATGTCTCATAAGCTCACCATAGGCTATAATGGAGGCATGATCGGCAGAGTCCTAGAAATCCAAGAATTTTCTAGGACGTGGTCCTAGTTTCTAGGACGGAATTTTTGTCCGAGAGGGGCACGGGAGCGCTCAAGCGGTGGCGCTGATCGCGAGAACAAAGAACAAGGGAGGGGACACTCGCGGGGAAAAGTAAACACGGGGAGGGGAAACACGCGGGAAAAGAAAGGGACGAAACGAGGCCGGAGACTCAAGGGAACACTCGGGGAGAGAACGGGGGGAGGAGAGAGGGGAGACGGACCTAGCGGGCCGACGCGGGGGAGGGGGCGTCGGAGCGTGACAACGAAGAAGGGAGAAGGGGGCTCGCGGGGAAACCTGATGGCGGGAAGGGAAACGCAATGCAGGGAGGGGGCACCGGGGCGTGACGGCGGGGAGGGAGTCACGCGAAGAAAGCCTAACGGTCGGGGATGTACAAGGGGAAACGGGCAACCCCCCCTACCCGCAACACCTCCTCTCTTCTCTCCTCCTTTTTTATTCTTTATTCTCTTCTTTTGTCGCCCTTTGTTGGTTGTTGGTTGTTTGTCCTTTATTCGGTATGATTTGTTTGTCCTTGTCCCTCTCCTCTCTCCTTCTCTTCCTCCCTCTCCCTCCAACGAGCCTCAGCCGGAGATCATAAACCACACTTTATGATCTCGGAACGGGCGCAAAGTGCACAATGGACAATGGCATCGACAATGTCAAGAAGTCACAAAGAGTTTATACGTTATTTATACAAGCACCGTCCATTCGCCTATCGCCTATCGCCTATCTGGGTATTAGAAAGCACCCGCTGCAAAGACTTCAATCAAGTACAGCAAGCCCAGGGCTATATTCTTAACCCCTGTGAGCTACCGGTAGTTGGGAGCCTACTGGGGCTAACATATGTGTTAGTGTTACCCCCAGGAGTAAAGTAGCTACTTGTTGTTTGGCCACTGTAGGCACCCCCTAGTTAGGGACCATCTCCGCGGAAGCTATGGGGGGGGGAGGGGCTCGTGCCGCCCATGAGTGAACCAAGTATAAACTTAATTCAACCACAACGTTTGTAAGGCTTCTACCTTCTACCCTCTAGCTAGGGGTCTAACTTAAAAAAATGAGAGAAAACTCTTATCCTGGGCGCGTTGCAACAAGGACAAAGGGCCCACATCCAGAGAGCACACTGGCCCTCTGGGAGGATGGCACCCCCCATCACAGCGGGATACCCTTGAATACGGGGTCTAACTAAACTCTGGCGCATGAACTCGCTTCTCAGCAACCCTTTAACGGTCGGGGGCTCGGGCTTCTCAGTTCCAGTTCGGCCGCTCCGTGCTCACGCTCTAGCATATAGCAAAGCGCAATGTATCAATCATCAGTCATATGTCTTGAAGGCACTATGAGGTGCTCATCGTACAAGAATGAATCGTCTCGATCTGCAGTATGAATCTAGCGGGGAGAGTGCAGAAAGCTCAACCACAATCAATACATGTCACAACACCTCACATCTTAGCGCGTTCGACTCTCCCCCCATCCCATACTCTACTCGGCCGAATTTGTTCCCACTTAGCATCCGTGCTCTCTGCGCGTCAACGGTGCGTCATGAACAAACATCCTGGGGAGCTCTCTCCGACTTCATGTGCTGGTGAAGGCTTGTACGTCGTGGTTGCTGAGCCTCCCCGGATGCCGCTGCCCTATTCATTGAGCCACGGGTGACGAAGCGCTTCCTCGGCTGTCGCCCGAGCTGTGGGATCATGCCGCAACATTGGTAAGAGAAAGTCGGCAAGAGCGTGGGCATTCTCAGGCGTCATCTCGTATTTCTCTGTGAGTACGTCTACAAGGCTCCATGGACGGAGTTTCTTTATGTGCCGCAGTTCACCTCCACGGAAGAAGTCCTTCGCGAAAGTGCCTTGAGTTGTCTGGCATCTAGGGAAGGGCCCAAGCAGCTCGATGATGAGGGCAAGATGATCCTCATCTCGGGACCAGGATTTTCCCGCCTTGGGTGTAAATAGCATGTCGCCTGTGACAGCCTCGAAGACCACACAGGCTGCCGACCAGACATCTGACGCAACGTCGTAGCCTTGACCCATAATTACCTCAGGGCAGCGATACTGGCGTGTCTGGATGTCTTCCGTGAAATGGCGGTCACGCCAACATCCGTTGCCAAGATCAGCCAATTTGAACGTCGGAGCATCTGGAGAACTAGGGTCAATTTGCGCATGCGCAGGAGCCCAGGAAGCGCCACGTCTAGTCGAAGAAGCTTGGGATTCGTTCTCTTTACGGCCGGTTGTACCGTTCGCGTTAGCTACATGCGGCTCCTTTTGAAGCTTCTTCGCCTCTAGGTTTTGGTCATGCAGCGTGTCCACTGATGCAGTCTTGATCCAATGGCCACCGTTCTCGTCTGGAACAGCTGGCCATGCGTCAGCTTTGGCACCTGCCACATCTGAAATCTTTGGTGCCGTAGCATCACACTGCCTTTCCTCCGTGTTCTTCCCAATAGCACCTTTTGCGATCGACGGACCATCCACAACAGAGAGGGCGTTCATGCGGCTCTCAACGTCGGCCACATCGCATACCCCATCCGTTGACACGGTCTCCTCGACAGTGCCGCTTGCCCCCGAGCTAGCTCGATTGCTGTCGAGCAGTGCTGTTGTGGCTGATGCGGGCTCACTAGCACCGTTCTCACCAGCTTGCTTAGTTTTCTCTCCATGTTCACCCTGAGCATGACTTTCGCCTGCGACCTGCATGCGTTTCTTCTCCTTTTGCTTGGCGCGCTTCCGCGCGTTACGGCTCCGGGCAACCGTATTGCCAATTGCATCGCCCCCATATACCGCTCCCGCGCATACCGCCCGACCACCATCCCCAGCCGTCGGGTCAGCAGCGCGAGAGGCCGCATCCACTCTTCGCGCTATCGTGTCAAAACCTGCTGCATCGATCGGATTGAGGACTTCAAGCACATTCTCTGGCTTGACGTCGGTGTGAATGATACCCTCAGCATGGATGAAGGCGAGCGCTGATAGAAGACATCGAGCGAGGCGGCGCGCCTGGCTGAGGGGCAATCCGCGATAATCGGTTGCCTTGAGCATCTGGAGCAGTGATGGACCAAGCACCTCAAAGCACATCACATGATGTGCGCCATGAGGCCCACGGTGCACGAAGTGGTCGCGCAACTCGACGATTCCCGCATCCTTCACGAACGAATTCTGTACTGACCCGATGACGTCCCCGTCGTCAACAGCATTCCCGCGGCCGCTGGTCGCCCCATCTGCTGGCGCACCGAGTGGCTGCAGCTGCGGCGATACAATCCCTCTGCAGTCGCGGTGGCGAGCGAAAGCCTCGCTCACTTGCTTGAGTAGCTTGACCTCGTCCTTTGCCGTCTCTGCGTATTTAGCCGCCGCCTTCTGGATCTTGAGCGCGACAGCCCGCTGCTGCTGCCTGTCCCACGCGAGCCAGACCGTCGAGAAGTGGCCCCAGCCCAGCTTCTTGGCCGCCACGTAGCGCCCGTGCTTGAAGAGCTCAGCGACGTGGACGAGGTGGTAGCCACCGCGCCGGTAGTCGCGCGGGTCCTCCACGTCCGAGTCCGAGGCGGGAGGCGGAGATTCGTCGGCCGGCCCATCGGAGGGCGGCGGCCGCCTGCGACGCGGCTTGGGCATCGGGCGCCCACGGGAGAGGACGGGGGGGAAGGGGGAGGGAATTGGAAGGGCAACAGAGTGAAAGAGAGAAAGAGACGAGAGAGAGAGAGAGAGGAAAGAGAAAGAGAGACGACGGACGAGAGACGAGAGAGAGACGAGAGCGACGAGGAGGGAGAGAGACGGGGAAGGGAAAGGGGGGGCAACAGTTTTCTTCTTCTCGATGTCGAATGAACCCGCGTACCAGGAGAGTAGAGTACTATAGTAAGGGCCGATAGACATACATAAAGACCAGGCAAGGAGATGGTACTCTTAGAAAAAAAACTCATAATATTCCTACTCCGGGGGTAGCCAACTCCTGGCGCGTGCCCAACCCCTGGCACAGGCGTCCTTCGTGGCCCAGTCTCCCCAGCCGCTTTGGGTACGGCTCAGGTGAGCCGGCGCCGGCTAGAGGCACCACCCGCGCCCACTCGGTCGCCATGGCGTCGCAGAACTCGCCCGCTGAGTCGCCGGGCCAGGCGCGCGCGTCGGCACGCAACACTGACGAAAACGTCCTTCGAGACGAGGAGGGGCCAAGGGGGTCGCGCAGCGGGCGTCCCAGGCGACGGGCAAGCGGCCAAGGATCATACATAGACGGTGGGCGCGCCCCACCGAGAGGGTGCAACCTCAGGTTTGGTTGTTTTTTTCGCAAGTGCCCCCCATGTGGATCGTATAAGTTCTACTTAAAGGACCCCCTTATTACAGTACAAACGTGCAGCAATGCGATTTGACCGCAGAAAAGGGGACATCGCAGCCAGTCCTGCCCTTTCACCGCGCCCTCGCTCCTCTTCAGCCAAACCAAAGCAGGTGGTTGCACCCCACCCCACCGTACGAAGGCGCGCAGGCGTCCCATAGGCGGGAGGAGATGCGTCCACGTAGGCGGGCGGAGAGGCGCGCCAACGTCTCCTGACCGGGAGGGACAGTGGCTGGGCTGAGCGAGGGCAGCGCCGGGCGAGCGGAAGCAGCACCTAGAGCAATGCCCCCTCCCCCCACACCCTCACGTAGCACTGTTCCGTTTGGCTGACGGAGTAGATGGGTGAGCAGCATCTTGTCTGTTTTGGAAAAGCGCCACACCTTAAATTTCCACAATAGAAAGTAAACCAGCAGGGTCAGTGCGACTCCCACTCCAGCTCCAACTCCGAATCCTTTAACACCCATCGCCCAGTATGCAAGTACGATTGATGGCACGATAATGAAGAAGAAGGGCCAGGCAATAATGGGAGCTATTAATTTCTTTAGTTCCTCCACCTCATATTCACCACGCTTATAGTATATGTATACCAACATGACGTTCCCTTGTTGTTATGCAAGAAAAAAGGTATTCACGCTCGGGGAAGCGTGTCCGAGTTAGGGGCCAAGTTGAGGCGCAAACTAGGAGGGAGGCGAGGGCGCCCCCGTCAATGACACAATCTCAAAAAAAATTACTTTGCATACTGTAAGATGTGGGTCTACGCCCGTCATAGCTTATTCGACGATGGTCCCTACGACGTCGTCCCCTTGATGAGTCTCTTGGGTGGCATCACCTTCTGGTTTCTCGTTAGTGCTTCATACGCAGCAGTCATCGCGTCGAGGGATGGCCCCACGAGGGTCTGGATCGCGGTCGGGGTGGTCTTCGCGCTGTTTATTCTTCTCCTCTTGGTACTGTGGAAGACAAAGTATTTTCGCTTTTACAAGACAGAGAAAATGAAACTGACCTTCGATGCGGAGGCGATATTGAAACGGGAGGCACAAACGAAACACAAGACGTCTTCCGCTTGATGGGTCCCCGTGTTTATGTTTGTTTGCGCGCGGTCAACCCCCGAGTTAGGGGCGAAGTTAGGGGTCAGTAGAAATTATATACCTAAAAAGCCGGGAGGGGCGTGACAAAAAAAGGGAACCTCGAGTTGCACCCTCTCGTCGGAAGATACGAAGCAGAAGCAGCAGGCTCTGCACGCCATATGCTGTTGGTATGCTGGTACCACCCGCGCGCCGACCACTCGAAGCGCAAGACGAAGGCGCAATGGGCGAGCGCTTTTGGGATAGACAGGCAGCGCTTCACATACTGGGAGAAGCACATTAAATCACATGGGCGAGGAGACCCTCGACCGCATACGCCGAGTCGTCGTACCTTTGCCACGTGTTCCGGGGGAAGAAAAGAGCGACGGAGAGGGAGAGGGGGAGGCCAACAACCCCGATTCGCCGAGGCATCCGCCAACCGACGAGGGCGAGCTCTACGGATACAAGCTGGAGGAGCTGAAGAAGCGTTTGCAGCTTGGCTGCACCCGCATAGGTGATGGCCGCGAGTATGGCGCCGGCCGCGCCCTCTAGCGGCGCAGGGACAAGCGCTGAGTAAGGCGTGGAATACCCCCCGAAGAGCCCCATCTAGGGACACGTAGATAGTGCCCAACTGCCATCTAGGTAGATATAGATAGTGTCCAACTGCCAACTGCCATCTAGGTAGATGTAGATACTGCATATTCCGTCCTAGATACCTAGATATCTGAGATATCTAGGTCTCATTTCCGGGTCGGCGTTGACTAAGCGTGTTAAGCCTTCGGCCACCAGGAGAAAAGCGAGGGGCGACAGCGGGCACCCTTGAGGCATGCCGCAGTGTATCGTGAAGGGGTTACTGCGTCTCCCATTGGTCTTGATCCATCGGGTTGGGAGTGAGTCTACGTTTGTTAATAGTGCTAGCCATCTAGAGTATCCGGGGCCGAAGCCCAACGCTCGTATCGCTTTATGGTAGTAATCCCAGCTAACTCTATCGAAAGCTTTCTCCCAGTCTATCGCGAGGGCTAGACCCTCCTCATCCGCGTCCTCCAAGTATGCTTGCACTAACTTGAGAAGATGGGTGGCCTCGCCTATCATCCGCCTAGGCACAAAACCCACTTGTTCCTTGGATATTATCGTATGAATCGTTCTCTTGAGTCTGTTGGCTAAAACCTTAGCTAGGATTTTGTAATCGGTTTGAAGGAGTGTGATGGGTCTGTAGTTCCTCGGGTCCCTAGCGTCCCCGCTCTTATAGAGCAGCGCTATATCTCCTGAGCACGTGTCTTCCGGTAGGGCTCCTACCCGGTATGCCTCCCGAAACATTTGCATCAGGTGCGGGGCCACGAGCTTCTCGAAGCTTTGATAGAATTCCATCGGTATGCCGTCCGGTCCTGTGGATTTGCCCTTCGCCATTTGTCGTATCGCTCTAACGATCTCGGAGTAGCCGATAGGCTTGTCTAGAAAGGATCTGTGGCTCTGCGGTATCTGTTGCCGCTGGAGCGCGTGAAGGAGAGGTGCTGCGTCTTGCGATATCTTCTCGTCGAAAAGCCACACGTAGTAGCTCCGCAGCGAAGCCAAAATGGCGCTATTTTCCGTAACAACATTGTCTTCCTCTAGGGTTGGTTGTGGGTCATCCCACCTCACCCCGGCAAACATCGCCGGGATGTCTCCATTGGCGTGTCTGGGTGTGAATCTTTTGAAAAACTGTTTCGTAACGAGCTCCTCCGCTCTTATGATATTTTCCGCTAGTGTCGGGGCTGGTGTGAACGTGCGTCTTTTGTCTACTACCTTACGATTGAGTTCAGCTATGACCTCCGGCCGGGCTGCTCCGGGCACCTCCACCATCTGGGCCTTCCTAGCGTCCGCTGCCGTTGGTGCAAGGCAACCCTCATGCTCGTCGGCGACTACTCCGACGAGTACGACAAGATCCCAGTCCCAAAGACCAGATACATTGGAGAGCAGGCCGCCCTCGCGTACCTCTGCATGGAATACATCATGGCGGTCGACTACGCTGAAACGAATCCCATGGCGCAAGTGCGCCGAACAGCGGGCAAGCTCTACATGCAGGACCGACCAAGCGTCCTCTCACGCATCACAGACCTCGCCATCCAAGATCAGCCGAACGACATCGTCGCCATCGAGGAAGAGGGGTGTGAGAAAAAGACGAAGAAGATGAAAACTCAACACGCATAACTGGGGAGAGTCACTGCGTGTTGACAGGAAAGCGGGGGGGGGGGGGGGCAAGCGTGAATAGCTTTGTTTTGTACCACTGTTGTTAATAACTAAAAAGAAAACAGATATGTGTGAAAAACCACCTGGTCCTCTTTTGACGGAACGCGACTTCCTTCTTGTCCTCCGCTAGCTGTGCTAGCTGAATGTAGAATGGAGTATCCTCCGGTTCTTCCTCCTCATCTTGACCATGAGGGGGAGAAGCGAATTGTGTGGCTACGGGTGGAGTCGGCTTTGGGTCCGACTGTGGGTCCGCTCGCTTACGCGAGGGCGGCTGGGGCTGTTGGGAAGATGGAGGTGGAGCTTGCCTTGCTTCATGGGGGTGCTTTCCTTTGGGGCCGGCCGCCTCAGCGTATGACTTCTGTGCAGTGTTGTTCAGAGGGTTGGAAGCCGTAAAGGCCCCAAGAATTGTTTGTTGTGTGTAGTGCCCGCCCACGAGGGGTGCACTGCTGGTAGGAGTTGCCACCATGGGGGTGGCAGCCAGGCTGCCACCCACCATGGGGAGTCCTTGATGGGCCAACAGGCCAGTGGGGGCAGGCGGCAGAGCCAGAGTCTGGCCCTGCTGGTCTGCAGGGAACAGGGCCCTCCCTGTTCCCTGCTTCTGCGCCTGGTGGGGAGGCGAGGGTGGGAGGATCATATCGACGTCGCTGTCAGTCAGTGGGGCGGCCTGCGAGCGCTTCGGCTCCGGCGGCTTGGGGCGGCCCCTGTGGGGCGTCGTGACGGCGGGAGGCTGGGGATCGGGAGCGGTCGGCGCGCGCTCCATCGCTCGAACTATAACAATAGTTTTGTTTGAAAAAGACGAAGAAGATGAAGACTTAGTTAGGCTGCTCAGCCGCAGGTGTTCCGTGACGAAAAGTGGGGTACCGTGGGGGAAAAAGTTGCTATGCGCACGCGCCGCGTCCTCGCGCCTATACTAACATAACATTCTGAGCGAAAACAAAACTATAAACTATGACCTGGCCCTCTTTTGACGGAACGCGACTTCACGCCCAGTTGTCGGCACAGGTTCGTGATGCTCTCCCATTGTGGGTGGTTAACACCCCAGGTTCAGGTTCGTGTGGACACTTCATTCACACTTCCGACGCTTAGTCGGTCAGCACCTTCCACGTGGGGCCCACGCGAAGAATCGGTAACGGGCAATCGCCAAGCACCAAGCAGATTGATAAACACGACTTGGAGAATGGCTTCCATGAACCTTGAGAGGCCACACGTTCGGAAGCGCACATCGAACTGCGGTCGACTGATGTGGTGATGAATTGCAGTTGTAGTTGGGTGTGAAGGTGAAGATTTTGCAAGAGGGGCAATTCCCTGCTTCCTGAATGAGCGAGAGGAGCCGAGGCACCGTGGGTTGAGGCATTCGGAAACTGTTGAGCAATTCCTGTTTCCGCGCTTCGAACACCAGTTCCATGTCATGGTGTCATGGTTGGGCAGTTTTCTTCGAACAATTCCTGCACACCTTTTTCACACTCACGTCGCCACTCGTCTAGCTAGGAATAAGAACACAAATCATAACGTCTTCTTGTGAGACAGGATTTGAAGGGGTTTTAGGAGGGCCGGGGGGGGGGGGGGGGGGGAGAGGTGGGAGAAAGAGAAGAGAAGAGAAAAGAGGGCAAGCGCGCGAAGTGCCTCCACCCGCCGCGGGGAAAGTCAGCAAGAGCATCGGGTCGCAGCTCGCCTCCCCCCCCCGGCTCTCTCCTCCCCGCCCTCCGCCGGCACGGGGCGTCCGCGCGGACTCTTCCCCTCCTCGCAGTACCCTGTTTCACACCTCCTCGCTCCTCGCCCTCGCTCGTTGTGGGTCTCTCTCACTGAGGCGGTGGCACATCCCTGCTTCCTGCAAGGTGGAGAGAGAGCTAGGAAGGAGAGACAGCAACAAAGAGAGAGGAAAGAGGGAAAGGCGGCCTGTGGGAAGCGCGCAGGGGGGGGGGGGCAGACTACGGGCCAGGAGACAATCGAGAGGATGTGGTCGACGCCTGGCCTCTACTCGCCTGCATCGGGCTACTCGTGCACCACACCCGCACGGAGAGGCGCATCTCCCGGCGCCCTAGCCAGGGAGGACGACCGAATCCGCCAGCTTAGACATGACAGCACCGCTCTTGCGTCGTTGAAACAGACGCATGAAGAGCGGTTGCACGAGTTGCACAAGCTCTCCCGGCTGCCCCTCGTGCTTGAGCCCTCGGTTGCTGTAGAGGCAACCCGTGCAGACACAACAGAATTCCTTGTGGAGAGGCGTGCGCTCGAAGAGGCGTTGCGTCTCGCCGAGCAGTCGCTCACCGGCGAGAAGTGCGCTCTGCGGCTCTTGTCTTCTACCCTCTGCCTCTGAATCGTCGCATCAGCCAACTGATCTGTTTGAGCCTTGCGCCATATGACGACATGACCCGTGCATCTTGTTCATCCCTGCACATTAGGTCTGCGATGATGGCTCAGCGCGAGGTGATTGAAAGCCGGTTGCGCGAAGTGATCCGTCAGAAAGAGCTTCTGCTCAAAGAGAAAGCGGCGGCGCTCGACCAGGTGGCTGAAGCCCGCTCAGAGCGGGAAGCGGCAATGGCGGCGGCTCGCCGCCTCGAGGATGAGTTGGTGCAAATGCGTCGGGACAAAGAGGCGCTCGTATCACGGGTGAGTACTGCGGAAGAGCGCGCAGCCAGCTGCGCTCGTGCTTCTGAGGAGGCGGCGATAAATGCCAAGACGGCTCGCGCACAGGCGAGCGCGGAGGCCGCAGAGCGCTGTGAGTTGGCAGAGCATTGTCGGCGGCTTGAGGCTGCAGCAACCGCCGCAGCCCGTGAGCTCGAGAGGCAGCGTGAAGCGACGGCTTCGAAGCTCGATGCTGCTGAGAGGGCGGTGCGATCAGCCCGAGAAGAGACCGAGCGCGAGAGAGGCAAATTGCAGCAGGTGTGACCACAGCATACGCGCAAGCAGAGCGTGCTGGCCACGAACATTGAGATGCAACATCCATCGCCGGCAAGGCCAGCTATCATTACCTCCTGCTTTCCGCCTCTTATTATCCGTCAGGCGCGCGAGACTGCCGAGGTCAAGGTGAGTGAAGCGGCAGCAGCTGCAGACACCGCACGCGCTGCCATTGACGCTCGCACATCCATTGAGGCGCGGCTACGCCAGGTGCAGGCAAGCTCGCAAGCAGAAAACGCGGCTCTCGCTGCCGAGGCACGGAAGGCTGAGGGGTCAGCTCGTGAAGCGGCAGCGCGTGCGGACTCTCTTGCTGCCGCACATAGTGCGGCTCTGGAAAAAGCAGCCGCGACGGCGGCCGCCTTGCAGCAAGCCCAAGCGGCGCATCGTGTGGCCGAGTCACAAGTGGCGAGCGCACAGGAAGAGGCGGCAGTGCTGTCGGCCAAGTTGGCTACCGCTGCCGACCGCATTCACCAATTCGAAAGCGCCTACGAGGAATGGCGAGACGAGCGAGCACACCTGATGAGCGAGGTCGACTCCGGTAGAAGAGAGCGCCAAGCTGCTGCTGAAGCATCCCAGACAGCCGCTACACGTGCGCAGACTGAGCTTTCCGAGCAGAAGGCATTGGTAGCAGTGGCGGCTTCGAAGCAAGAAGAACTCATCTTGGCTCTCGAAGATGCTAGGGCCGCAGCCGATGCTGCTAGGAGCGATGCATCCCGTCTGAGTGAGCGGCTGCAGGCCGTCGAGTTGCGGGCTGCACGTGCGACCGAGGCAGCGGCAGAAGAGAGAGCTGCACTGCGTGATGCTGTAGCGGTGGCGGAGGCGCGCTTGTCGACGTTGCTCGATGAGAGAGAGGAGGAGCGACGAGCGGCCACCGCGAACGCGGAAAGGTTGGCCACCGTGAGTGCCGAACAACTCGCCATCGTCGCCAGGTGTGAGCTCTCAGTTCCCTCTAGAGGCGAGCCTCGCCAAGGCACCCTTTTGGTCAGTGTGCAAAGTGTCCCCAGCACCTTCACATATTCTCTTGGTGAAACCCTGGCTATAGGTGTGAATCCCTTGCACGCGAGATTCACGAAGTGACAACGGCCAAAGCAATGGCCCTCGAGCGCCTCAGCGCGACTGAGCGCCGGGCAGCGGCAGCTGAACGCTCCCTCGCTGCAACGCAAGCCGAGGTGCGAGATGTTGCAGACGCGCTCAACCACACCCGATCCGACTTGAAGGCAGCCGAGTTGGCGGCAGACGCGGCACGGGAGCGCGAGCGAGAAGTCTCTTCTACCGCCGCCAAGCGTGTCGAGGCTCTCGAAGCAAGGCTAGCAGAAACCCGCGCGTTGGTAGAGAAGGCGGCAGAGGAGCGGCGTGCGCTTGATACAGCCCTGACGGAAGAGGTAGATGGAGCCTCGAAGGCGCGGGAGGCGTTGTCTGCTGAGCGCGCAGAGCGTCGAAGTGCCACTGACGAGGTACATCGGCTGCGCGCGACGCTGGAAGAGTCACGTAGCGCCATGGCCCGTGATGCGCGTGAGGCCAATGAGGCGCTCCAGAGTGCCCAGAAACGCATCGATGCTCTCGAGGTGGAAAAGGCGTTTGCACTGTCGTCGTCGCGTGCTACTCGAGAGGAGCTGGCGTTGGAGCGCGAGACTCTTAAGGATCTGCGCTTCAAACTTGGTGCCGCCGACGCGCGTGTTGCGGCGTTGCAGGCGCGTGCATTGGCAGTAGAAGCTCGCGAACGCGAGCTACTCAATGGACGTGCCGCGTTGGAACAGGAGCTTGCTGCTGGTGCCGCTGCTCTTCATCGAGCGCGACAGGACGCTCTTGAGTCGGCAATCTCAGCACGTGAGGCGGCTACGTGCATGGGAGCCGAGAAGGCCGCGCTAAAGAGGCAGCTCAAGGAAATGGAAGAAGAGAGTGCCGCAGCATGTACTCAAGCCGCAACCAGGTTGGAGGAGGTTCAAATGGAGTGTCGGCTTCTCCGGGAGGCAACTCAGGAGGTGGAGGCAGGGCGGCAGCATGTTATGTCCGAACGGGATCGGCTGTACAAGCAGATGCGAGAGTATGAGGAGATGGCTTTCTACGTGAATTCCATTACTCGAACTCCCCTAGCTCCGAGGCCAGAATCTTATTTCCCGTCGCCCTCGTGCGCGTCTCCCAACAACGCCTCGAGGGCCTCTTCAATTGCCGAGGCCGTGGCTGCAGCGGCCGCAGCATCAGCAGCATCAGCTGCCGCGCTGTCCAAGACGGCCTCGTACGGGTGTAAGACTGGGGCTGGGCATGCCGGCAGCCCTAGTAGCAGTCGCCTCTCCAGCGGTCGCCTCGCCGCGACCCCGCCATATTGGCAGTCCAGTCACGAAGGCGAAAGCCCGAATTCGATAGCACTCAGTCGAAGTTCGCCTCTCTCCGCGCCAGGGAACATTGACGTTGGCCGTGGTAGCACACGCGTATCGTGTGGAAATGCCGGTGGCACAAGCAGTAATCATAGAGCATGGGAAGACGGCAGCATTTCAACCATGCGTGCAACTGAGACGCCCGTGAGAGCAGTCAAATTGGCTCCGTGAAGTCGTCTTCCACCCACCGATGAGGCCTTCCAAGTTGCCTAAACTAGATATGCCGCACCCACATAGCATATACGCGCTAGTTTTGCGTCTTTGTCGTCGAGCTATAAACCCACAATTTTCAGGTTGAGATGTTTGTAATCGCGTTCCGTGGCCATCCACCGCGAGGAGGGAGGAGCTGCTGCTGTCAAGCCGTGCATGCTGCAGTTTTTGTAAGTGCACGAGCAAGGTCTCCATGGTGATGAAGAGACGACCCACACGCCCGATCGAACTCCGCCAACAGTATCATGTGAATGGGGTTCGACGCCGCAGGACCCTAGCGCCTCTAGCCCTTGATTCGCCCTGACATTGGCCGTCGAGGCTCTGCTTTCTTATTCCGATTTACTGGCATGTGACTTACGCACCTGGGCTGTACGTAGTGTGTGTAGTACCACCTAAACAAGGAAGTGGAGGCCTTTCTCTCATTCTCGCCTCTCCTACTCTCTGCTCGCTTTAAAAGCTAAGCCGCTTTATGCTCGGCCTCATCACCGTTGCCGTTGCTTACTCATTTTTCATTTGACGAGAGCCAGGACAAAGGCCCGTATGAGTATGAAAAAATCGGAAGCGTGTGGTGGGGAGCGTGGCGCGCTCCATGACCCTGTCGTTGTAACGATGGTTGAGTGCAAGGACATTCAGCAACGGCTTATTTTGCGGTGGGTAGCAACGTTCGTTCGTTGACGTATAGATAGAGGGCTGGCGCATTTGTATTAAATTTTAAGTGCGAGTGCAAGAGTGAGCAGTAACACGTGTTAGGCTCAACGGTCAACGGCTATACCCTGATAGTTAACACCTAGACACAGATGTAGCACATTGCACTTACACCAACACATGCTGAATAAGGTGGCTTCCGTATGCTGGTGGTCCTGGGGGCTTGAATACACTTCATCGAGATTGAACACTGTAGGAGAGCAGGACCATGGTGAGAATATCTAGAGAAGGTGTGTGGCCAAAAGGTGGAGATACAGAAGGAATAGTTTTTGCCAGACCATTTCCCAATCGAAAACTTCCTACCATTTTCCTGAGCATGCTTCCTTCATAGATAGCACGAGCGCAGTGATGATTATCTGCCTGCATAGCTGCGGCGGCTCAAGTTCGAGCTCAGTTGCGCGACTGCTTCCCTGCATGCCTCACTCCGCTCAACAGTAATTTTCAGAGTGCAGAGCGTCCGGATGAAGGCAGTCGTCGCGTTTGCACCCCTCATCGTCTGTCCATTTATCTCCACGATGCGATCCCCTGGCATGAGCCGCCCCTCCGCAAGGCTGCCCTCGTTGACCTGAGAGATGATTGGCGCACCTTCGATCCCCTGTGAGAGGACAGTGATGCCCAAGCTATTGCGGGATTCCGCGCGCTCGATCGTGACAGTCAGCACAGTATGTGCCTGCGCGGCCGCGTGCGCCGTGCCACTCTCGTCCGTTGCGATGGCATCCAGCCCCTGGAAATGCAAGGAGGGAGCCATAGCGGCGGGGTTCCAGCTCCGCGCCCCAGCCGCGAGAGCCTTCCCCCTCCCCGTCTTTCACAGCCCTGATGCAGGCGCCGGCAGCAGGGTCGAGAAGGGCGTCGTTAGAAATTGTAGTCTTGTAGACTTGTAGATTGTGGAAGGTCTTGTTAGAAATAGCTAGCATCCCTAGCCACGTACACCGGACGAGCCATGCGCCAACCGCGCACACCCCCATCGCGGGGGAGGGGCTCCGCTGCCGTCGAAGGGCTACGGTCCCGCAGCACTTAAACTAAAAAAAATTCTTGAAGGTGTCCACTTAGCTCTACTAGCTAATATTAGCCCGGTCACTCACTCTTTTTAACCACTATTTCCCACCTCCCCTGGGTGTCCAAGGATTCCTTAGGGTCCCCCCCTACCTGCCCCGCCAACTCCCTCCCCCCTCCGAACCACCCCCTCCCACCCCACGAAGGGCAATGGCGTCGGTGAGGGACTCCCCTCCCTTCCCCCGCGCGTGGCGGGCTATTTTGGGAGATTGAGGGGGGCGCTCACGGAAGGGAATCAGAGTGGTGAATGTGGGGCGCATCAGTATTAGAAACGCGGAGCTTCCGCGACGTCCGATCGCCCGCGATCGGCCGAAGAATGGCCTGGAGGTGGTGGCCATGCAGAGCCCAGAGCTCTCGCGAGCAGGGTGGGGGGTCACTAGTAGGTCGCACGCTGGTTCTTGAGGGTCGCACACACTCGCACTAACTAACCCATCCTGGCCCCTCGCACCGCAGGAATGCCTCGATTCGATCCGGCCCGACGCCCAGGGCCACGGCCCCTATTGACGTCGACAAGCGCTCGATTGGACGCCTGGAGGTGCAGCTCTTCAAGTGGCCGTGCGGCGCGACGGGCCGGTCGCGACCCGGCTGTTCCGGGCCTGCCTGTAACCCCCAAAGCCTCCTGGCCCGGCCCCACGCGTTCGCGCCCAGCGTTGATCCGAAATCTTGAGAGCTGGTGTGTGTCGTGTTCACGTCTCATCTCCGCCTTCACCGCAAAGGTGTACGCCGAGCCGGTCGCGGTGCCAAATTAGCCGCTCTAGCCCTCGGTGACTAGTGGTTCACGTAAGCGTCTTGAGTTTTGTGATACTTTCGTACACATTGAAGTGCAAAATTATGAGTTTGACTTAGGGTCCAGTGTGCAAAGAACCACCCCTTGTAGACCCAGTGAGTTGGCGTCAAAATTTTCCTCGTCATTCCATGTTTGTGCCTCGCATGAAGGGCCTCACTAAAAATATACCGGAGGGGGCCCGACTGTATTTCGCGCACCGTCTTCGAAGGCCTGAAATTCGGCATTTTTCGAAAATTTCGCCGGGGAACCCCCAATTTTTTTTGCTGATCCATCCTACCGGAACCTATAGGGAGCTTATTTAGCCCTTCATTTACCCATAATTGCTGGTGCCCTCCGCACCCCCATAGTGAGTGACCGGGCTACTAATATAAAAAAATCTTCTTAAAATTCCCCGCTACATGTGCGGCGTGAGGCAGAGTGCTAATGAACCTCCCTACTACCCAACCCTAGCCCCTGTCAACCCCCTTCCCCTTCCCCAGTTCTCTCTTTAGCTTTAGCGGAGAACAACTAAGTTTATACTTGGTTGCGATGGAGCGCGCCGCCGCGCAACCCTCTCCTTGAATACACTATTTAGTTGAGTATTGACTATGACTACATGAGATTTGCTCTAATTATGCCTTGATTAATGGCCAAAGGCTGCTAATCAAGGCATAATTAATGGTGGCGAGTAAAAACTATTGTTATAGTTTGAACTATGGAGCGTGCCGCGACCGCTCCCGAGCCCCAGGCGACCCTCGCCACCGCGCCCCACCTGGGACGCCCCATGCCGCCCGAGGCGGCTCGTCAGAAAGCCCTCTCAGAGCCCATCCAACCCATCCAAACCACACCCGCGCAGGCGCGCGGGGTGGCGAGCACTGGCACCGAACAGGTTGCCACCATGGCTCTGCGTAGCATGCAGGGGGTCTTTGAGACCCCTCCAACAGTGGGAAACCCTCCCACCCCAAGAGCACCTCATGTGGGAGGGCAGCTTTGCTGCCCTCCCCATGGTGGAAACCTCTACCATCAGTGCACCCATCATGGGAGGGCACTTCACAACCATCAATCTTCCCTGGAGAGCACCCCATGCCTCTGTTTCCCAACTTGTTGACACACTTGTTTTCTTCACCCCACTCTTGTGGGCCACAAGTACCTACAGCTCAGTGCCCTGCCTTGGGCCCTCTTTCAACACTAGACTCCCTCTCCCACTCCCCCTTCACACCACAACCAACCCAAACAGCACGAACCCCCTCACCCTCTGTTTCAAGCACCAAAAAGTTCAACTCAAGACCCATGTTGATACTCTTATCGTTTTCACCCCACTCTTGTGGGCCACAACTACCTACAACTCAATGCCCTTTGGGCCCTCTTCCAATACTTGAATCCCTCTCCCACTCCCTCTTCCAACTACAACCAACCCAAGAAGCACAAACCCCCTCGTTCTTTGTTTCAAGCACCAATAATTTCGACTTAAGACAAGAGGGAGGACATGTCTTGAGGCGGCGTCGCTGCCCATGCCTAGCGCAAGGGCATAGCGCCCCCACTCAGACATCTCCTTCCCCACAGCTCCTCTCTGAGGAGTTGCTCCTCTCCCTCCCATTAGGCCCCCTTGCCTGCGAGACCAGAACAGGATCATTGAGGATAAGCTCAACAAGAAGGGTACCTCGTCGCGCAAGGCGCTGTACGAAGCCCTCCAGGACGTGGCGGCCCACTTCGTAGTGGAGCCTTCGCCATGGGCCAGTACTTTGTCTTCCTCGCCAAGCGACTCGGTCACCGCACCTACGAGGAGATCCGGAGCCCAGCCCTCAAATTCTGCGAACACATGGAGGAGGGCATGAGCGGTGCCATCCTGGCGATGCTGCTCGTCACCGCCTCCGGCATGGGCCGTGGATGTGGAGACTTCCGCGTGGATTTGGCCAAGGAACGCTACCCGTCGATGTGGGCACTCATCGAGCCATACACGGGCCGTTGGTACAAGGCAAAACTCATGCTCGTCGGCGACTACTCCGACGAGTACGAGAAGATCCCAAAGACCAACTACATTGGAGACGAGGCCGCCGTCGCGTACCTCTGCATGGAATACATCACGGCGGTCACGTACGCTGAAACGACTCCCATGGTGCAAGTGCGCCGAGCAGCTGGCAAACTCTGGATGGAGGACCAGAAGGCCGTCCTCGCACGCATCACGGACCTCGCCACCCAGGATCAGCCAAGCGACATGGTCGCCTGCCAGCAGAACGACATTGACAACAGGATTGAGGAGGAGGGGTGTGAGAAAAAGACGAAGAAGATGAAAACTCAGCCTGCCTAACTGGGGGTACCGTGGGGAAAAAAGTTGCTATGCGCACGCGCCGCGTCCTTGTGCATGTACTAACATAACAGTCTGAGTGAAAACAAAACTATCACGTGGCCCTCTTTTGACGGAACGCGACTTTAGCATCCTAGCATAAATACTAAGAATTCGAACGCGAAATTCGAGTTTTTTGTATACAAATATTGAAGACTACAGAAATTGACGTTGAACGACTCGCGGGCAGATTCACACAGACAGACTCACAGGGCAGCTGAGACCTGCCGGAAGGCAGGGGCTGAGATTGATTGTACGGGCCCACCCCGGGGGGTGTCCGCGATGGAGAGGGGGGGCCGCGAGGCCCCCATTGACCCCCACTTATAAAAGTAGGTTGCCTTATGCAGAGTATAGAGAGATACAGAGCAAGAGCCGAGAGAGAGAGGAGCGCGAAATGATGGGCTCCAGGAGTCCGCTGAAACGACAGGAGAGTTAGACATTAGGTCGTACTACTAGTAAGCATGCACATGCCACCATTCGCTTGCACGTGCAGGCCGTTGGCTATTGTTCGTGGTTTTGAATACTGTCTTCGTTTTTTCGTGGTTTTCAATACTGTATTCCTTTTGTCGTGCAAGGTATCCGAATCATCTTGTCACGTTGTGGTAACGCAAGCGATGCTGTAGTTTTGACAATTGGCTCGCGTGCGAGGTGTTAATGAAGGTAAGCTGCTGTCGATGGAGATAGTCATTGAGAGCGATGTTGCTGACATTGTGGCTACGGCTGGTGACGTGCGACGCGTTGGCTCTGAGCGTGACGCGGCCGGACGCCTTGGATCTTAGTTGTGGGTGGTCGGCGATGAGCTGGGGATGGACTGAGTGGCATGTCTTGTTCACAATCGTGTGCATGCGCAGGGGGCACTGTACGTTGTACCCTGCTATGGCGCTTCCATTACAAATGTTTGCACCGGCTTCCCGTCTTGGGGGTGGCCATATGCGCGGTATACCTTCTACCCTGAAATGGACCGGGGTGCACAGCTGTCTCAACGCTTGCCGTGAGGTGTTGCACGCTTTGGCCACGCGGGGCACGTGCATGTGAATTGGAAACTCAAGTCGGAGTTTG
This sequence comes from Isochrysis galbana, assembly GCA_018136815.1. Classification (NCBI taxonomy): domain Eukaryota; phylum Haptophyta; order Isochrysidales; family Isochrysidaceae; genus Isochrysis; species Isochrysis galbana. The sequence continues at coordinate 1,332,635 of CM030943.1, read as the reverse complement.
CCATAGCCCGGACCTGCATACGTGCATGGACATTGCGCCTGGGCGGAATGATCTGCCGAGCCCGAAGTCGAGTTGAACATGCGTGACATACCCCACCGCGCAACGCTCATCGAGATGATGTTTGCCCATGAAGTACAGCCCCCAAAAGAAGTGAGGGGCCGAGTTCTTGAACTTTAACTGCGTTTGAATCGCAGCTGCATAACCAAAGTAGTCATACGAGGTTTCAACAAATCCATTGAGTAATTCGGCGTCTGCAATAAAGAACCTGTAACGAGAGAGGACCACGGCGACGAGCTTTGATGCTACTACTACTACCTATATCCGAATAAGCGGAAAAGCTTAGATGCGTTGCGCAAGGCTTCATGTGCCCGTGCGAATGAGAGGCCTAGTGACGACAAGGACAGTCTCACCAATCAATTTGGATAGTATTCTCGCAGAAGTCCGTGGGATCGAAAATGTGATCTGGTGTGTTACAAGAATGCCCGAAAATGTTGCTGTGATGGGAGATTGATGCCCACTGAGAAGCCTCTGCGGTTGGCCCTTGGATGTCTATGAACTTGCAGGAGAAAGGGAGCCAGAGGCGCGTTGCAGAGACCGAGGTCTGCACTACAGGCATTTCGTTTAGCCAGAAGAGGTCATGGCGCATCATAATGATCGTATCGTGCTCCCGCGCCTCCCGCTTTCTCCTCATAGCTGCACTCACCCAGGTGGCACGCATCTCGATTGCGTGCCGCATCCCGAGCATCGCCCACCAGGTGCGCTCGCAGAATGGCATGGGAGGAAACGATTTGGGGCATTTAAAGGAGCTATTCTGAGGGGCGTGCCACGACGCCGCCGGCCTCCAGAACGAGTCCATCTCGCTCGCAAGCTCTGGATTCCAAGACTGGACAAAGACGTCGAGCTTCACATGCTGCTGCCACGGCCGGACCACTTTCTCGAGGATGGACTGAGCACAATTGTGCCACAGAGCGAGTGAGCCCTCTTCTTGGGTACTCATACCGGCGGTACGCTTCTCGTAGGTCCCCACGCGACCATAGACCACGAGCGCTGCAGTGGGGCGCTCGCCCCGCTGCATGGTCGGAGCGGTGGGGGTGGGGCAGGGTCGGAGGGCAGGGGTTTCTCCTTCGGTGCCCCTAGTGAAAACACTGTGAAGAGATGGAAATCGAGGCCATCTGCGTCGCTCGCCATTCACCGTTCGTTGAGAATTAGACCCTACGCATACGAACCCCGAGAGAAAAGAGGAATTTTGCAACAGTTGAAACAGCGGGTTACAAGACGTGCTCCACCTCCGTCGCAACGGAGTTTCAACCGCCTCGCTGTCGGAGCGAAGCTCGTTTCCTCTTTGGAAACGAGTCGCGAAGGCGCACCGGCGGCTAGCGCGGCGCACACGGTTCGTCCGGGGAGCCCGGAACGGGCTCATCGGGAGAACGGGGAGGGCAAATGACGGGCATATGTGGAATGGACGGGAAAGTGGCACGGAACGCGAATCGGAGGGACGGAGGATGTAAGAAAGGGCGCGGCGAGCAGATACCGCTTACTTGGGACTCGTAGGGACTCGTAGACTCGAAAGGCTGACTCGGAAGACTCGGGGCTTGGGGTACTCAGGGGGCTGCAGGTCACCAACAGGCGATACAATGGGTAAACCCACACAAATCAACACTCTGCACTCAAACATTCACGGTAACAGGCCGGAAACATACGTTAAACGAACCCCCTCTGGTGAGCAGATTCAGGAGCGCTCACCAGAAAAAGAGGAGAGAGAGAGAGAGAACGAGGACTCGAGGGTCAAAACACAATTCGGACTCCGGCTCGGACTACAGAGTAAAATCCAGTGCCCTCGCGAGTCCTGCCTCGAGTCTCGCGAGGCAGCGCCGAAGGACGCTGAAGGACGCGCTGCGGGACAGCGCTGAAGGACGCCGAAGGACGCAGAAGGACACTGAAGGACGCTGCAGGACGCGCTGCGGGACACCGCTGAAGGACACGGGGGGGGCGCTGAGAGACGCTGGGAGACGCTGAGGGACGCTGGGGAACGCTGAGGGACGCGCTGGGGGACTTTCGCGCGGGGGGTTGAGGGAAGAGAAGACGGCGGTTCGTTGCGCGTAGTCGTCGAGGCGAGTAGCTTCGACAATCTCCCCTAGCGTAGGCGTGCCCACGGCGAGGTAGTCGGCCGAGATAGAGGCCGTGTCAACGGTGGTCGGTCCTAAACCCCGGGACTCAGCCTGCCTGCGTCGGGCAGTAAGGGTCCGGGTGACCGTAGCGACCGTGACAGCGTCCTACTACCCACCCCCGCCTGAAGACGAGGGCGGTGCCCCACCCCCACCTTCCGACTCAGAGGGTGGATACGAGCCCTATACCGAGCGCGCCGGCTACAAGCCAATCGCCTCGGTCGTACCCCAGTCGCCCCGCTCCTCCCGGGATGGAAGCCTCCCAGATGCCCGCCGCTCGCGCCAGCCATCCGGACAACTGGCGCTATGGCACCGGTGATGGAGCACACTCCCCACCGCGCGACGCATGCGTGCAATTAGAGCGCGCGGTTGACCGGCCGGCCGTTGTGGGGCCAGACGGTAACCCACTCCGCGTGCGTGGCTACGCCACTATCGTCTTCTCCCTCGCTAGTGTTGAATTTCGCCACCGCTTTCTTCTGGTCGATGGAGCGCCTACGCTGCTACTAGGAAATGACTTCCTGGAAGCTCACGCCGCTTGCATCAACCTAGCCTCGGTCGCTGACGGCAATAGCCGCCTCACCCTTACCGTTAACGGCCGTCGCATACACACGACAGTCTCCACTCGCCCTCGTTCTACCGCGGCGCCGCTCGCCGTGATAGCCGCCGTCGACCTGCCTGACCAAAGCGCTGATCCTCTCCTGGACCATTCAGGCACTGGAGCCGCCGCCCCAACGCCCTCCGAACAGCCGCTGCCCCCACTCGACCCCGCCTACGAGCCGCTTCCGCGCTATGATTTCTCTAGGCCTCCACCGCCGCCGGTGACCTCCACTGACGTCATAGTGGAGCCCCTCTTTCCGCATTCGACTACTGCGCCAACGGCCTCCAGGGATTTCGCACTCTACACTAGCGAGCCCGTTACGATCCCGGGCAAATCCAGAGGCACCTTCGCCGTCTGCGTCCCCCTCGAGCTCCGCGAGTCACACCCTCAGTCCGCGGTGCTCGTGGATCGCCTCCCCTCGCGCGATGGCCTCGACTCTCCGCCTCTTGTCGCTACAAGTGTGGAGACCCCTAGCGATAAGGGTGAGGTCCTGGTCACCGTCTGGAACCTCTCCGCCCGCCCGGTCACCCTGCCAGCCTACTCCCCGGTGGCCTCTGCTCACGTGGAATTTGTACTTCACGAGGCTACTCGGACCCCCGGCTCTACCGACGCCGATCCCGAAGCTGCACTAACCGAAGCGCAACGCGCCCTCCTAGATTCGATTAACGTTGACCCAGACGAACAGTTAACTCCTGATCAGCTCGGCCAGGTTCGTCGCTTGCTGGCCCGCCACATCGACGCCTTCGCACTCGACCCCAAGAACCCCAAGCACACGCATGTCATGGAAGTCGAACTTCCGCTACTCCCCGGTGCCACGGCTCATCGCCACGCTCCCTCTAAGATGGGAGACGAGGGACGCGCCATCGTTGAAAAGCACGTCGCCGAGATGGAGGCGGCGGGCATTATTCGCAAGTCTAACTCTCCCTGGGCTTCTCGAGTGGTGTTAGTTGGCAAGAAGGATGGTTCTGTCCGTTTCTGCGTTGACTACCGCGACACTAACTCGAAACTCCGCATCTCCGATAGTCCGTTGCCTCTCACGGTCGAAGCCATCGACCGCCTGTCTCGCGGCCAGGGATCTCGAGATTCTCTTTTCCTGTGCATGCTCGACTTGGCCTCCGGCTTTTGGTGCCTACCCGCCGTGCCGACCGCCGATTCTTCACCTCCCAGTCCGGACGGGTGTGGCTCACCTTAATTGCTTATTTGCCTTGTCTTTGTTTTCTGTCCCCATCTGTTTCGCTCACCTCTACCTCGCGAGGACGCTCGATTCTAGCAGGGGGGTGTCGCATCCGCGATCGACTTCCGACCTTAGGCGTCTTCGAGCCCAGTCGTTCTTGTTGCCGCGGGGTTTCACTCGTAACTTGTAGAACTCTGCACTCGTAACTCGCCCCTCGCTCCTTGCCGTTGCGCCCCTTTGTGGCCTGTCTCGCTCCTGTTTCGCTCCTTTGCACCTTGTGGGCCTTGCTCTGCCCTTGGTCCCTCCTTGCTGTCGTTCCCCCGCGTAGGTGTTCGTCGTTGCGGACCTTTCCCCCCGCGCGAAGCCTACCCTCTCTTCCCTTCTGGTTTACGCTCGTAGATTCCCTCCTTACTTTCGATCTATTCGTTCGCGGTAACCGCCGTTCGCCGTCGGCTCTTCCGTCGCATCATCGCTCTCTTGTCGGCTTTCTCTTCCTTGTTTCCTTCCTTCTGTGTTTTCCCCGCCCAAGTGGAGAAAGATACGTTAGTGTGGAGGAATGTTGGGTGAAAGTCAAGTGTGCGTGTCTCGGATTGTTGTCGGACTCATCAGATGGCCTGCCCGTCCCGCCCGCCAATGGCCAAAATACCGTGCCTGCCGCCGCCTACCTTCCGCCCCGTTCGGTCCTTCCTGTTCCATCCATAACCTCCAATCCGTCAAATTGCAAATTGGTGTCCGAGGGCTGTATTTCCCTCCGTGTGGATTCCTTTAATGTAATAAATTGAAAGTCCAAATTACTTCCTTTTATACAATTTAATTACAATTTACAATTTCAATTTTTCAATTTAGGGGTTCATTTTCATTTTCAAAATAATATCGGCACAGACCCTCTGTGTTTAAATAAACAAAAACTGGCTATAAATTTGGCAGATGTTGGACATCGATGTTGCCCTGCGCGTGCGTTGGGCGGCCGAGGTTGTCCGCAGGCGGCGCGTAGCGGTGGCTCTTTTGTCTTTTGTCTTTTGCGATGGTGGAGCGTCGAGAGTCGAGAGGTGGAAGTCCACTCTCCAATTTGGGAGGCGGCTCCCTGGTGTGGTCTATGCGTCCCTGATGGGAACGATCTTCATTGCGATTATTTCGAGTATCGGAGCCGCGGCCGCTTCCTGAGTAAGCGGCCGACGCTTTGTCGCTCTTGTCCGGAGCCGGCATCGACTAACCCAGGCGGTCCTTAACCGGCGAAAGGGGGATGGTGGCGGGTAAGCTTGAGCGCTTGTGTGTGTGTGTGTTGGGGCGGGGCGAGCGGCGCGCGGCGACGAACAAAGAAGAGAGCGGCGGCCTTCCCCCTCCGCGGGGGGGCTACCGTTTTCTTTTCTCCGGTCTTCGCGCCTCGCTGCTCCATTGGCGTTCACTTGCGTAAACTAAGTTTAGAAACTGAAGCTCACTGTCTAAGAAGTACAAATCAATCCATCTACGGGGTCCTGCGTCCTGCGTGTGGTGGCAGCATCGGGCCCGCCCGCCCCGCCCGCCCCAAGGAAGACATTGATCTATTTCCATAAGCGAGAGAGAAGGAGAGGGAGAGAGGGAGAGAGGGAGAGAGAAAGGGGGGAGGGGGGGCGGGGGCGGGAGAGAAAGAGAGGGAGAGGGGGAGAGAGAAGGGGGGGGGGGGGGGGGGGGAGAAAGAGGGCGAGAGGAGAAGGGCGAGGGCGAGACAGGGGTAGAGAGGGGGGAGGGGGGGGGGGGGAGAGAGAGAGAGAGAGAGAGAGAGAGAGAGAGAGAGAGGGCAGAGAGGGAGAGGGGGGGGGAGAGAGAGAGAGGGAGAGAGAGAGAGGGAGGGAGGGAGAGGGAGGGAGGGAGAGAGTAAGAGAGGAAGAGAGAGAGAGAGAGAGGAAGAGAGAGAGTACGAGAGAGCGAGAGGGAGAGAGAGCGAGAGAGAGCGAGAGGCTGAGAGAGAGGAGGGAGGGGGGAGAGAGAGATGCAAGGAGTATCTCTTAGAGGGTGGTGAAGTAGTTAGGATGTGCGTTTATATATATGCGGTGGGTGGGCAGGTGTAGTGGGGATGATTGAGCGAGACCTTTTATGTGAGGGGGGGAGAAGAAGAAGCGCCGTGCTTTGATGTGGACCCCTTCAATTTTCCCATGAAGGCTCTGAGATTTCATCCTGCCTTCCCGAGACAGAGGCGATCACTGAGATGTAGAGCGTAGTTATGTCGATCTTTGCGCGCGAGAAGAGAGAGAGAGACCACGCGCGCGCGCGCGAGAGAGAGAGAGAGAGAGAGAAGTGGAAGACACAGCGCGGACGCGTGCTGCGCGCAGAAAGACAAAACGGAGACGGAGTTAAAAGGAACAGAATACAAGGAAGAGCGGGGTGGTGGCATCGAGAGAGAAGAGAGAGAGGAAGGGGTGGGGAGCGCGAGAGAGCGCGGGAGAGAGGGAGTGAGAGGAGAGAGGGGAGAGAGAGGGAGGGAGAGAGGGAGAGAGAGGGAGGGAAGGGGACAAGAGAAGAGAGCATCGCCTCACTCCCTCTTCGGCGGGCACCCTCGCCCTCGCCGCTCCATCACCTCTGCCCTTCCGTTCCGGCTCCACGCAGAGCATGGCCACACTGCCGCAGCCGATGGCGCTGCTCACGCTGCTCACAGCGCATGCGGCAGCCACACGCCGGGTCGCGCTACCCGTCGTACACCGCAATATCAGCTCGGCCGCGCTCTGCGCCAGCGCGAGCGACGTGTGCTCCTGCGCCGCGCTCGCGCCTGGCTGCGGCTGGTGCTCCTCGCAGGGCGTGTGCGCTCCAGCCGACCGGTGCACGCTGACCTGCCGCGAGTGTCCCACGCGGCACGACACCTGCCGCTCCTCCTGCCGGCGCGCTTGCGTCGACACCTGCTCGCAGGCGAAGAGTGTCTGCGGATGCACCGAGCTCGCCGGCTGCGGATGGTGCTCACACGGACAGACCTGCACGACATACCCAGAGTGCTCCACCACGTGTGAGGAGTGCGACGAGTCGTGCAGTAACTACAAGCACTGCAAGGCTAAGTGCTACCCGCGCTTCCGTCCACGCACCCAGCCTGTGCAAGATGGTTTGTTCCCTCTCGGGCGATCTGACACTGCTTGTGCCATCGCGGTATTTTTTGCAACTGTCTTTGCGTCCGCGGCAGGGATCGGGGGAGGCGCCGTGCTTGTGCCCCTCTTTACTCTCATTGGCGAATTTTCCGAGCACGAGGCCATCCCCCTTGCGCTCTCCACCGTGTTCGGCGCGTCTCTCTTCTCAACCTTTGGCACCTACATCTGGGAGAAGCATCCTATCGTGCCGCATCGTCCACGGATCGCATATGACGTCGTGACCGTGCTGATGCCAGCAACCCTGCTTGGCACGACGACTGGAGTTTTCTTGAACAAAATCTGTCCCAACTGGCTCATCATGTTGCTTCTTGTTGGTCTCTGCGGAGTCATGGGCAAGCGAACGCTTGAGAAGGCCAGGGCTGGCTGGGCCAAGGAATCGCGAGCACTGCGCGAGTATGCCACAGTGGCACAGGCTGACACGAGCGAGACGACGCGACTCGTTAAGGACGATGACGACGACGATGACGGATCGATGGAGATCGAGGCCGCACACGGAGAAGACAGCCTTGGAGGCGAGCGCGGTGGCGCCCGAGCAAGTGTGTTGGATAGGAGAGCGATCGAGGCCAACGCAGAGCGGCTTGCGCAAGAATATGCAGAAGAAGCTGGCTTCCAGTGGCGGACGGCGCTTGAGTTGATGCGCGCTTGGGTCGCGGTCTTCTTTCTAGCACTGCTCAAAGGAGGGCATGGGGCACCCTCTCTCCTCGGCGTGAAGTGCGGCTCGCTCGGGTATTGGACTACTGTCTCTCTCAACATCCCCGTATTGGCCTTGCTTACTTGGCTATCGGGGCGCGCGCGCTTGCGGCAGCACGAGCGCCGTGTGCAGATCGGGTACAAATATGTTGAGGGCGACGTGCAGTGGGACCTGGACAAGGTGGTGCGCCTACCGTTGCTGGTGTGCGTAGGTGCCATTGCCGCCGGTATGCTTGGCGTCGGCGGTGGGATGATTCTTGGCCCAATATTCACTGAGCTCGGATTTCTACCCGAGGTATGTAACACTTTTTTGCCGATTGTCCTGTCGTCGTCTCGTCCTCACATCGAACGAGACGCGCTGTTTTCACGGCTCGGAGGAGGAGCGCGGGCGCTTCTTCTGTTCATAGCATTCGTATGCACGCCGGCCGCATTCCCGTGTTGTCGGTGTATCTTACCAACTCTGAATTTTGCTGCACGTAGGTCACTGCTGCAAGCTCAACACTAATGGTGTTATTCATGTCGTCAGCGACTGTCGGTCAGTTCATCATCTTTGGCATGATCGACACCGAATATGCACTCTTCTTTGGCATCTGCGGCGGAGTGCTGGGTGCTATCGTTGGTACGAAGGGCGCGGGCGCGCTGTTGCGCCGCACCGGGAGGGCATCAATCATTGTGTTCTTCCTTGCCTTCATCCTTTTCGGCTCCGGGATTTTGATGGTCTCCACGGGGAGTGTACAGTTGCTGGAGACTGGGTTCACGGGTTTCCGCCCAGTGTGTGGGAGGACCGGTAAAGCGGCGCAGCTCGACTAAGCACACATTCGCTGCGATACTCAAATGGAGTGGCTTCACATTGCTCATGTTCGATCCACGAGCCAATGGTCCTAAGGCCAGAAGGATGGTTGCTCGCGCAACGCCCCATCCACACCCCAAGGCTTGCACACCATCCACACCATTCACACCCCACTTGAACAGCAGTGCTCGCACGTGTGGCACCCTGTGTCTCGTCCTCCACGAGTATCCACCGACGGGGAGAGAGCAACAGCGTTAGCCGACTGTTGCAATCTACAACCTTCTCGCTCTTGCAATTGGCCCTCTTGCACACCATCCGAAGTCTCATGCTGCGTGTGAGAATTTGTTGGTTATGCGGACGAGTGAAAAAAAAAACTTTTAATATTCTCGCCTCGCGCGCGGCTATGGGGTTAGCTATTGTAGCCACGCCCATTTCCCTTCCTCTCCCTCACTTCCTGCCTTGCGGCAACTCCCCTCGTGCTCTACTTAGGGCACCAGCCCCCAGTGGCCAGTGGTCTCTTCTCGCCTTCCTCCTGTGCCTCTAAGCTCTAGGGCTGAGGTCGTTTGCCTTCATTTGGTACGTGGTTGCGTGCACGTTGCTCAACTGCATGCATTTGGGATTTGATTCCCGCCCGAGGTCGTATGCCTTCGTTTGGTTCCCGGCACAAAAAAAATCTTCTAGTATTTGAGTAAAGGCAGACACCCACCCACCTCACAGTGCTCAACCATGTCTACAAATGGAAGGGCGCCTGCTGATATAGTACTGAAGCGATGGGAATGGATCAAAAAAAAGATGGACGAGAACTTTAAAAAATTCATCACACCTCTCTTTCCATATGCCAATTCTAAATCTGCAATGCAGGTTATAGCGGAAGCATTGGACAGCATCAGTCCGCCGCCGCCGGTTGGGGCCCCCCTGTACGACCTAAGTTTGTGGCCGTACACTGACGAATGTAAGTTCTTATTCAAGATATTCAATTTCAAGCACAATACGAAAATTGAAGACACCTTACACGCCATTTGCGAGATTGATAAACCATTCACACTGGTTTATATTAGACACACTCTCTTGAGCAATAAATTCACTGAGAAAACAATCCTCGATATGAGTCGTGACGTTCTGCTGGGTACAATCAAAACTTATGTCAATTTGGAATTAACTCCCCACCTCCAAGAATTGTTAGAAGGTGTCGATTCGGGTTCAGCTTCCCAAGTAAAGATTGAAAACAAAAGGCCGCTTATCGATTCGGGTTCAGCTCCCGTAAAGATTGAACCCCCAAGGCCCAGCAACATCAAATACAAAAAAGCTCGGCCATGAAGGCATCCGCACTTCAAATGAAGCCGAGCCAAGGCGACGCCGTTCTCGTCGCGTATGTGGTGCTGCTCGGCCTCTCCTTCGGGGTGCTCGCGGGGGGGGCTCATGGTAGGGTGAGACTGGAAGAAACCGGAGGGAAAGGAGACCAAATGAAGGCAAGCCGCCTTGGCCCGTTTCTCGCTGTTGTGGTGCGGGTGTCTCGACGTTGGTGGGTTGTCTTATGTTCGTGGCGCTTTGGTCTTCGCGGGGGGTTACTTGGGGGGGGGGGGGGTACCTCGACCTCAGGCGAGCCTTTCGGCGAGGGCCCGATTGCTACCGCCACCAGGCCGAGGTTGTTGTACGTTCTTTTTCAGCTTACCCTTGTCACTTGTCATCTTCCATAAAGATAGGAGTGCTAAGCTCCACCGGTTTTTTGAGTTTAGGTTTTCTTCCCTACGCCGCCGTGCGAGTGCGCATTAGGCGATGGTTAGTTAGTAGGCGGGGCGAGGCCCCTCACTAGGGTAGTGAACCTTATCAACGTGGATTCTAATACTACGCCGTACGCCGTGGTAGACCACGCGCTACATACATACATGTCATTGGAAAATCGCCGGAGCGCCCACCGCCCGACTCCAGGGGGAGGACCAGCCATGCGGGCAAAGGCAAAGACTCCCCCCATGAGTCGGAAGGGACGAAACACAAAGAGATTAGGGTCTCTGAGCCCGACGACAAATACATCAAAAAGCTCAACAATATATGGCTCCACATCGACACCGACTATCTCGGAGAGGCTTCCGACACCGGCAACGTACGTAGTGGACACCGAGACCGAGGAGATCAAAAGCTACCACCCCCCGTCTCGATGGGAGAACGGGTACGGGTACAAAGGGCCGAAATATATGGAGTACCCACTGGCCGACGAATACGCCATACAAAAAGGAAGAATCGCGCTTGAGATGCGATCACGGTTTCCGACATTACCAAAGTCCCACTTAAAGCATCACGACTCAACGCTTTGCAAACTGCCAGAATGGCATGGGGAACAATAAAACGTCTAGACATCACAAAAGAAGATTGGAAACACATAGCCAAGCTGTACACCCTGCCACTGCTAAAACACATCGACAAACACCCTCACTCACTTTAAACTTTAAACACATCACTCATAGAAGGATAGGAATCAGGGATGAATAGATTCACGGCCAGCCCAACGGCCAACGGTAAAATGTAGATTGTGCAACCGTGACGGATTGGAGGAAGACCGCCTTGATACTCGCAGTCGAGCGTGGTCATCTTCCATGTGTCAAACACCTTGCAGCACAATGGGACGCTCCATTGGATCACATGGACAACATGAAGACCACCCCATTGATGTATGCATGTCTACGTGGCACGTGGCGATGTAGAGGCGGTCGATCTACTACAGCATTATGGAGCAACCATCGACCAGAAGACTGCCTGTCAATGTCTCAACCATTCGATGAGCCAGCGTACAGCTCATCTACACGACATCTCCAAGCTCCTACGTGTTGTGTGGACTCCACCCACCATTGTCTATGACATTGAATCCGAGTGCAATCGATGATTCATACAAGGTCATCAGAGCGGGTTCTCCACAGGCTACTCACAAGGCCACACACAAGCACTCCAACAACAACAATGCCAGGGAGACAACTCTGTAGGACGTGAGCAAGGGTGTCAAGAGCAAGCAAGGCGGTCTCGGGGGCCAAAGGCGGTCTCGGGGGCCAAGGCGGTTTCGAGCAAGGGCGTCTTAAAGGTCTCGAGCAAGGGCGTCTTGAAGGTCTCGAGCAAGGGCGTCTTGAAGGTCTCGAGCAAGGGCGTCTTGAAGGTCTCGAGCAAGGGCATCTTCAAGGCCTCGAGCAAGGGCGTCTTCAAGGTCTCGAGCAAGGCCCTTGCCCCGCCGAACACCCATGCCTGCTACGCACTCGCACGGCGGCCCAGGGAAGAAAACCTTAACTAAAAAGCCCGCCAGAGCTCAGAGCTCAGCGCTCCTACCTTTATAGAAGACGACAAGGGCAAACTAAAAATGAACGCTAGCCTCGGCCTAGTGGCGAAAGCACTCGGCCTCGCCGAGAGAGGCTCGCCTGAGATCTAGGCACACCTCCTCCTCCGAGTAACCCTTCCGCGAAAGTAACAACACCGCGAGCGAAAACAAACACACAAACGCCGCAACACCCACGCCACACACAACACAGAAGAAACGGGCCACCCAGCGGCACAGGAGGAAGACGGGAAAACTCCACTAGGGGCCGGTGCACCCCGCCCAACTTAACAACCCCCCCCCGCAACCTAGGCCCCAAGCTAGAGCACGAGGGGAGTTGCCGCAAGGCGGGAAGTGAGGGAGAGGAAGGGAAGTGGGCGTGGCTACAGTAGTTAACCCCATGGCCATGCGCGAGGCGAGAATATTAAAAGGTTTTTTTTGGGATGCGTAGTGTGCGTGGTTGACGCTTTGTGCGTGTGCGTGTGTGTGGCTCTCGTATGGGTATGTTTGGTTCCGTTGTGCGTTTGCGCGTGAGTGTCTAATTATTTTATTTATTAGTTTCGGATCTTTCGTCATCGTTAATGCGGCGTCTATCATGTTGGTTTGAAAGCTGCTGCTATAAGACAATAATGTACACTAGCTGTACACATGCCTGTTGGTGCGCTCACGCTCTATACGCGATGGATTCGATCGCAATAAATGAGACCGTCACTATCGCCCTGATGATGTGGGTCTTACCTCATTTATCATGCCTCAGATATAGCATGCGTGTCTGAGCTAGCAATCCCCTCATTCATATCGGTGGTAGCTCGTCGGCTTTTAATCGGGATATCCCCTTCAGGCCTTCAGAGGAAAAGGGTCAACTCGTGCTTCAAAAACATGGCGACTCTTGTCATCTAAGCATCTTTCCATCTGAAGTGCCCCCTCGATGCTGCCACCTGGCTGATTAAGAGTGGATCCAGAGGCGTACTCGAAGCACGAAGAAGGCTGCAGTAATGGTGTCTGCCCTACCACTCCTATGCCCCATCGTGGCACTTCAGCATGTATCGATCCGTCCTTGTTCTTGATGCACCATTGTCGAGCCAAGAGCTTGACGGGGGTGCTGCTTTCGTTCCGTATTCTCAGTCTGTAGCTGAACACCCAAACATGGTCACTGTTCTGTGCCACTCTGCCGCAATAGGCTGAACTTGCCTCGATGCAAATACCTTCAGTGCGTGTGACCGAGGTGCACTCTGCGAGCTCGATCTGCTCCGTCAAGGATCGGAGTGCGCTGAATCCGTCATCAAGCGCTTTGTTCGCGTCGGCGCTCGAGGCTGAGTAGCGCGAACGCGCGATGGCGTTGATCTGCGCCCGACTCATCTCAAGTGGCACACCGCCGCCCCATAGCGTGGAGTCGCAGAGGAGGCTGCCATCCTCTTCTGAGAATAAGCATGGGAAGCACGGCTGAAGGATGGATTCGACTGTCTCTTGTACGAAATGGTACTGTGGGGCCTCTCCATCGAGCCACTGGACAGCGCTGCTTCGGACTGGCTGGCGGATGCGCATGCGCCCGCCACCCGCAGCCACGCCCTCGCGGATAGCGCGCAGTGTCGCCCGGTAGAGTGTCTGCGCCGCCATCGCTGCGCGGCAATGATGAGAGCCGCGTCCACACACACCGTCCGTGTTTTTATTCTAGAGTAGTGTTTTTGTTTCGTTTATGGATAACTAAGGTTCAAGTAGTAATTACAATAGTCTTTTGGTGACCATTCCTTAGAAATTGTAGTCTTGTAGAGCGTCTTGTTGGCTAGCATCCCTAGCCACATACACCGGACGAGCCATGCACCAACCGCGCACACCCCCATCGCGGGGTAGGGGCTCCGTTGCCATCGAAGGCTCCAGGCGCCAGTCGAGTCGAGCGTTGAGCGTTGAGCGTTGAGCCTTGCCCTTGCCGGAGGGCTCTGAGCCACTCCGTCGCGAGCGGCACCGGCGACTAGCGCGGCAAGTTTGCCCTCCTCCCCTAGGGCGGTGAAACACTATTTTAACTTCTAAGGGTGTGAAAATGAAAATGAGAAAGTTATTATTATAGGAGTTAGGGATTGAGGAAATACGAAATACACCAAAGAAAACATCCATCTAGCACTAGCACATATTCGATGGCCTTTGGGCCTCAGGACCCCCCCCCCCGGGAGCCCCCACAACGAAGCACGAAGCGTAACCCCAAAACGGCAAAACAGGCCTAAATACACTATCTCGGAGAGCGATGGCGATGGGGATGAGCCTACTTGGTCACGCAGCAGCTGCAGTCCGACGTCATGGCACGACATCGAACGCGGAAGCGCACCCATAGCATAGAGATTGTTGGGCGCAAAGACTTGGGGCGATATTTTTATCACAGCTTCAACACAATACACAACCTACTACATCGCCACCTGGCCGCAGTAGGCGCATTTGTACTTGACCCACCTCCCCTATAAGGTCCGCTTATGCACATCAATACGTGTGCAAGCAGGAAGGCTCCCTTTGCCGTGTTTCTCCCCACATCCTCGATTCACTGAAGTACAGCTGTAGCGATGGTGAAATGCAATGGGAGGGCATTGAATCACGATAGAGACGTTGAAATTTCGATACGCTGAGGCTCATGCTCGAACGATTCCCAGCGGGAGAGGGAGCAGCCACCTATTATGCAATAGCTGTGAAAGCTCGCAACCGCAGGAGCATGCTTGCAATCCTCGTCCGGGTGAGGCTCCTATCCGGAAACGTTCAAGAAGAGCATCATTACCTCATCGAATGCCTCCAAGCGCTCCTGTTCGGGAGGCTAGAGATAGGCAGTAGCAACGCTACTTCTTAGATTGCTGCCACAAATTTCAGGCCGCGTGTCTTGTCGGATGGCTAGTCCTCGACCGGTGCGACGGGCTGATCTTCCGCAACACCACTGGAGGCTTCCATGTTGATAGCACGCGCCTGCTCGCAAATCAGACATCGCACGATGAGAGCTAGCCTAATGCTTGGAGGTGACGCTACTGCTAGGCTACCACAGCACTCCAACAGAAGGTCGGGCCCCTTGCTTTTGGCAGGCCGAGCATACACTTACCTCCTCCTCCTCCAACTCAGGCCGAGAGCGCCCACGATGGTCAAAGTCGTTGCCATCTCGCTCCGGAGGGCGCTCGCGCTCGGAGCCGGGGTAGTCGGCGCCTTGCTCATGCGTCGGCGCTCCAACATGCAGGAAGCGGCACGAGTTGCCGCGGGAGCAGCGGCCATTCGTAAATTCGCGGCACTCCTGCGCTAGGGAGGGGGGGTGCCACTTAGATGCACAGGAAAGATGCATCACAAAAGGAATCGAGATTTCTTCCAAGGGGCCCTCCAGTGCATGGAAAGTGTGCGTGAACGTCAGAGACCCGGCTCTGCTGAGCGCCAGCAAGTTGCAGCACGATTAGCCAAGTCCCACCTCGACTTGACCGGACTCGTCATGACGGAAGATGCAGTCGCGGCGATTACAGCTCCCCTTCTGCGAAGGCACAAGCAGTGTACAAGGGCTCGTCAAAAGAGGACAATGCACGGCACTATCCGATGTACACTGTCGCGCAAAAGAGCGGGGCGAGCACCTCCACCCTGGAGTGCAACAATTTAGAGTGACAGCGGGCAAGAACCTCACCACAAAGTCGAAGCAGACTCCTGCCTTCTTTTCAGGCATCGGAGGCCGGCTAGCGTAGTATCCACCACCACCACTGCCATGGGAGTATCGGCAACCTGCACCACGCGAGCATGTACCGCGCTGAAAGTCACGGCATATTGGAGGTCCAGAGTCTGCATGGCAGGGACAATACGTGAGAGCAATCGATTTGCGGGGGATCACAGATTGTGGGCACAGTGACCTCACTCTGCTACCCGAGAGAGAGTGCGCATCACTGGCGCTATTGTGCGGGAGGTGCAGTATCCGGCCAGGCTCAGCGACTTAAGTTGTGAAAGTGAGATGCTGGAGGCATGCATGCAAGACTAAGTGCGTTTTGCTCTTGAGTTCGCAGGCAAGAAACTTACATGGCTCACGGCCGTAGCTGTAGCCACCGCCGCCGCCGCCATAGCCACCATAGCCGCCACCGCCATAGCCGCCACCGCCGTAGCCGCCGCCGCCATAGCCGCCACCACCGCCGCCATAGCCGCCACCGCCGCCGCCATAGCCGCCGTAGCCGCCGTAGCCGCGATCGCCGTAGCCGCGATCGCCGTAGCCGCGATCGCCGTAGCCGCGATCGCCGTAGCCGCGATCGCCTCCATATCCACCGCGGTAGCCTCCGCCGTAGCCGCCACCGCCGTAGCCTCCGGCGCCATATTCACCGACCGGCTCCCGCTCCGGGTAGGCCGGCCGTTCGTCGCGTCCACGGCTCCGGCTCCGGCGCCGTCTGTCTCGCGAGCGCGAGCGTGAGTCACGCGACGACTTTTTGTCCTTCTTGCGGCGCGGCGGCGACTCAGAGTCCGATTCATGGTGGCGAGAGGAGCGCTTCTTACGCGGGCGGTCTTCCTCCGAGTCTGAGCCGTCGCGTCGCGAGGAGCGGCGCTTCTCGTCGTCGTCTCGCGCCATGAGGACTTGCGGGCGGGGCGACAGGAAAGGAAGAGGTGGGTGGGGTGGTGGGTGAGGGGGTGGCGCGCGGAGAGCGAGAGAGGGAAGAGTGGCGGGGGCACGCGGGGGGGGGGGGGGATCGCGGAGTGGGGGGGCGCCGGGGGGGGGGGGGGGGGGAAGGGGAAGTTCGTGAGTTCGCGCCCTTGTCCGTATTGGCGCCGACCATCTAGAGTACAAATTATGTAGTACTACTAGTATCATTTAGTATTTAATATTAGTAATGTGCTGGAGACTGGTGTTTTATTTTCATGCCGGAGTGTTTTGTTTTGGTGCACTGTCATTTAATTAAGTGTATCTGCGTATACAGGCCCGCTACCGGTATCGTCCAGGTATAACCTTAGCATGGGGGAAGCCCTCGCTGCTTGCTGCTTGCGTCGTATAGCATCACAAGTCTGTCAGAGCAAGGCTCATCTCACTCTTGGAGATTGCCTGCGAGGGCGCGCCGGCAGCTAGCGCGGAGTGCGGTTCTTGCGGGGAGCTCATGGAGCTTTCCTCGGGGGTGGCTACGGGCATGGTGATCGACGCACGACGCACGACGCACGGAGGGCGCGGAAGTGTGGAAGGAGGCTTGTGGGAGGTAGTGGCAGGCGACTGGGGGTGGCTCAGGCGCGTGCTTGGCTTGTATTGACTCGTTGACTCGGGGTATAGACTCGGGAACTCGGGGGGACTCGCTTGGGAACACGATGGGACTCGACGAAGTGGCCACAAAATCACTCACGAAAGACCCAAACCCCAACGACCTTGGGCTCAGAAAACTAACGTAAACACTCCGGAATCATACGATAAACAAACCCTCCCCGTGCTGCGAAGGCTGAGGTCGCGATCGCTCGTCATGCGCGAAGAAATACGGAAAGAGAGCGCCAAACTACGCAAACGAAGGGTTCAAACTATCGTTAAAGTGAAACTCGTCCGCTGAAGCCAACGCGGAGGGTCGAGGAGAGGTCCAAACTCGCGCGGGGGGAAGAAGGCGATGTGCAGAGAGACCTTCTAGACAAGCGACGAGCAAGGGGCGACGAAACAAGACGCGAGACGCGGGGCGCGTGCCATTCGTTCTTCTTTTCTTTCACCGAAAACGCGGCGAAACTAACGTTAAACTTCGGTGCCCCCTCCGCGAGAATCGCGAAGAAGAACGGACGAGATGGAGGCAATCATCGAAGGAATCGTGAGAGGAATCGAAGCGAGGGGGGGGGGAACAGTGCGCGGGGGGGGGGGGAACGAACGACGGCCGGAGGAAACGAACCGCGCGCGGAGGAGAAGAACCTCGCGCGGGGGGGGGGAATAATATAACGGCCGGAGGCGACGGATGGCACGCCGAGAGGAAGAACCTGCCGCGGGGGGGGCGAGGGACCGAGGGCACGGCGGGGCAGCGTGGGAGGGCGCGAGGCCAATCTCGGAGCGAGATCGCGTCCTTTCCCTCGCGGAGCGCAGAGAGACCCCCCACGAGATATCTTGGGACCGGAGAATGTTTTGGACGAATCTTCCTGCCGTCGGCCGAGGAGAGGCGGACGGAGAGAGAGAGAGAGAGAGTCTCGCAGAGCGACTGCAGAACGAGAAGTCGAAGTCATGCCGGTTTATTACCTTAAACGAGCCAACAATTATAGTAACAGCAAAAACAAAATTCGAATCGCAAATTTCGAGACCAAAATCTGCGAACCTGGACTTGAGACCATGGGGAATCCGAATCTGTGTGTCTTGTGCGTCAGTGGTAACACGGGGAACTGTTCAATTGTAATTGTGAGCGCGTACCTTACACGAATATTCATGCCTACAGCCTTCAGATGGGCAGGAATACAACAAAGTCACAAGATCGCAGGTCCCCGCCGAGCGGTGCAGCGTCCCCAGAAAGTTGTTGATTTCCCCCCTACCCCCTCACGCGGAACGGTGTCAGATTTCACCCACTAGGAAACCGCGCACTCCCTCCTTAACCGCGCACTAATCTGACAACCTTCCGCGTGAGGGGGTAGGGGGGGAAACGAACAACTTTCGGGCGGAGTCGGCTCGCTCGTGCAGCCCTCCCCGCCGAGTGGTGCAGCGCCCCGAGAAAGTTGTTGGTTTCCCCCCCTCCCCCCTCACGCGGAAAGTGCAGGTGTGTTTCTCCCTCCTCCCCCCCCCCCGCCCCCATCGGCCCTCCCTCCCACGAAACAAGGCACCCCCCCCGCTCTCGCAGGTAAGCGGGCTTTGCGGTGGCCGCCGCCGGCGTCGCGCTCGCCGTCGCGTGGGTGCCCCGAGGGCGCCACTTCTCGCACCCCCATCATACGCTCGGGGCCGTCGCCTTCGCCCTCGCCCTCGCCCTGCTGCAGCCGCTCAACGCGCTCGTGCGCGGCCCGCCCGCCGCCCGCACCACACGCCGCGCCGTGTGGCGGGTCGCGCACAAGGGGACGGGCTACGCCGTGCTCGCCGTGGGCGTCTACCAGGCCCTCTCGGGGCGCGCCCTGGCGACGCCGTTCTCGTCGCGTACGGGGTGCTCCTGGGCCTCTCCTTGGGGGTGCTCGCGGGGGGGGGGGGGGGCTCATGGTAGGGTGAGAGTCCCCACAGGAGGGGATTTCTTTTATACCGACGCATCGCGTATTTGGAAACGAGGGGTACCAAATGAAAGCAAACGACCTTACAACTGTGGACATTTGATCGCTCAATTCGACTGATGTCCCACTATTGACGGAACGACACCTTGACGCGGTCGTGAAAGGGTCGTTGATTGTTGCTTGCGGGAAGATGTCTGAGAGATCATAATAAGTGTCGGGATCGAGAGAGTCTGCCATCGGTCGCTACGAGCGGTGAGGTAGACTGAAGGTCGGAGACTCGTGACGCGCGGCGTCGGAGAGTAGAGACGAGGCTAGCTAGCGAGCTAGTGGGAGAGAGGGAAAGCGAGGATGAGAACTTCTTAGGTCCGAGGCAGACACGGGAGCCTACAACAGACGAACATGAGAACGATAAAGGACACACAAACTAAACCAAACGGGGCGAAAACTAACCACACCTGGACGGACGGTCAGATATCGGCACCAGGGCAACTTAGCAACGCGCAGACATGCGACAGAGAGAGCCGACGCTACGAAAGCCGTGTTCCATCGAATATGGGACAGACTTGTTTGAGCCATCGACTGTCCCCATCCCCGTTTATAATGTATTACAATTTGAATTGACTTTAAAACCCGTCACGAAACACATACCAAGGATTATGTCACGGAAATAGGCCACAGTGTCTATGCTCAGGTGTTTGGAGAAAGGGACGTCTGTAGTGTGAACTGGTGTTTTGTGTCCGCTTAGCGTTTTCGCACATGACGTTAAAACCCGGACAAGGTACAGTGGTCAGATGAAGGGTTTGGTGATGCCTCCCCACTCCACCTGCTTTTTCCACGAGGGTCGCTGAGTCTCGCAGTCAGTGCAGATGCCATTCCACTTTGCAAACTTGTCCTGTGTGTAGACCACGCGTTTTCCGCGGTAGGCGTACAGGACCTCACACGCCTTGGGAGGTGTGCGATAGGGGCGTTGGAGCTGATTCGCGACTGACATCACAAACTTTTGGGTGCCGGATGTGTCAAAGCGTTCGAGGAGGTCTTCCTCGGTCCCTCGGGAATGTTTGTTGAGGTAGACGGTGACGGGCATGGAGCCCTCTTTGGCGACAAAGACGTCGTAGGCGCGGAAGCGCATGCCCCACTTCTTGTTGTCGCCACGTTTGGGGTCGACGAGGCGGTACCGTTCGAAGTTGAGGTAGCGCATATCGTCGTCTTCGAGGGCGCCCTTGCCGAGAGAGTCAACCTTCTTCTCGAAGAGGATGAAATCGACGTAGGCTCGATCCGATTCGTCGTATTTGATGAGATCGTTCTCAAAAAGGTAGCAGAAGCGGCACATGCGGTCGACGACGTCGACGTGGTGCTTCTTCTTGGGGTCGCTCCTTTGCGGCTGTGTTGCGGCGTTGTCGGCCGCTTGAATGGCAGCAAGGCGCTCGACTCGGTCCTTGATGCGGGTTTGCTTCTGTCTTCTATCTCGCGCAGCCCTCACACGCTCCGTTCAGATGGACTCGTCGAACATCTTGTGAGCTTTGCCACATGCGGCGCTCAACGTGCTCGCTCACATGTCTGCGAGCTCTCTCCTGTGGTGTGAGGACTCTGTGTGCTCTCGTCGTTCGCATGGGTGGTATTCTCCGGTGTCGCACACCTGCGCTCCTCCGTCTCCACTTCCATCCCCCGCCGCACCGGGCGTCAATCTGTGCTGAAACTCTCTCTCTCTCTCTCTCTCTCCCCCCTCCCATCGTTGCAGCAACAGATACAACGACTACATGACGCAGATGCACATTGCTATGGACGACAACCTGGAGGTCGTCAATGAAATGTTCCAGTTGATCAACGGTCACTTTGGCGGGCAACTTCGCCGCTTCTCGAAGAAGAAGCCGACGCAGAAGGTGGAGAAAACAGAGGGGAAGCAAGAAGAGGAGCAAGAAGAGGAGGAGGAGGAAGAAGCCGAGGAGCAAAGCGAACGTGACGGAGAAGACCACGGAGAGGAGGAGGGGGAGGAGGACGACGAGGAAGAGGAGGAGGAGCAGTCGACCAAGAGGCGTTCGCGACCCGACGAGAAGCCCTCGAGCAAGAAGCCGCACAAGAAGCGCCGCCAGAAGTCCGAGTCTTCTTCGGGAGGGGACGACACTGACTCTGAAGAGGAGGAGAAGCGCGCGCGCAAGCGGCCCAAGTCGTCGACGGTTCCTCGTCCATCCGCACGTCTGCCACCCGGCCCCAAACGTGCGCGTGCGCGTGGCTCTTCCTCCTTTCCTCCCGCCGCATCTTCTGCACCGCGTCCATCTCTTGCGTCGCGCATGACCTCTGCGCCGCGTGTTGGTGGTCGGGTGACGTCACCAACATCGCACACTGTTCCGCGCCCTTCGAGTGCCCCACGGCCCTCCTCGGCTTCGGGTCCTCCTCCCAAGGCCCCCCGTTCTTCCAAAGTGGACCCTCCGAAGGTTCCCCGTGCGATTGCACGGAAGGCTCCACGTCGCGCGGAGGTGTCGAAGTCGTCTCCGCGCGCCTCTCCGTCGTCTCGTGCCGTGGGTGTCTTGCAGCCGCGGTGGGAGCTTGAGGAGGAGGAGGAGGAATCCCGCCGTGGCAAGGTGGACAACCCCAGGAAGCGAGCAGGTGGCAAGAGCCCTTCGTTTGCTCCTCGTGAAGAGGCGGAGGAGGAGGAAGGAGAGGAGAATGAGGCGGCTCCCCCTACACCCCGTGGCGGCGTGTGCGCCATGTGCACGCTTCTCCGATGCAATGAGCTGCTGAGCGAGAACGACGACATCCGTTTCACGTTCCAGAAGGAGGACTCGGTGTACACCATTTGCGCGAGCCCGAGCACTGAAGTGCCCATGAAGGCGTGGCGCGCCTTTGTGGAGGGTTCCGACGAGGAGTTCAGCCTTGAGGATCTCGTGAACGACGACCTGGGTGGCTCCTTCAGCGAGGTCCTCCTTCGGAAGGTGCCGCTCACCAGCCTCGATCTGTGCGAGATGCACTCGGTGTGAGATGGGCCCCCGTTTTGCCACGAGAGACTGTCATCGCCGCCGCCAGGGAGTTATGGGCGCGCGCCGCCGCTGACTGGCCTGCCGCCTCGAGCGGAACGAGACGCGCAGCACGCGACTGCGCGGAAGGGCGCATGTGCCTGATGCGCGCCGCTGCCCTGAGGGAGTGTGTGTGGGGCCCAAGGGAGTGTGGGGGCTTGCTCCCCCTCTTCGGTCCATTGCGAAAGTCATTTGTGTCCGCTTAGCGTTTTCCGCCGAACCCGCTGGCCATCCGCGAATGAGTAAACATTCTCCAGAAAGTCGTGACGGACGAGACGTTCCATGCGGACAGGTCCTGTGAGAAGGAGGTGGTGTTGTAGAACATAGCTTCCATCGTTATCACGGACGAGGTGTCCCATAGAAGCGGCTGGTCGAAGCTGATGGCGTCAGCGAACACATGAGACATGTCTATCACTTTGGAGGTATCCCATTCCAACGGCTGGTTGAAGTTGCTGGCACCCCAGAACATGCCATCCATATTAGCATTCGATGACATATCCCACGTGAGTGGCTGATTGAAGCTTGAGGCTTGCTTGAACATCCACTTTGTGAAAGTCACCCTCGAAGTGTCCCACTCCAAAGGCTGATTGAAACTTGTGGCATCCCTGAACATGTAAGCCATGTTGCTTACCTTCGATGTGTCCCACGCTAGCGGATGGTTGAAACTCGCCGCACCGTCAAACATAAATTTTATGGTAGTGACTTTGGATGTATTAAAGGGGACCGGAGAGTTGAAGCTCGTAGTGCCTTTGAACATCTGAAACATGGTGGTAACGGACGATGTGTCGAACGTCATGTCTAGAGTTTCGGTGACATTAGTGCCTATTGCAGAATCTAGGAACATATCGGACATGGAGGTCGCGGCGGAGGTGTCAAGACATTCGCCTACCGCAATCGCACCAACAGGCGATGTAGAAATATACTGCACCGTCGGCGGACAGAGGAGCGCATCCTCGCTTAGCCGTCGTCCCGGGGCCGCGTGGGTGGCCTCGATACCAAGCAGGAGAAGCAACAACGTTGAGTGTTTGTGACCCATGGCTTTGGGGGGGGGGGGGAGAGAGGGGGGGGGGTTACTATCAAGTCAACGAAAAAAAAAAGTACGGCGCCCCCGCTCCCCTCCCCTCCCCCCCCCGCGGAAACACGCACGGCGTCCCCGCGGAGGACCCGCTGCACATCGCGTCCGGCGCACGGCGGCGTGCAGACTCATCAAACTCCTATGCGCACGCATAGCTATCTGCGCGCACGGCGTGCACCTGGCGGAAAATCTCCACCTAGGCGAAGGTTCCACGCCGTGCGCGCACCTGATTGCAACTGGGGTGAACGCCGAGTTATTGATAAAAAAAGTTTACCTGGTATACTACATGAAGTCTATTTTAATAGTATGGGGAATTTCCCCGTAGGTCTCTCCGCGGGGCCTTTTATTAAAAAAATAGTTTTCCTGAACAGCGTCTATTTTAATATCATGGGCCCCGTCTATACCCTTTTTTGAAAAGGCAAATGATGGTAAGGTCTATTTTAATATTTGATGGAACCCTTTTTTGAGCGCGCCGCCATTGGAATCTTCTTCGTATTTTTTCTGCGATGGTATACAAACGTGCATAATGCGGGTTTACGTCCATGAAAACAATGGTTATTACGACGTCGAGCAGCTGGGAGACATGATCACCGGTGTCGTGGCCTTGTATGCGCTCATTGGACTCCCTGCCGCCGTACTGGGATTTCTTATGTTGGGGTGGAAAGGGGGCGGAATTGGCGCTGGAGCGGCTGCCGCGTTGATCCTCCTTGTCCTGCTGATAACTTGGATACGGAAGGGTTGGCGTTTTTTCAAGACAAGAACAATGAAACTCACCGAGAGCGCGGAGCGGACGTTGCAAGATGTCGCCAAAAAAGTGAAATGAATTCTTGCGCCAACGGCCAGTGTTGGGCCCGCTGGGACGCTGCGATGGGACTGGCGGACGCACGGCGTGCAGCCTCATAAAACCCGTTGGCCGATGTCGAGTAGGTCGGGTTGGATAACCCCCAAACCTCGCCTGTCTGAAGCTCCTTTTGTGTCAAAGGTGAAAGCTGCTATGCGCGTCTCCGCGGGGCCTTTTATTAAAAAATAGTTTCCCTGAACGTTGTTCAGGGTCTGTTTTAATATTATGGGAAATTCCCCATAGGTGACATACCGACTTCTTTTCTGCCCCATACTCGATGGAACACTACCTGAGCGGCAGATCTCGCTGGGGAGCTATGACCGATGGACGAGAGAAGATAAAAGATGGTCATGGAACATTTGATGACGTCGAGAGAAAGTAAGAGAAGAGGCGGAATACCAATCGACGAAACCTTAAGGCTTAAAATAACCTACAGGTTATAAGTAAAAACCTGTCATCGTATGGAATACGACAGACTGGGACTGCGGTGTGCCGCTCTGGCCCCCTCTTGCTTTCGTCCCAGCCCGGCTGCGCCGCTCCCTGTCTTCCCGAGTCCTCCCATCTTCCTGCATCGCCCTCTCCAGCTCGTCTTCCGAGGTTTCCACTTCCACTTCCACTTCCTCCTCCTCTCCTCCTTCCGTCTCCACGTTGTCGCTCTCTTCCCCATCGTTCAACGCCTCGGACTCCGAGAGGAAGTCCACCTCCTCCAATGGCCGAGGCGGACGAAAGCTCTGCCCTGAGAGGATGCCCTCCTCCTCCTCGCCCTCGCCTTCTCCCGCGACCCATCTCGATCTCGGCCGCTTCCTCGTCGAGGGGCCGGCGGGCCGGCGGACGATGGCTTCCTCGCAGGCGTCATCCGCCTGCGGGCTAGCAAATTTCGCTCTAGCCCCCCGTGACCAAGCCCAAATTTCGGTCAAAAATTTTATTTCGATGTTGGACCCAAATTTCAAAAAAAATTCTCGAAATTCTCGCCGGAGCGCCGGAGCCAAGGCTCCGTTGCCGATGAGCCGATGAGGGAGCCGTCGTCCCGTAGGACTAAGGTTATACCCTCAACAACAAGAAAATCTCTGACAAGGGGAAGGGAAGCCCCATGTCTTTCCCAACCGCCGCCACGGCCGCCGCCGCCATCTGGCTCCTCGCCGCAGCGCCAGTGGAGGGCGTGGTGTACACGGCACTGGCCAACCCCTTCGACCTGCAGACCAACACGCCCACCTGCTCCTCCACCCAGTACTTCGACACCAGCTCGCTCCAGTGCCTCGCATGCGCAGCGGGAGGGCAGACCCTCGAGCCGAGCGGATCGGGTCTCAGCTGCAAATGCATCAACGGCGTGGTAGAAAGCAACGGCGACGGCTTGGGGGTGTGCACGCTCTGTGGTGGTAATGAAGCCCCCTCGAGCGATGGCACCACATGCATGCCTTGCGGAAGCTCCACCCTAGGCCTCGATGGCGGAGAATGCAGGTGTCCCGAAGGTCAGGCGCTGTTCGAGACCAACGGCCACGGCACGTTACTCGCGGCTAAGGAATGCGGAAGCTGCGGGCAAACCGCGTATCTCAATTCGGCGACTCGCCGGTGCACGCCTTGCCCCACGCGTTACCAGACCGCCACCTCCGTCGGCTGCGTCTGCATGGATGGGTACAAGGAGAGACTCCACGCCGATGGGCTCTGGGCGACTGGCCTCGGTGGCGGCAGCGTGTCATGCGTGCAGGAACAGGCATATTCTTCAGTTCAGCAGTATGACACAGCATCAGCAAACAGTTTAACCCTTGCTGATCTGGTTGACAGTGGCGGGAGCCTCACGATTGTGTCCAAGGCATTCGAACAACTCCTCATTCCTGCTGCTACGGAATGCTTGCGGGCAGTGCTCGCTTCGCGCACCGCGGATGAGGACGCCGCACCCAAGGCGCAACCTGTGGAGGTTGGGAACGCCGCCTGTAATGCTGTCGCCAACTTGTGCGTTGCTCAGCTCTACAGTGCAAATACTCCGGCCTGCGCCGTCTTCTCATTTCTCCAGAGCCAGTCGACCTTGAAGTCTTACTCAACACCGGCTTCTCTCAGGTGCAATGGTACCCGCCTGACCGCCCTCCTTGAGGATGCGGCTCCTAATGCGTCGGGCTCGGCACATCCTGCGTCCCCAAGCGGGCAGGGACGGCAAGAGAGCCCCGGAAGCCTCGCCACTCAACGTTTGAATACTCACCCTGTTTGCCCTGCAGTTGGTACAAACGCATGCCATGGCTTGAGTACGACACGGCGCAAGTGACGTCTCTGATCTCGGAGGTTCCTCTGCAGGTTGACCTGTCCGGCTCGGCATCCACCCTGACATATGTTGTTTCAAAATACGCTCTAAACGGAACTTTTCTGGGAATGGAACCTTTCACGGAACAACTGCAACTTTGTACTGGGGTGGCACGCGATACCTCGGCCTTCCTCAAAGTAGGCAATGCAATGAAGGTAAGCCTGGTACGATGCCGTTTTCAGGGTACGGTTTGGCGGTGCGTTCTTGTAGCAACAGTTGGCTATGGGCGTATCTTCCTGTGGACCCCTCTTGCATCCTTCCTGCCCTCCACCGTGGACAGACTCGCACCTGGCGTCGTGACTGGCATACTATGACTCCCATTTGGCTACCCCACATGCCCAGGTCGAATGCAAGCTGCAGATTCCATCGTTGCTTGAGCGCGCTTCTACGCCGATTTACTACGACCTCTATTTGCGCACGAATGGCGATACCCTCTATCCGATCCCGGTGAAGATCCTCAACGTTGCCGCCAATTCGGACCGATCGGCTTCAAATGATCGCCTTGTACGGCGCTTCTTTGCTGTCGACACGGCTACTAGCAAGACCTCTGGCAACTCCGACCCAAAGGTAACATCATCCTCGTCGCGCGAGGCTACACGTATGAGCAATCCAGGAGGAATAGGGCACCGAAAACATATGGTCACAGAATTTTTGATCCGGTGCCGTCGTAAGGGGCACCTCGACTCTGCCTCACCGGATTGCATCTTACGCCCACTCACCCAACCAAACTCAGGCCATTCGTTACATCGAGGAGGCGGCACTCCTCGTAACACTTGAGCCCAACTTGCCAACGCGCATTCTACCGCCCGTGCTGACGATCTCCTACGCTCAGGTCTGCCCCAGCCCAACGTTCTCGGTTGCGTGAATGACACATCTTGCCCAACTCGGTCCCTGAATCACTTCCATCTTGGTGCCGCCATCGTGTGCACCGATGCGCGCAAGGTCTCTCGCGCTTTAACATCCGCAGTGTCCAATACTCCCTCCGCTGCGCTCTTCATCATTGACAGCAAACCCTCCCAGCGCTTTCTGGAGGGGCAACCGCCGGCCTCTCTCGAAGAGGTGCCAGCTAGATCCTCTTTTCTCCTTACTCATGTTTGCCTGCCTCCCATCCTCACAACCCGTGTATGCAGGCTGGGCTGGATCGCTCAAGCGCTACCGATGGTTCTCTCGCCGTCTCCAACAGTGCTGAGCTCAAAACAGTGTTTCGTGCGGAGTATACGATGGACCTGAATTCGACCACTTACAGTGTGACAATCTGTTTCATCCTGGCAGTCATCGCCTGGGTTGTTGGGTGGCTCTTCCTCCTCTATATGCAAATGAGACGTAACAAAGGGCAGGTAGTGCTTACCTGCTCTTTGTCCGTGTGTATTTCTGTCGCTGTTCTCCGCCGTCCTTTTTACCACGGCCTTGCTGTACTGTAGCTGTTCTCACGTCCTTGAGCCTTCAAAGGTCGGCCTCAACCTCTTCGTTCTAGCCACGAATTTCCATGCCTCTTGGTGCTAT